>CM062230.1:15310397-15676552 GCA_031216235.1 Syzygium jambos | reverse complement strand
CCAGAGACGGCTAGACGGAGTCGTATGGATGTGCTGAGCAGCCGGGTGTCAACGGAACGGCGATCGGAGCTCCGGCGAAGCTCCGGCGACACTGTTTGTAAAACTGAAAAATGAGAAAAAAGAGGAAAACAGAGAAAAAGAGGGCTGTTTCTAGACTAAAACCTGGGCTGAGGTGGCTACACAGAGGTGGAATTGGTTGCTGGTGTTGTTGGCTCTACGGGGGGAAGCTCCGGCTGGTACTGTTCAGGCGTGAACAGTATCAGAGATGGCTGGACGGAGTCGTATGGATATGCTGAGCAGCCGCGTGTCGACGGAACGGCGATCGGAGCTCCGGCGAAGCTCCGGCGACACTGCTTGTAAAAATGAGAAAAAAGAGGAAAACAGAAAGAAAGAGGGCTGTTTCTGGACTAAAACCTGGGCTGAGGTGGCTGCACAGAAGTGGAATTGGTTGCTGGTGATGTTGGCTCGACGGGGGAAGCTCCGGCTGGTACTGTTCAGGCGTGAACAGTACCAGAGACGGCCGGACGGAGTCGTATGGATGTGTTGAGTAGCCGGGTTTCGACGGAACGGCGATCGGAGCTCCGGCGACACTTTTTGTAAAACTGAAAAATGAGAAAAAAGAGGAAAACAGAGAGAAAGAGGGCTGTTTCTGGACTAAAACCTGGGCTGAGGTGGCTGCACAGAGGAGGAATTTGGTTGCTGGTGATGTTGGCTCGACGGGGGAAGCTCCGGCTGGTAATGTTCAGGCGTGAACAGTACCAGAGACGGCTGGACGGAGTCGTATGGATGTGCTGAGCAGCCGGGTGTCGACGGAACGGTGATCGGAGCTCCGGCGAAGCTCCGGCGACACTATTTGTAAAACTGAAAAATGAGAAAAAAGAGGAAAACAGAGAGAAAGAGGGCTGTTTCTAGACTAAAACCTGGGCTGAGGTGGCTGCACAGAGGTGGAATTGGTTGCTGGTGATGTTGGCTCGACGGGGAAGCTCCGGCTGGTACTGTTCAGGCGTGAACAGTATCAGAGACGGCTGGACGGAGTCGTATGGATATGCTGAGCAGCCGGGTGTCGACGAAACGGCGATCGGAGCTCCGGCGAAGCTCCGGCGACACTGTTTGTAAAACTGAAAAATGAGAAAAAAGAGGAAAACAGAGAGAAAGAGGGCTATTTCTGGACTAAAACCTGGGCTGAGGTGGCTGCACATAGGTGGAATTGGTTGCTGGTGATGTTGGCTCGACAGGGAAAGCTCCGTCTGGTACTGTTCAGGCGTGAACAGTACCAGAGACGGCTGGACGGAGTCGTATGGATGTGCTGAGCAGCCGGGTGTCAACGGAACGGCGATCGGAGCTCCGGCGAAGCTCCAGCAACACTGTTTGTAAAACTAAAAAATGAGAAAAAAGAGGAAAACAGAGAGAAAGAGGGTTGTTTCGGGACTAAAACATGGACTGAGGTGGCTACACAGAGGTGGAATTGGTTGCTGGTGATGTTGGCTCGACGGGGAAGCTCCGGCTGGTACTGTTCAGGCGTGAACAGTACCAGAGACGGCTGGACGGAGTCGTATGGATGTGCTGAGCAGCCGGGTGTCCACGGAACGGCGATCGGAGCTCCGGCGAAGCTCCGGCGACACTGTTTGTCAAACTGAAAAATGAGAAAAAAGAGGAAAACAGAGAGAAAGAGGGTTGTTTCTGGACTAAAACCTGGGCTGAGGTGGCTGCACAGAGGTGGAATTGGTTGCTGGTGATGTTGGCTCGACGGGGAAAGCTCCGGCTAGTACTGTTCAGGCGTGAACAGTACCAGAGACGGCTGGACGGAGTCGTATGGATGTGCTGAGCAGCCGGGTGTCGACGGAACGGCGATCGGAGCTCCGGCGAAGCTCCGGCGACACTGTTTGTAAAACTGAAAAATGAGAAAAAAGAGGAAAACAGAGAGAAAGAGGGCTGTTTCTGGACTAAAACCTGGGCTGAGGTGGCTGCACAGAGGTGGAATTGGTTGCTGGTGATGTTGGCTCGACGGGGGAAGCTCCGCATGGTACTGTTCAGGCATGAACAGTACTAGAGACGGCTGGACGGAGTCGTATGGATGTGCTGAGCAGCCGGGTGTCGACGGAACGGCGATCGGAGCTCCGGCGAAGCTCCGGCGACACTGTTTGTAAAACTGAAAAATGAGAAAAAAGAGGAAAACAGAGAGAAAGAGAGCTGTTTCTGGACTAAAACCTGGGCTGAGGTGGCTACACAGAGATGGAATTGGTTGATGGTGATGTTGGCTCGACGGGGGAAGCTCCGGCTGGTACTGTTCAGGCGTGAACAGTACCAGAGACGGCTGGACGGAGTCGTATGGATATGCTAAGCAGCCGGGTGTCGACGAAACGGCGATCGGAGCTCCGGTAAAGCTCCGGCGACACTGTTTGTAACTGAAAAACGAGAAAAAAGAGAAAAACAAAGAGAAAGAGGGCTGTTTCTAGACTAAAACCTGTGCTGAGGAGGCTGCACAGAAGTGGAATTGGTTGCTGGTGATGTTGGCTCGACGGGGGAAGCTCCGGCTGGTACTGTTCAGGCGTGAACAGTACTAGAGACGGCTGGACGGAGTCGTATGGATGTGCTGAGCAGCCGGGTGTCGACGGAACGGCGATCGGAGCTCCGGCGAAGCTCCGGCGACACTGTTTGTAAAACTGAAAAATGAGAAAAAAGAGGAAAACAGAGAGAAAGAGGGCTGTTTCTGGACTAAAACCTGGGCTGAGGTGGCTGCACAGAGGTGGAATTGGTTGCTGGTGATGTTGGCTCGACGGGGGAAGCTCCGGCTGGTACTGTTCAGGCGTGAACAGTATCAGAGATGGCTGGACGGAGTCGTATGGATATGCTGAGCAGCCGGGTGTCGACGGAACGGCGATCGGAGCTCCGGCGAAGCTCCGGCGACACTGTTTGTAAAACTGAAAAATGAGAAAAAAGAGGAAAACAGAGAGAAAGAGGGCTGTTTCTGGACTAAAACCTGGGCTGAGGTGGCTGCACATAGGTGGAATTGGTTGCTGGTGATGTTGGCTCGACAGGGAAAGCTCCGTCTGGTACTGTTCAGGCGTGAACAGTACCAGAGACGGCTGGACGGAGTCGTATGGATGTGCTGAGCAGCCGGGTGTCAACGGAACGGCGATCGGAGCTCCGGCGAAGCTCCAGCAACACTGTTTGTAAAACTAAAAAATGAGAAAAAAGAGGAAAACAGAGAGAAAGAGGGTTGTTTCGGGACTAAAACCTGGACTGAGGTGGCTACACAGAGGTGGAATTGGTTGCTGGTGATGTTGGCTCGACGGGGGAAGCTCCGGCTGGTACTGTTCAGGCGTGAACAGTACCAGAGACGGCTGGACGGAGTCGTATGGATGTGCTGAGCAGCCGGGTGTCCACGGAACGGCGATCGGAGCTCCGGCGAAGCTCCGGCGACACTGTTTGTCAAACTGAAAAATGAGAAAAAAGAGGAAAACAGAGAGAAAGAGGGTTGTTTCTGGACTAAAACCTGGGCTGAGGTGGCTGCACAGAGGTGGAATTGGTTGCTGGTGATGTTGGCTCGACGGGGGAAGCTCCGGCTAGTACTGTTCAGGCGTGAACAGTACCAGAGACGGCTGGACGGAGTCGTATGGATGTGCTGAGCAGCCGGGTGTCGACGGAACGGCGATCGGAGCTCCGGCGAAGCTCCGGCGACATTGTTTGTAAAACTGAAAAATGAGAAAAAAGAGGAAAACAGAGAGAAAGAGGGCTGTTTCTGGACAAAAACCTGGGCTGAGGAGGCTGCACAGAGGCGGAATTGGTCGCTGGTAATGTTGGCTCGACGGGGGAAGCTCCGCATGGTACTGTTCAGGCGTGAACAGTACTAGAGACGGCTGGACGGAGTCGTATGGATGTGCTGAGCAGCCGGGTGTCGACGGAACGGCGATCGGAGCTCCGGCGAAGCTCCGGCGACACTGTTTGTAAAACTGAAAAATGAGAAAAAAGAGGAAAACAGAGAAAAAGAGGGCTGTTTCTAGACTAAAACCTGGGCTGAGGTGGCTACACAGAGATGGAATTGGTTGATGGTGATGTTGGCTCGACGGGGGAAGCTCCGGCTGGTACTGTTCAGGCGTGAACAGTACCAGAGACGGCTGGACGGAGTCGTATGGATGTGCTGAGCAGCCGGGTGTCAACGGAACGGCGATCGGAGCTCCGGCGAAGCTCCGGCGACACTGTTTGTAAAACTGAAAAATGAGAAAAAAGAGGAAAACAGAGAGAAAGAGGGCTGTTTCTGGACTAAAACCTGGGCTGAGGTGGCTGCACAGAGGTGGAATTGGTTGCTGGTGATGTTGGCTCGACGGGGGAAGCTCCGGCTGGTACTGTTCAGGCGTGAACAGTACCAGAGACGGCTGGACGGAGTCGTATGGATGTGCTGAGCAGCCGGGTGTCGACGGAACGGCGATCGGAGCTCCGGCGAAGCTCCGGCGACACTGTTTGAAAAACTGAAAAATGAGAAAAAAGAGGAAAACAGAGAGAAAGAGGGCTGTTTCTAGACTAAAACCTGGGCTGAGGTGGCTACACAGAGGTGGAATTGGTTGCTGGTGATGTTGGCTCGACGGGGGAAGCTCCGGCTGGTACTGTTCAGGCGTGAACAGTACCAGAGACGGCTGGACGGAGTCGTATGGATATGCTGAGCAGCCGGGTGTCGACGAAACGGCGATCGGAGCTCCGGTAAAGCTCCGGCGACACTGTTTGTAACTGAAAAATGAGAAAAAAGAGAAAAACAAAGAGAAAGAGGGCTGTTTCTAGACTAAAACCTGTGCTGAGGAGGCTGCACAGAAGTGGAATTGGTTGCTGGTGATGTTGGCTCGACGGGGGAAGCTCCGGCTGGTACTGTTGAGGTGTGAACAGTACTAGAGACGGCTGGACGGAGTCGTATGGATGTGATGAGCAGCCGGGTGTCGACGGAACGGCGATCGGAGCTCCGGCGAAGCTCCGGCGACACTGTTTGTAAAACTGAAAAATGAGAAAAAAGAGGAAAACGCAGAGAAAGAGGGCTGTTTCTAGACTAAAACCTGGGCTGAGGTGGCTGCCCAGAGGTGGAATTGGTTGCTGGTGATGTTGGCTCGACGGGGAAGCTCCGGCTGGTACTGTTCAGGCGTGAACAGTATCAGAGATGGCTGGACGGAGTCGTATGGATATGCTGAGCAGCCGGGTGTCGACGGAACGGCGATCGGAGCTCCGGCGAAGCTCCGGCGACACTGTTTGTAAAAATGAAAAATGAGAAAAAAGAGGAAAACAGAAAGAAAGAGGGCTGTTTCTGGACTAAAACCTGGGCTGAGGTGGCTGCACAGAAGTGGAATTTGTTGCTGGTGATGTTGGCTCGACGGGGGAAGCTCCGGCTGGTACTGTTCAGGCGTGAACAGTACCAGAGACGGCTGGACGGAGTCGTATGGATATGCTGAGCAGCCGGGTGTCGACGAAACGGCGATCGGAGCTCCGGCAAAGCTCCGGCTACACTCTTTGTAAAACTGAAAAATGAGAAAAAAGTGAAAAACAGAGAGAAAGAGGGTTGTTTCTAGACTAAAACCTGTGCTGAGGTGGCTGCACAGAGGTGGAATTGGTTGCTGGTGATGTTGGCTCGACGGGGGAAGCTCCGGCTGGTACTGTTCAGGCGTGAACAATACCAGAGACGGCTAGACGGAGTCGTATGGATGTGCTGAGCAGCCGGGTGTCAACGGAACGGCGATCGGAGCTCCGGCGGAGCTCCGGCGAAGCTCCGGCGACACTGTTTGTAAAACTGAAAAATGAGAAAAAAGAGGAAAACAGAGAAAAAGAGGGCTGTTTCTAGACTAAAACCTGGGCTGAGGTGGCTACACAGAGGTGGAATTGGTTGCTGGTGATGTTGGCTCGACGGGGGAAGCTCCGGCTGGTACTGTTCAGGCGTGAACAGTATCAGAGATGGCTGGACGGAGTCGTATGGATATGCTGAGCAGCCGCGTGTCGACGGAACGGCGATCGGAGCTCCGGCGAAGCTCCGGCGACACTGCTTGTAAAAATGAGAAAAAAGAGGAAAACAGAAAGAAAGAGGGCTGTTTCTGGACTAAAACCTGGGCTGAGGTGGCTGCACAGAGGTGGAATTGGTTGCTGGTGATGTTGGCTCGACGGGGGAAGCTCCGGCTGGTACTGTTCAGGCGTGAACAGTACCAGAGACGGCCGGACGGAGTCGTATGGATGTGTTGAGTAGCCGGGTTTCGACGGAACGGCGATCGGAGCTCCGGCGACACTATTTGTAAAACTGAAAAATGAGAAAAAAGAGGAAAACAGAGAGAAAGAGGGCTGTTTCTGGACTAAAACCTGGGCTGAGGTGGCTGCACAGAGGTGGAATTGGTTGCTGGTGATGTTGGCTCGACGGGGGAAGCTCCGGCTGGTACTGTTCAGGCGTGAACAGTACCAGAGACGGCTGGACGGAGTCGTATGGATGTGCTGAGCAGCCGGGTGTCGACGGAACGGTGATCGGAGCTCCGGCGAAGCTCCGGCGACACTATTTGTAAAACTGAAAAATGAGAAAAAAGAGGAAAACAGAGAGAAAGAGGGCTGTTTCTGGACTAAAACCTGGGCTGAGGTGGCTGCACAGAGGTGGAATTGGTTGCTGGTGATGTTGGCTCGACGGGGGAAGCTCCGGCTGGTATTGTTCAGGCGTGAACAGTATCAGAGACGGCTGGACGGAGTCGTATGGATATGCTGAGCAGCCGCGTGTCGACGGAACGGCGATCGGAGCTCCGGCGAAGCTCCGGCGACACTGCTTGTAAAAATGAGAAAAAAGAGGAAAACAGAAAGAAAGAGGGCTGTTTCTGGACTAAAACCTGGGCTGAGGTGGCTGCACAGAAGTGGAATTGGTTGCTGGTGATGTTGGCTCGACGGGGGAAGCTCCGGCTGGTACTGTTCAGGCGTGAACAGTATCAGAGATGGCTGGACGGAGTCGTATGGATATGCTGAGCAGCCGCGTGTCGACGGAACGGCGATCGGAGCTCCGGCGAAGCTCCGGCGACACTGCTTGTAAAAATGAGAAAAAAGAGGAAAACAGAAAGAAAGAGGGCTGTTTCTGGACTAAAACCTGGGCTGAGGTGGCTGCACAGAAGTGGAATTGGTTGCTGGTGATGTTGGCTCGACGGGGGAAGCTCCGGCTGGTACTGTTCAGGCGTGAACAGTACCAGAGACGGCCGGACGGAGTCGTATGGATGTGTTGAGTAGCCGGGTTTCGACGGAACGGCGATCGGAGCTCCGGCGACACTTTTTGTAAAACTGAAAAATGAGAAAAAAGAGGAAAACAGAGAGAAAGAGGGCTGTTTCTGGACTAAAACCTGGGCTGAGGTGGCTGCACAGAGGAGGAATTTGGTTGCTGGTGATGTTGGCTCGACGGGGGAAGCTCCGGCTGGTAATGTTCAGGCGTGAACAGTACCAGAGACGGCTGGACGGAGTCGTATGGATGTGCTGAGCAGCCGGGTGTCGACGGAATGGCGATCGGAGCTCCGGCGAAGCTCCGGCGACACTATTTGTAAAACTGAAAAATGAGAAAAAAGAGGAAAACAGAGAGAAAGAGGGCTGTTTCTAGACTAAAAGCTAGGCTGAGGTGGCTGCACAGAGGTGGAATTGGTTGCTGGTGATGTTGGCTCGACGGGGGAAGCTCCGGCTGGTATTGTTCAGGCGTGAACAGTATCAGAGACGGCTGGACGGAGTCGTATGGATATGCTGAGCAGCCGGGTGTCGACGAAACGGCGATCGGAGCTCCGGCGAAGCTCCGGCGACACTGTTTGTAAAACTGAAAAATGAGAAAAAAGAGGAAAACAGAGAGAAAGAGGGCTATTTCTGGACTAAAACCTGGGCTGAGGTGGCTGCACATAGGTGGAATTGGTTGCTGGTGATGTTGGCTCGACAGGGAAAGCTCCGTCTGGTACTGTTCAGGCGTGAACAGTACCAGAGACGGCTGGACGGAGTCGTATGGATGTGCTGAGCAGCCGGGTGTCAACGGAACGGCGATCGGAGCTCCGGCGAAGCTCCAGCAACACTGTTTGTAAAACTAAAAAATGAGAAAAAAGAGGAAAACAGAGAGAAAGAGGGTTGTTTCGGGACTAAAACATGGACTGAGGTGGCTACACAGAGGTGGAATTGGTTGCTGGTGATGTTGGCTCGACGGGGGAAGCTCCGGCTGGTACTGTTCAGGCGTGAACAGTACCAGAGACGGCTGGACGGAGTCGTATGGATGTGCTGAGCAGCCGGGTGTCCACGGAACGGCGATCGGAGCTCCGGCGAAGCTCCGGCGACACTGTTTGTCAAACTGAAAAATGAGAAAAAAGTGGAAAACAGAGAGAAAGAGGGTTGTTTCTGGACTAAAACCTGGGCTGAGGTGGCTGCACAGAGGTGGAATTGGTTGCTGGTGATGTTGGCTCGACGGGGAAAGCTCCGGCTAGTACTGTTCAGGCGTGAACAGTACCAGAGACGGCTGGACGGAGTCGTATGGATGTGCTGAGCAGCCGGGTGTCGACGGAACGGCGATCGGAGCTCCGGCGAAGCTCCGGCGACACTGTTTGTAAAACTGAAAAATGAGAAAAAAAAGGAAAACAGAGAGAAAGAGGGCTGTTTCTGGACAAAAACCTGGGCTGAGGAGGCTGCACAGAGGTGGAATTGGTTGCTGGTAATGTTGGCTCGACGGGGGAAGCTCCGCATGGTACTGTTCAGGCGTGAACAGTACTAGAGACGGCTGGACGGAGTCGTATGGATGTGCTGAGCAGCCGGGTGTCGACGGAACGGCGATCGGAGCTCCGGCGAAGCTCCGGCGACACTGTTTGTAAAACTGAAAAATGAGAAAAAAGAGGAAAACAGAGAAAAAGAGGGCTGTTTCTAGACTAAAACCTGGGCTGAGGTGGCTACACAGAGATGGAATTGGTTGATGGTGATGTTGGCTCGACGGGGGAAGCTCCGGCTGGTACTGTTCAGGCGTGAACAGTACCAGAGACGGCTGGACGGAGTCGTATGGATATGCTGAGCAGCCGGGTGTCGACGAAACGGCGATCGGAGCTCCGGTAAAGCTCCGGCGACACTGTTTGTAACTGAAAAATGAGAAAAAAGAGAAAAACAAAGAGAAAGAGGGCTGTTTCTAGACTAAAACCTGTGCTGAGGAGGCTGCACAGAAGTGGAATTGGTTGCTGGTGATGTTGGCTCGACGGGGGAAGCTCCGGCTGGTACTGTTGAGGTGTGAACAGTACTAGAGACGGCTGGACGGAGTCGTATGGATGTGATGAGCAGCCGGGTGTCGACGGAACGGCGATCGGAGCTCCGGCGAAGCTCCGGCGACACTGTTTGTAAAACTGAAAAATGAGAAAAAAGAGGAAAACGCAGAGAAAGAGGGCTGTTTCTAGACTAAAACCTGGGCTGAGGTGGCTGCCCAGAGGTGGAATTGGTTGCTGGTGTTGTTGGCTCTACGGGGGAAGCTCCGGCTGGTACTGTTCAGGCGTGAACAGTATCAGAGATGGCTGGACGGAGTCGTATGGATATGCTGAGCAGCCGGGTGTCGACGGAACGGCGATCGGAGCTCCGGCGAAGCTCCGGCGACACTGTTTGTAAAACTGAAAAATGAGAAAAAAGAGGAAAACAGAGAGAAAGAGGGCTGTTTCTGGACTAAAACCTGGGCTGAGGTGGCTGCACAGAGGTGGAATTGGTTGCTGGTGATGTTGGCTCGACAGGGAAAGCTCCGTCTGGTACTGTTCAGGCGTGAACAGTACCAGAGACGGCTGGACGGAGTCGTATGGATGTGCTGAGCAGCCGGGTGTCAACGGAACGGCGATCGGAGCTCCGGCGAAGCTCCAGCAACACTGTTTGTAAAACTAAAAAATGAGAAAAAAGAGGAAAACAGAGAGAAAGAGGGTTGTTTCGGGACTAAAACCTGGACTGAGGTGGCTACACAGAGGTGGAATTGGTTGCTGGTGATGTTGGCTCGACGGGGAAGCTCCGGCTGGTACTGTTCAGGCGTGAACAGTACCAGAGACGGCTGGACGGAGTCGTATGGATGTGCTGAGCAGCCGGGTGTCGACGGAACGGCGATCGGAGCTCCGGCGAAGCTCCGGCGACACTGTTTGTAAAACTGAAAAATGAGAAAAAAGAGGAAAACAGAAAGAAAGAGGGCTGTTTCTGGACTAAAACCTGGGCTGAGGTGGCTGCACAGAAGTGGAATTGGTTGCTGGTGATGTTGGCTCGACGGGGGAAGCTCCGGCTGGTACTGTTCAGGCGTGAACAGTACCAGAGACGGCTGGACGGAGTCGTATGGATGTGCTGAGCAGCCGGGTGTCCACGGAACGGCGATCGGAGCTCCGGCGAAGCTCCGGCGACACTGTTTGTAAAACTGAAAAATGAGAAAAAAGAGGAAAACAGAGAGAAAGAGGGCTGTTTCTAGACTAAAACCTGGGCTGAGGTGGCTGCACAGAGGTGGAATTGGTTGCTGGTGATGTTGGCTCGACGGGGGAAGCTCCGGCTGGTACTGTTCAGGCGTGAACAGTACCAGAGATGGCTGGACGGAGTCGTATGGATGTGCTGAGCAGCCGGGTGTCGACGGAACGGCGATCGGAGCTCCGGCGAAGCTCCGGCGACACTGTTTGTAAAACTGAAAAATGAGAAAAAAGATCAAAACAGAGAGAAAGAGGGCTGTTTCTGGACTAAAATCTGGGCGGAGGTGGCTGCACAGAGGTGGAATTGGTTGCTGGTGATGTTGGCTCGACGGGGGAAGCTCCGGCTGGTACTGTTCAGGCGTGAACAGTACCAGAGACGGCTGGACGGAGTCGTATGGATATGCTGAGCAGCCGGGTGTCGACGAAACGGCGATCGGAGCTCCGGTAAAGCTCCGGCTACACTCTTTGTAAAACTGAAAAATGAGAAAAAAGTGAAAAACAGAGAGAAAGAGGGTTGTTTCTAGACTAAAACCTGTGCTGAGGTGGCTGCACAGAGGTGGAATTGGTTGCTGGTGATGTTGGCTCGACGGGGGAAGCTCCGGCTGGTACTGTTCAGGCGTGAACAATACCAGAGACGGCTGGACGGAGTCGTATGGATGTGCTGAGCAGCCGGGTGTCAACGGAACGGCGATCGGAGCTCCGGCGAAGCTCCGGCGACACTGTTTGTAAAACTGAAAAATGAGAAAAAAGAGGAAAACAGAGAAAAAGAGGGCTGTTTCTAGACTAAAACCTGGGCTGAGGTGGCTGCACAGAGGTGGAATTGGTTGCTGGTGTTGTTGGCTCTACGGGGGAAGCTCCGGCTGGTACTGTTCAGGCGTGAACAGTATCAGAGATGGCTGGACGGAGTCGTATGGATATGCTGAGCAGCCGCGTGTCGACGGAACGGCGATCGGAGCTCCGGCGAAGCTCCGGCGACACTGCTTGTAAAAATGAGAAAAAAGAGGAAAACAGAAAGAAAGAGGGCTGTTTCTGGACTAAAACCTGGGCTGAGGTGGCTGCACAGAAGTGGAATTGGTTGCTGGTGATGTTGGCTCGACGGGGGAAGCTCCGGCTGGTACTGTTCAGGCGTGAACAGTACCAGAGACGGCCGGACGGAGTCGTATGGATGTGTTGAGTAGCCGGGTTTCGACGGAACGGCGATCGGAGCTCCGGCGACACTTTTTGTAAAACTGAAAAATGAGAAAAAAGAGGAAAACAGAGAGAAAGAGGGCTGTTTCTGGACTAAAACCTGGGCTGAGGTGGCTGCACAGAGGTGGAATTGGTTGCTGGTGATGTTGGCTCGACGGGGGAAGCTCCGGCTGGTACTGTTCAGGCGTGAACAGTACCAGAGACGGCTGGACGGAGTCGTATGGATGTGCTGAGCAGCCGGGTGTCGACGGAACGGCGATCGGAGCTCCGGCGAAGCTCCGGCGACACTATTTGTAAAACTGAAAAATGAGAAAAAAGAGGAAAACAGAGAGAAAGAGGGCTGTTTCTAGACTAAAACCTGGGCTGAGGTGGCTGCACAGAGGTGGAATTGGTTGCTGGTGATGTTGGCTCGACGGGGGAAGCTCCGGCTGGTATTGTTCAGGCGTGAACAGTATCAGAGACGGCTGGACGGAGTCGTATGGATATGCTGAGCAGCCGGGTGTCGACGAAACGGCGATCGGAGCTCCGGCGAAGCTCCGGCGACACTGTTTGTAAAACTGAAAAATGAGAAAAAAGAGGAAAACAGAGAGAAAGAGGGCTATTTCTGGACTAAAACCTGGGCTGAGGTGGCTGCACATAGGTGGAATTGGTTGCTGGTGATGTTGGCTCGACAGGGAAAGCTCCGTCTGGTACTGTTCAGGCGTGAACAGTACCAGAGACGGCTGGACGGAGTCGTATGGATGTGCTGAGCAGCCGGGTGTCAACGGAACGGCGATCGGAGCTCCGGCGAAGCTCCAGCAACACTGTTTGTAAAACTAAAAAATGAGAAAAAAGAGGAAAACAGAGAGAAAGAGGGCTGTTTCTGGACTAAAACCTGGACTGAGGTGGCTGCACAGAGGTGGAATTGTTTGCTGGTGATGTTGGCTCGACGGGGGAAGCTCCGGCTGGTACTGTTCAGGCGTGAACAGTACCAGAGACGGCTGGACGGAGTCGTATGGATGTGCTGAGCAGCCGGGTGTCCACGGAACGGCGATCGGAGCTCCGGCGAAGCTCCGGCGACACTGTTTGTCAAACTGAAAAATGAGAAAAAAGAGGAAAACAGAGAGAAAGAGGGTTGTTTCTGGACTAAAACCTGGGCTGAGGTGGCTGCACAGAGGTGGAATTGGTTGCTGGTGATGTTGGCTCGACGGGGAAAGCTCCGGCTAGTACTGTTCAGGC
Organism: Syzygium jambos; assembly: GCA_031216235.1. NCBI lineage: Eukaryota > Viridiplantae > Streptophyta > Magnoliopsida > Myrtales > Myrtaceae > Syzygium > Syzygium jambos. Next base: position 15,663,737 of record CM062230.1, on the reverse strand, counting down.
GTGAACAGTACCAGAGACGGCTGGACGGAGTCGTATGGATGTGCTGAGCAGCCGGGTGTCGACGGAACGGCGATCGGAGCTCCGGCGAAGCTCCGGCGACACTGTTTGTAAAACTGAAAAATGAGAAAAAAGAGGAAAACAGAGAGAAAGAGGGCTGTTTCTGGACAAAAACCTGGGCTGAGGAGGCTGCACAGAGGTGGAATTGGTTGCTGGTAATGTTGGCTCGACGGGGGAAGCTCCGGCTGGTACTGTTCAGGCGTGAACAGTACCAGAGACGGCTGGACGGAGTCGTATGGATGTGCTGAGCAGCCGGGTGTCGACGGAACGGCGATCGGAGCTCCGGCGAAGCTCCGGCGACACTGTTTGTAAAACTGAAAAATGAGAAAAAAGAGGAAAACAGAGAAAAAGAGGGCTGTTTCTAGACTAAAACCTGGGCTGAGGTGGCTACACAGAGATGGAATTGGTTGATGGTGATGTTGGCTCGACGGGGGAAGCTCCGGCTGGTACTGTTCAGGCGTGAACAGTACCAGAGACGGCTGGACGGAGTCGTATGGATGTGCTGAGCAGCCGGGTGTCGACGAAACGGCGATCGGAGCTCCGGTAAAGCTCCGGCGACACTGTTTGTAACTGAAAAATGAGAAAAAAGAGAAAAACAAAGAGAAAGAGGGCTGTTTCTAGACTAAAACCTGTGCTGAGGAGGCTGCACAGAAGTGGAATTGGTTGCTGGTGATGTTGGCTCGACGGGGGAAGCTCCGGCTGGTACTGTTCAGGCGTGAACAGTACCAGAGACGGCTGGACGGAGTCGTATGGATGTGCTGAGCAGCCGGGTGTCGACGGAACGGCGATCGGAGCTCCGGCGAAGCTCCGGCGACACTGTTTGTAAAACTGAAAAATGAGAAAAAAGAGGAAAACAGAGAGAAAGAGGGCTGTTTCTGGACTAAAACCTGGGCTGAGGTGGCTGCACAGAGGTGGAATTGGTTGCTGGTGATGTTGGCTCGACGGGGGAAGCTCCGGCTGGTACTGTTCAGGCGTGAACAGTATCAGAGATGGCTGGACGGAGTCGTATGGATATGCTGAGCAGCCGGGTGTCGACGGAACGGCGATCGGAGCTCCGGCGAAGCTCCGGCGACACTGTTTGTAAAACTGAAAAATGAGAAAAAAGAGGAAAACAGAGAGAAAGAGGGCTGTTTCTGGACTAAAACCTGGGCTGAGGTGGCTGCACAGAGGTGGAATTGGTTGCTGGTGATGTTGGCTCGACGGGGAAAGCTCCGTCTGGTACTGTTCAGGCGTGAACAGTACCAGAGACGGCTGGACGGAGTCGTATGGATGTGCTGAGCAGCCGGGTGTCAACGGAACGGCGATCGGAGCTCCGGCGAAGCTCCGGCGACACTGTTTGTAAAACTGAAAAATGAGAAAAAAGAGGAAAACAGAGAGAAAGAGGGTTGTTTCTGGACTAAAACCTGGGCTGAGGTGGCTGCACAGAGGTGGAATTGGTTGCTGGTGATGTTGGCTCGACGGGGGAAGCTCCGGCTGGTACTGTTCAGGCGTGAACAGTACCAGAGACGGCTGGACGGAGTCGTATGGATGTGCTGAGCAGCCGGGTGTCGACGGAACGGCGATCGGAGCTCCGGCGAAGCTCCGGCGACACTGTTTGTAAAACTGAAAAATGAGAAAAAAGAGGAAAACAGAGAGAAAGAGGGCTGTTTCTGGACTAAAACCTGGGCTGAGGTGGCTGCACAGAGGTGGAATTGGTTGCTGGTGATGTTGGCTCGACGGGGGAAGCTCCGGCTGGTACTGTTCAGGCGTGAACAGTACCAGAGACGGCTGGACGGAGTCGTATGGATGTGCTGAGCAGCCGGGTGTCGACGGAACGGCGATCGGAGCTCCGGCGAAGCTCCGGCGACACTGTTTGTAAAACTGAAAAATGAGAAAAAAGAGGAAAACAGAGAGAAAGAGGGCTGTTTCTGGACAAAAACCTGGGCTGAGGAGGCTGCACAGAGGTGGAATTGGTTGCTGGTAATGTTGGCTCGACGGGGGAAGCTCCGGCTGGTACTGTTCAGGCGTGAACAGTACCAGAGACGGCTGGACGGAGTCGTATGGATGTGCTGAGCAGCCGGGTGTCGACGGAACGGCGATCGGAGCTCCGGCGAAGCTCCGGCGACACTGTTTGTAAAACTGAAAAATGAGAAAAAAGAGGAAAACAGAGAGAAAGAGGGCTGTTTCTAGACTAAAACCTGGGCTGAGGTGGCTGCACAGAGGTGGAATTGGTTGCTGGTGATGTTGGCTCGACGGGGGAAGCTCCGGCTGGTACTGTTCAGGCGTGAACAGTACCAGAGACGGCTGGACGGAGTCGTATGGATGTGCTGAGCAGCCGGGTGTCAACGGAACGGCGATCGGAGCTCCGGCGAAGCTCCGGCGACACTGTTTGTAAAACTGAAAAATGAGAAAAAAGAGGAAAACAGAGAGAAAGAGGGCTGTTTCTGGACTAAAACCTGGGCTGAGGTGGCTGCACAGAGGTGGAATTGGTTGCTGGTGATGTTGGCTCGACGGGGGAAGCTCCGGCTGGTACTGTTCAGGCGTGAACATTACCAGAGACGGCTGGACGGAGTCGTATGGATGTGCTGAGCAGCCGGGTGTCGACGGAACGGCGATCGGAGCTCCGGCGAAGCTCCGGCGACACTGTTTGTAAAACTGAAAAATGAGAAAAAAGAGGAAAACAGAGAGAAAGAGGGCTGTTTCTAGACTAAAACCTGGGCTGAGGTGGCTACACAGAGGTGGAATTGGTTGCTGGTGATGTTGGCTCGACGGGGAAGCTCCGGCTGGTACTGTTCAGGCGTGAACAGTACCAGAGACGGCTGGACGGAGTCGTATGGATATGCTGAGCAGCCGGGTGTCGACGAAACGGCGATCGGAGCTCCGGTAAAGCTCCGGCGACACTGTTTGTAACTGAAAAATGAGAATAAAGAGAAAAACAAAGAGAAAGAGGGCTGTTTCTAGACTAAAACCTGTGCTGAGGAGGCTGCACAGAAGTGGAATTGGTTGCTGGTGATGTTGGCTCGACGGGGGAAGCTCCGGCTGGTACTGTTGAGGTGTGAACAGTACTAGAGACGGCTGGACGGAGTCGTATGGATGTGATGAGCAGCCGGGTGTCGACGGAACGGCGATCGGAGCTCCGGCGAAGCTCCGGCGACACTGTTTGTAAAACTGAAAAATGAGAAAAAAGAGGAAAACGCAGAGAAAGAGGGCTGTTTCTAGACTAAAACCTGGGCTGAGGTGGCTGCCCAGAGGTGGAATTGGTTGCTGGTGTTGTTGGCTCTACGGGGGAAGCTCCGGCTGGTACTGTTCAGGCGTGAACAGTATCAGAGATGGCTGGACGGAGTCGTATGGATATGCTGAGCAGCCGGGTGTCGACGGAACGGCGATCGGAGCTCCGGCGAAGCTCCGGCGACACTGTTTGTAAAACTGAAAAATGAGAAAAAAGAGGAAAACAGAGAGAAAGAGGGCTGTTTCTGGACTAAAACCTGGGCTGAGGTGGCTGCACAGAGGTGGAATTGTTTGCTGGTGATGTTGGCTCGACGGGGGAAGCTCCGGCTGGTACTGTTCAGGCGTGAACAGTACCAGAGACGGCTGGACGGAGTCGTATGGATGTGCTGAGCAGCCGGGTGTCGACGGAACGGCGATCGGAGCTCCGGCGAAGCTCCGGCGACACTGTTTGTAAAACTGAAAAATGAGAAAAAAGAGGAAAACAGAGAGAAAGAGGGCTGTTTCTAGACTAAAACCTGGGCTGAGGTGGCTGCACAGAGGTGGAATTGGTTGCTGGTGATGTTGGCTCGACGGGGGAAGCTCCGGCTGGTACTGTTCAGGCGTGAACAGTACCAGAGACGGCTGGACGGAGTCGTATGGATGTGCTGAGCAGCCGGGTGTCGACGGAACGGCGATCGGAGCTCCGGCGAAGCTCCGGCGACACTGTTTGTAAAACTGAAAAATGAGAAAAAAGAGAAAAACAGAGAGAAAGAGGGCTGTTTCTAGACTAAAACCTGGGCTGAGGTGGCTGCACAGAGGTGGAATTGGTTGCTGGTGATGTTGGCTCGACGGGGGAAGCTCCGGCTGGTACTGTTCAGGCGTGAACAGTACCAGAGACGGCTGGACGGAGTCGTATGGATGTGCTGAGCAGCCGGGTGTCAACGGAACGGCGATCGGAGCTCCGGCGAAGCTCCGGCGACACTGTTTGTAAAACTGAAAAATGAGAAAAAAGAGGAAAACAGAGAGAAAGAGGGCTGTTTCTGGACTAAAACCTGGGCTGAGGTGGCTGCACAGAGGTGGAATTGGTTGCTGGTGATGTTGGCTCGACGGGGGAAGCTCCGGCTGGTACTGTTCAGGCGTGAACAGTATCAGAGATGGCTGGACGGAGTCGTATGGATATGCTGAGCAGCCGCGTGTCGACGGAACGGCGATCGGAGCTCCGGCGAAGCTCCGGCGACACTGCTTGTAAAAATGAGAAAAAAGAGGAAAACAGAAAGAAAGAGGGCTGTTTCTGGACTAAAACCTGGGCTGAGGTGGCTGCACAGAAGTGGAATTGGTTGCTGGTGATGTTGGCTCGACGGGGGAAGCTCCGGCTGGTACTGTTCAGGCGTGAACAGTACCAGAGACGGCCGGACGGAGTCGTATGGATGTGTTGAGTAGCCGGGTTTCGACGGAACGGCGATCGGAGCTCCGGCGACACTATTTGTAAAACTGAAAAATGAGAAAAAAGAGGAAAACAGAGAGAAAGAGGGCTGTTTCTGGACTAAAACCTGGGCTGAGGTGGCTGCACAGAGGTGGAATTGGTTGCTGGTGATGTTGGCTCGACGGGGGAAGCTCCGGCTGGTACTGTTCAGGCGTGAACAGTACCAGAGACGGCTGGACGGAGTCGTATGGATGTGCTGAGCAGCCGGGTGTCGACGGAACGGCGATCGGAGCTCCGGCGAAGCTCCGGCGACACTATTTGTAAAACTGAAAAATGAGAAAAAAGAGGAAAACAGAGAGAAAGAGGGCTGTTTCTAGACTAAAAGCTGGGCTGAGGTGGCTGCACAGAGGTGGAATTGGTTGCTGGTGATGTTGGCTCGACGGGGGAAGCTCCGGCTGGTACTGTTCAGGCGTGAACAGTATCAGAGATGGCTGGACGGAGTCGTATGGATATGCTGAGCAGCCGGGTGTCGACGAAACGGCGATCGGAGCTCCGGCGAAGCTCCGGCGACACTGTTTGTAAAACTGAAAAATGAGAAAAAAGAGGAAAACAGAGAGAAAGAGGGCTATTTCTGGACTAAAACCTGGGCTGAGGTGGCTGCACATAGGTGGAATTGGTTGCTGGTGATGTTGGCTCGACAGGGAAAGCTCCGTCTGGTACTGTTCAGGCGTGAACAGTACCAGAGACGGCTGGACGGAGTCGTATGGATGTGCTGAGCAGCCGGGTGTCAACGGAACGGCGATCGGAGCTCCGGCGAAGCTCCAGCAACACTGTTTGTAAAACTAAAAAATGAGAAAAAAGAGGAAAACAGAGAGAAAGAGGGTTGTTTCGGGACTAAAACCTGGACTGAGGTGGCTACACAGAGGTGGAATTGGTTGCTGGTGATGTTGGCTCGACGGGGAAGCTCCGGCTGGTACTGTTCAGGCGTGAACAGTACCAGAGACGGCTGGACGGAGTCGTATGGATGTGCTGAGCAGCCGGGTGTCCACGGAACGGCGATCGGAGCTCCGGCGAAGCTCCGGCGACACTGTTTGTCAAACTGAAAAATGAGAAAAAAGAGGAAAACAGAGAGAAAGAGGGCTGTTTCTGGACTAAAACCTGGGCTGAGGTGGCTGCACAGAGGTGGAATTGGTTGCTGGTGATGTTGGCTCGACGGGGGAAGCTCCGGCTAGTACTGTTCAGGCGTGAACAGTACCAGAGACGGCTGGACGGAGTCGTGTGGATGTGCTGAGCAGCCCGGTGTCGACGGAACGGCGATCGGAGCTCCGGCGAAGCTCCGGCGACATTGTTTGTAAAACTCAAAAATGAGAAAAAAAAGGAAAACAGAGAGAAAGAGGGCTGTTTCTGGACAAAAACCTGGGCTGAGGAGGCTGCACAGAGGTGGAATTGGTTGCTGGTGATGTTGGCTCGACGGGGGAAGCTCCGGCTGGTACTGTTCAGGCGTGAACAGTACCAGAGACGGCTGGACGGAGTCGTATGGATGTGCTGAGCAGCCGGGTGTCGACGGAACGGCGATCGGAGCTCCGGCGAAGCTCCGGCGACACTGTTTGTAAAACTGAAAAATGAGAAAAAAGAGGAAAACAGAGAAAAAGAGGGCTGTTTCTAGACTAAAACCTGGGCTGAGGTGGCTACACAGAGATGGAATTGGTTGATGGTGATGTTGGCTCGACGGGGGAAGCTCCGGCTGGTACTGTTCAGGCGTGAACAGTACCAGAGACGGCTGGACGGAGTCGTATGGATGTGCTGAGCAGCCGGGTGTCAACGGAACGGCGATCGGAGCTCCGGCGAAGCTCCGGCGACACTGTTTGTAAAACTGAAAAATGAGAAAAAAGAGGAAAACAGAAAGAAAGAGGGCTGTTTCTGGACTAAAACCTGGGCTGAGGTGGCTGCACAGAGGTGGAATTGGTTGCTGGTGATGTTGGCTCGACGGGGAAGCTCCGGCTGGTACTGTTCAGGCGTGAACAGTACCAGAGACGGCTGGACGGAGTCGTATGGATGTGCTGAGCAGCCGGGTGTCGACGGAACGGCGATCGGAGCTCCGGCGAAGCTCCGGCGACACTGTTTGTAAAACTGAAAAATGAGAAAAAAGAGGAAAACAGAGAGAAAGAGGGCTGTTTCTAGACTAAAACCTGGGCTGAGGTGGCTGCACAGAGGTGGAATTGGTTGCTGGTGATGTTGGCTCGACGGGGGAAGCTCCGGCTGGTACTGTTCAGGCGTGAACAGTACCAGAGACGGCTGGACGGAGTCGTATGGATATGCTGAGCAGCCGGGTGTCGACGAAACGGCGATCGGAGCTCCGGTAAAGCTCCGGCGACACTGTTTGTAACTGAAAAATGAGAAAAAAGAGAAAAACAAAGAGAAAGAGGGCTGTTTCTAGACTAAAACCTGTGCTGAGGAGGCTGCACAGAAGTGGAATTGGTTGCTGGTGATGTTGGCTCGACGGGGGAAGCTCCGGCTGGTACTGTTGAGGTGTGAACAGTACTAGAGACGGCTGGACGGAGTCGTATGGATGTGCTGAGCAGCCGGGTGTCGACGGAACGGCGATCGGAGCTCCGGCGAAGCTCCGGCGACACTGTTTGTAAAACTGAAAAATGAGAAAAAAGAGGAAAACAGAGAGAAAGAGGGCTGTTTCTAGACTAAAACCTGGGCTGAGGTGGCTGCACAGAGGTGGAATTGGTTGCTGGTGTTGTTGGCTCTACGGGGGAAGCTCCGGCTGGTACTGTTCAGGCGTGAACAGTATCAGAGATGGCTGGACGGAGTCGTATGGATATGCTGAGCAGCCGGGTGTCGACGGAACGGCGATCGGAGCTCCGGCGAAGCTCCGGCGACACTGTTTGTAAAAATGAAAAATGAGAAAAAAGAGGAAAACAGAAAGAAAGAGGGCTGTTTCTGGACTAAAACCTGGGCTGAGGTGGCTGCACAGAAGTGGAATTTGTTGCTGGTGATGTTGGCTCGACGGGGGAAGCTCCGGCTGGTACTGTTCAGGCGTGAACAGTACCAGAGACGGCTGGACGGAGTCGTATGGATGTGCTGAGCAGCCGGGTGTCGACGGAACGGCGATCGGAGCTCCGGCGAAGCTCCGGCGACACTGTTTGTAAAACTGAAAAATGAGAAAAAAGAGGAAAACAGAGAGAAAGAGGGCTGTTTCTAGACTAAAACCTGGGCTGAGGTGGCTGCACAGAGGTGGAATTGGTTGCTGGTGATGTTGGCTCGACGGGGGAAGCTCCGGCTGGTACTGTTCAGGCGTGAACAGTACCAGAGACGGCTGGACGGAGTCGTATGGATGTGCTGAGCAGCCGGGTGTCGACGGAACGGCGATCGGAGCTCCGGCGAAGCTCCGGCGACACTGTTTGTAAAACTGAAAAATGAGAAAAAAGAGGAAAACAGAGAGAAAGAGGGCTGTTTCTGGACTAAAACCTGGGCTGAGGTGGCTGCACAGAGGTGGAATTGGTTGCTGGTGATGTTGGCTCGACGGGGGAAGCTCCGGCTGGTACTGTTCAGGCGTGAACAGTACCAGAGACGGCTGGACGGAGTCGTATGGATGTGCTGAGCAGCCGGGTGTCAACGGAACGGCGATCGGAGCTCCGGCGAAGCTCCGGCGACACTGTTTGTAAAACTGAAAAATGAGAAAAAAGAGGAAAACAGAGAGAAAGAGGGCTGTTTCTGGACTAAAACCTGGGCTGAGGTGGCTGCACAGAGGTGGAATTGGTTGCTGGTGATGTTGGCTCGACGGGGGAAGCTCCGGCTGGTACTGTTCAGGCGTGAACAGTACCAGAGACGGCTGGACGGAGTCGTATGGATGTGCTGAGCAGCCGGGTGTCGACGGAACGGCGATCGGAGCTCCGGCGAAGCTCCGGCGACACTGTTTGTAAAACTGAAAAATGAGAAAAAAGAGGAAAACAGAGAGAAAGAGGGCTGTTTCTAGACTAAAACCTGGGCTGAGGTGGCTGCACAGAGGTGGAATTGGTTGCTGGTGATGTTGGCTCGACGGGGGAAGCTCCGGCTGGTACTGTTCAGGCGTGAACAGTACCAGAGACGGCTGGACGGAGTCGTATGGATGTGCTGAGCAGCCGGGTGTCGACGGAACGGCGATCGGAGCTCCGGCGAAGCTCCGGCGACACTGTTTGTAAAACTGAAAAATGAGAAAAAAGAGGAAAACACAGAGAAAGAGTGCTGTTTCTAGACTAAAACCTAGGCTGAGGTGGCTGCCCAGAGGTGGAATTGGTTGCTGGTGTTGTTGGCTCTACGGGGGAAGCTCCGGCTGGTACTGTTCAGGCGTGAACAGTATCAGAGATGGCTGGACGGAGTCGTATGGATATGCTGAGCAGCCGGGTGTCGACGGAACGGCGATCGGAGCTCCGGCGAAGCTCCGGCGACACTGTTTGTAAAAATGAAAAATGAGAAAAAAGAGGAAAACAGAAAGAAAGAGGGCTGTTTCTGGACTAAAACCTGGGCTGAGGTGGCTGCACAGAGGTGGAATTGGTTGCTGGTGATGTTGGCTCGACGGGGGAAGCTCCGGCTGGTACTGTTCAGGCGTGAACAGTACCAGAGACGGCTGGACGGAGTCGTATGGATATGCTGAGCAGCCGGGTGTCGACGAAACGGCGATCGGAGCTCCGGTAAAGCTCCGGCGACACTGTTTGTAACTGAAAAATGAGAAAAAAGAGAAAAACAAAGAGAAAGAGGGCTGTTTCTAGACTAAAACCTGTGCTGAGGAGGCTGCACAGAGGTGGAATTGGTTGCTGGTGATGTTGGCTCGACGGGGGAAGCTCCGGCTGGTACTGTTCAGGCGTGAACAGTACCAGAGACGGCTGGACGGAGTCGTATGGATGTGCTGAGCAGCCGGGTGTCGACGGAACGGCGATCGGAGCTCCGGCGAAGCTCCGGCGACACTGTTTGTAAACTGAAAAATGAGAAAAAAGAGAAAAAGAAAGAGAAAGAGGGCTGTTTCTAGACTAAAACCTGTGCTGAGGAGGCTGCACAGAAGTGGAATTGGTTGCTGGTGATGTTGGCTCGACGGGGGAAGCTCCGGCTGGTACTGTTCAGGCGTGAACAGTACTAGAGACGGCTGGACGGAGTCGTATGGATGTGCTGAGCAGCCGGGTGTCGACGGAACGGCGATCGGAGCTCCGGCGAAGCTCCGGCGACACTGTTTGTAAAACTGAAAAATGAGAAAAAAGAGGAAAACACAGAGAAAGAGTGCTGTTTCTAGACTAAAACCTAGGCTGAGGTGGCTGCCCAGAGGTGGAATTGGTTGCTGGTGATGTTGGCTCGACGGGGGAAGCTCCGGCTGGTATTGTTCAGGCGTGAACAGTATCAGAGACGGCTGGACGGAGTCGTATGGATGTGCTGAGCAGCCGGGTGTCGACGGAACGGCGATCGGAGCTCCGGCGAAGCTCCGGCGACACTGTTTGTAAAACTGAAAAATGAGAAAAAAGAGGAAAACAGAGAGAAAGAGGGCTGTTTCTGGACTAAAACCTGGGCTGAGGTGGCTGCACAGAGGTGGAATTGGTTGCTGGTGATGTTGGCTCGACGGGGGAAGCTCCGGCTGGTACTGTTCAGGCGTGAACAGTACCAGAGACGGCTGGACGGAGTCGTATGGATGTGCTGAGCAGCCGGGTGTCGACGGAACGGCGATCGGAGCTCCGGCGAAGCTCCGGCGACACTGTTTGTAAAACTGAAAAATGAGAAAAAAGAGGAAAACAGAGAGAAAGAGGGCTGTTTCTGGACTAAAACCTGGGCTGAGGTGGCTGCACAGAGGTGGAATTGGTTGCTGGTGATGTTGGCTCGACGGGGGAAGCTCCGGCTGGTACTGTTCAGGCGTGAACAGTACCAGAGACGGCTGGACGGAGTCGTATGGATGTGCTGAGCAGCCGGGTGTCGACGGAACGGCGATCGGAGCTCCGGCGAAGCTCCGGCGACACTGTTTGTAAAACTGAAAAATGAGAAAAAAGATCAAAACAGAGAGAAAGAGGGCTGTTTCTAGACTAAAATCTGGGCGGAGGTGGCTGCACAGAGGTGGAATTGGTTGCTGGTGATGTTGGCTCGACGGGGGAAGCTCCGGCTGGTACTGTTCAGGCGTGAACAGTACCAGAGACGGCTGGACGGAGTCGTATGGATATGCTGAGCAGCCGGGTGTCGACGAAACGGCGATCGGAGCTCCGGTAAAGCTCCGGCGACACTGTTTGTAACTGAAAAATGAGAAAAAAGAGAAAAACAGAGAGAAAGAGGGCTGTTTCTAGACTAAAACCTGTGCTGAGGAGGCTGCACAGAGGTGGAATTGGTTGCTGGTGATGTTGGCTCGACGGGGGAAGCTCCGGCTGGTACTGTTCAGGCGTGAACAGTACCAGAGACGGCTGGACGGAGTCGTATGGATGTGCTGAGCAGCCGGGTGTCGACGGAACGGCGATCGGAGCTCCGGCGAAGCTCCGGCGACACTGTTTGTAAAACTGAAAAATGAGAAAAAAGAGGAAAACAGAGAGAAAGAGGGCTGTTTCTGGACTAAAACCTGGGCTGAGGTGGCTGCACAGAGGTGGAATTGGTTGCTGGTGATGTTGGCTCGACGGAGGAAGCTCCGGCTGATACTGTTCAGGCGTGAACAGTACCAGAGACGGCTGGACGGAGTCGTATGGATGTGCTGAGCAGCCGGGTGTCGACGGAACGGCGATCGGAGCTCCGGCGAAGCTCCGGCGACACTGTTTGTAAAACTGAAAAATGAGAAAAAAGAGGAAAACAGAGAGAAAGAGGGCTGTTTCTGGACTAAAACCTGGGCTGAGGTGGCTGCACAGAGGTGGAATTGGTTGCTGGTGATGTTGGCTCGACGGGGGAAGCTCCGGCTGGTACTGTTCAGGCGTGAACAGTACCAGAGACGGCTGGACGGAGTCGTATGGATGTGCTGAGCAGCCGGGTGTCGACGGAACGGCGATCGGAGCTCCGGCGAAGCTCCGGCGACACTGTTTGTAAAACTGAAAAATGAGAAAAAAGAGGAAAACAGAGAGAAAGAGGGCTGTTTCTGGACTAAAACCTGGGCTGAGGTGGCTGCACAGAGGTGGAATTGGTTGCTGGTGATGTTGGCTCGACGGGGGAAGCTCCGGCTGGTACTGTTCAGGCGTGAACAGTACCAGAGACGGCTGGACGGAGTCGTATGGATGTGCTGAGCAGCCGGGTGTCGACGGAACGGCGATCGGAGCTCCGGCGAAGCTCCGGGGACACTGTTTGTAAAACTGAAAAATGAGAAAAAAGAGGAAAACAGAGAGAAAGAGGGCTGTTTCTGGACTAAAACCTGGGCTGAGGTGGCTGCACAGAGGTGGAATTGGTTGCTGGTGATGTTGGCTCGACGGGGGAAGCTCCGGCTGGTACTGTTCAGGCGTGAACAGTACCAGAGACGGCTGGACGGAGTCGTATGGATGTGCTGAGCAGCCGGGTGTCGACGGAACGGCGATCGGAGCTCCGGCGAAGCTCCGGCGACACTGTTTGTAAAACTGAAAAATGAGAAAAAAGAGGAAAACAGAGAGAAAGAGGGCTGTTTCTAGACTAAAACCTGGGCTGAGGTGGCTGCACAGAGGTGGAATTGGTTGCTGGTGATGTTGGCTCGACGGGGGAAGCTCCGGCTGGTACTGTTCAAGCGTGAACAGTACCAGAGACGGCTGGACAGAGTCGTATGGATGTGCTGAGCAGCCGGGTGTCGACGGAACGGCGATCGGAGCTCCGGCGAAGCTCCGGCGACACTGTTTGTAAAACTGAAAAATGAGAAAAAAGAGGAAAACAGAGAGAAAGAGGGCTGTTTCTGGACTAAAACCTGGGCTGAGGTGGCTGCACAGAGGTGGAATTGGTTGCTGGTGATGTTGGCTCGACGGGGGAAGCTCCGGCTGGTACTGTTCAGGCGTGAACAGTACCAGAGACGGCAGAAATGGAACGGCAAAAACAGAAAACGGAAGAGAAGAATGGGAATTCTGGAAAAATACTGACCGAATGGGTGTTTACGTAAGAGAGAGAGAGGTATATGTCTGGTCAAAGGGGTCAAAGGAGGTCTAAGTGGAATCCAAGTGTCAAAAATCCAAAGTCTTGGACACTTTTGCCCCTAATCCAAAGGCCCAACTTTGATCTAATCCAAATAAGCAAGGGTAGAATGGTCATTTGCTCTTAACCATGGTTGACCAGACCTGAGTTAAGCCTAACTCACCTTGGTTAATCCCAAAATAAAATCCAATTTTCGGAATTAATCAAAGATGGCCTAGGGGCATTTTCGTAATTTTCCGATCCTGAACCGAAATTCCAATTTTTGTCCATACCGGTCCTATATATTCATGGTAGACATAATCCGGTGTCGGATCCGTAAAATTCATCCTTTAAGCCCTCGAAAATCAACTGCAAAGTTCCGGGAATAAAATAATATTATTTTTTCAATTTTTGTCGAAATTCCAATTTTTGTCCGTAACGACTCCCGGTATGCGTGGCCACCCAAAAATGGCGTCGGCCTCGAAAAATAACCTCGTTTGACCTCGAAAAGCGACGTTGGCGTCTCGAGGGGCAAAATCGTCATTTTTCACCCCCGGACCAAAATTTCAATTTTTACACGTACTAACTCTAAACGTGTGTGGCCAGCGTAATATGACGTCAGATTTCCAAAAATAGTCTCTTAAGCCTTCGAAAATCAACATCGAAATCCGGGCCCAATTTCGTGAATAAACTCGCTAAACTTTCAATTTCAGGGTCTCTCTCACTAACGGGCGGCTGTTTAGAAGTTACGCGTATCGACCTAGGGCTATCCATGTCATGATGGTCTCGATCATTGAGAGAATGAGAAATTATCACTAGTTCCAGAGGTCACGATCGTTCGGTCTCGGTTCAGGACTGGTTGGCCACGTGTACTTTCGGTCTTGCAGAATCACCTGCGTCCCTATCATACATCGTTGGCCTTGGCCAAACCCAATCCATTACCCTTTCCTACGATCGGCCCACGTTGGCCCAAAATATTCCCTCAACGTCTCTCGTGATCGATGTCCGTCTCACGATAGGGTCCCCGGTCCACGTACCGTTTTCTAGTTAGCCATGCCCCATTGATTAGTATCCCGAGAGTGATTAGCTCTGGGCGAGACTTTCTAAAATGAAATGCGAATTAATATCAGTTTCATTGATCCCCGAATTACATCGAAATTCGGGCTGTTACATGAACCTCCTAATCATCCCAATACAGATGAAGCTCATGCTTCTCCTAAGAACGGTAAAATGGCACGTCGTTCTGATAGTAATCATCTCTTCTAGCCTCGGATCACTCTTAGTCTTCATCTTTCTTAATGTTATTAAAAAATGGTTATTAACCAAAGGTGCCCATGAGGTCGAAGAGGAGAAAGGCGTCGACGAGGCCGAAGAGGACTGCCTTGATCTAGCTACAGCACCTAAGAGATTCAACTATGACAACTTAAAAGCTATGACCGAGGATTTCAATAATAGGCTTGGTGAGGGTGGATTTGGCTCCGTTTATCAAGGGACTCTAGCTAACGGCACCAAAGTCGCCGTGAAGCACCTCAAAGTTTTAAGCCAAAGTAAGAAATCTTTTCTTGCTGAGGTTGAGACCATTGGCAATATCCATCATGTGAACTTGGTAAGGCTCGTTGGATTTTGTGCCGAGAAGTCTCACAGACTGCTTGTCTATGAATACATGTCCAAAGGGTCCCTAGATAAATGGATCTTTCATAAATCAGATGAGTCATTTGTGCTTGATTGGCGACAGTGGAGGAACATCATTTGTGATATAGCAAGGGGTCTAAGTTATCTCCATGAACAATGTAGTTGGAAGATCATCCACATGGATATTAAGCCCCAAAACATACTCTTGGATGAAAACTTTAATGCTAAGATTGCAGATTTTGGCTTGTCTAAGCTAATTGATATGGACCAAAGCCAAATCATGACCACAATGAGGGGAACTCCAGGCTATTTGGCCCCGGAATGGCTACACGCATCAATTACCAAGAAAGTGGATGTTTATAGCTTCGGTGTGGTAATTCTAGAAATAGTATGTGGAAGGAAGGTTTTCAAAGAATCTCAAAATCAGGAAGTTATGCATTTGTTAGGAGTTTTTAAGAGAAAGAGTGAAGAATGACAACTATCGGATATGATCGATAAAAATAGCGAAGATATGCAGCTGAACAGACCTCACGTGATCGACGTGACAAGACTTGCCACATGGTGCTTGCAAGTTGATTATGCAAAGAGGCCTTCCATGTCGAAGGTCCTCAAACTCCTGGAAGGAGTAATGGAAGTCCCAAATCACCTAGACTATAACTTCTTATATCCCACCTTCACGAATGACAGTGTAAGGATTGGACAAGAAAGGGTTGAATTTGATGACACCATTTCTGTGGTACCCTCTATTTTATCTGGTCCACGGTGATGCATCACGATCATGTCATATACTTTTTCTATGCTAAAAAATTGGCACAGAGGGCGAGGCCGACCTCGCCAATAGCCGGCGGGGCCGAGCCTCGCCGACCCCCGCCTCTGGCCGATTGCCGGACCAGCGACCGACCAGAGATTGAAGGTGAAAAAAAAAGAAAAGGCAAGAAAAAGAAAATAAAATAAAATAATTCGAAAAAATAAAAAAATAATATTAAAAAATTAGATGAAAAGTTAACGGGGTAGATTTGGGACAAAAGTAAAAGATTGGGATTTTTTATGAGATAAAAAAGTTTGGGATATAATTGGGACAAAAGTTAAAGTTGAGAGTTATTTAGGGAATTGGGCTGAATTCTATACACGGTCACATCTTGATGAGAGACGTGTAAATCATAGCAAAAGCAGATTGGGAGTTTCCTGTCTTTTCGCCAAATAATCAAAATCTTTTTTAGAAATTATATGGATTATAGATTATAATATAGAAAAATGTGTAACTTTTATGCCTTCCTCTCTTAAACAAACCATACTCCTTACAAATAATTTGTAAAGATGTGACTAACTTTCTTGTTAATTACCTTCGTTGGACCTCGCAGATGGTTGAACAAAAAGTTGAAAAGAAAATTGAAAAAATAGGAGAGATTACTAATATGCCAATTATTTTTCAATGGACAATTTAAACCGTGCTTTTGATAGGAAAACAAACAGAGTAAAGTCAATATTCAACCTAACAATTAAAAAAAAATAGATAATCAACTTTTACTGAGATGACGGCTATTGTTATGGAGGGCTACTCTACCAAGATACAATTTATATGATTTAGTCTTTCCAATGGTGCAGAACAAGGATGTTTATAAGAGGCAAAAAATTCTTAAAATAAAGAAAAGTATAACTAGATTGACCTAGTCACTTCATTTTTCTACCAAGAAAGATACAGTATCCATGCAGTATAAAAACAAAATCACCATTACAAGTTCATATCAGGACTACATGTCCTGAACATTCACTTCCGTTACAACAAAATGAAGCACCGTCTGGAAAGTCTCACTTCTCCGTGGTCGAATAGAATGAGAGAAACAGGTTGAAGCTGTTCGGCATATCGATCCTCCGTTGCAGTTTAAGGAAACTTCATCTTGAGCTAAACCGTAGTCCCAAAAGTGAGTGTATGGCACTCGAGGTTTCTTAAGTTCAGCTGCAAGAAATTCGAAAGGGATAGACCTTTGAGCATCTTTGCGAGTTAACTTTGACATCACCAGTTAGCGCTTTTGAACAAAAGCAACACTTTCAAGTTCAGACTGTGCGTGAAATGAGCAATAGCTAATTGTGCATTCTATCATCATATTGTCTCCTGCTTTTTCTCGTTTCTGGAACAAGATACAATCTGCCTAAAAAAAAAGAAATAGCTTAAACGACCTTCCAGATGATCAATCAAAGTTACAGTAAGGAACCAGTCCCTTCACTGGTCCAAGATCTAAAACCTGATTCTCAAACTTCATGTCACGCTTAAATATCCTTCCCACCTAAGGGTCTATCATGGTCAGACAAGCATCTAAATTGCTTGTGTGATCGTGAAATAAGCAGGTTTTAGGTAATGCAATCACTCACTTATCTTCCCAGAATGGAGAAAGCACTTTGCATGACTGGAGATTAGATAGTACGTTAGAGTTACACGACAAAAGATAAACATACGAATGTAATACTGATAATTTCGACTTGATTATTCTAATAAATTACAAAAATTGAATCAAGGCTCACTTTGTCATGAATCCTCAATGAGGTGAGGAGATTAGTCAGATTAGCCCGGCATAAGGTGTGTTTTTTTTATCTTCCATTACAATCTTTTGTCATTTATACTTGCGATGATTGAAAAATCAATTTCATCCAAGCAATTTACTGTTTCAATAAGACTTGCTCTTTGCAGAAGCGGACTGACGTGCCATAACATTCATTGCAACAGTAGCAGAACTACATCTAGAAAATCAGAAAATATAGTTAAGGAAAGACTTTTCATATATCCAGATACTTCATACAGGTATTGACACACAGAATGAAAAGGGACCATACCACAACTGCAGTTCCTGTCTCACAAAATTTAGGAATGCAAATGAGTCTCACCAACTGCCCTTCTGATCCTGCAAAAAAGTGATCAATGTTCAGCCAGAGCTGCATAAGCTGCAGAGATTCAAAGGGAGAGTCTCCATTGGAAAGCAAATTATTTTGAAATTCCAAAGAAATTGCACCTTCTAGCGTCTGTGTCTCATATTTATCCTGATTTCCAACAAAATAAACATGAGGGCAACTCTCAATTAGGAAAGGATCCCTATCAGTGAAAGGATAGCAGCCTGCATCGCGATTATATAAGATCAGTCCAATAATGGGGAAAGAACAAGAGTGCCTCAACAAAGCCTTAAGCCATCTACTCTCTACATGATACTGTGCTATTCAGCAGGGCACCCTTTTCATAAGTTTTTGTTAACACAAGCCAATTTCTTACAATAATTAGTGCAAAGTCAACAACATCAGAAAATGCAAATTTACCCAGAGTATTAGGTGCTGTTGGTGCGAGATGTCTCCATCTCAATGTCCTTTCCATAAATTCAAGCTTATTTTTTGCCTCAGAGTACTTCTCTAGATCATCAATGTTTTGACCTGATGTACCAAGAAACCTGCAAGATAAAACCACAGGTGAAAACAGATTATGCATGTATGTCCTCAGTCAAATTATGGGATAATTACCTAATATTGTCAAGCTCAAAACAATGAGGATTTGTACAAGATCTAAATGTGTTGTAAGCTGATGAACCAGGGAAAAGGCATCTGTTGAGAGGCTGAAGAAAAAGCAGAGTTAGCAAGAGCTACTAAAATTGAGCACCAACGTAGTTAACAATATCGGGAGATACCAAACCTGCTGAGGCAAGGCAAAGTTTGCTGGGTCATTTGGCCCTGGCATGATATCCAAAGGCAACCCTGCAGCTATCTAAAAATAAGTAAAGACTTTCAGGAATCCGATCTTTTAAGAGGCAAGAAAAACGATACTTTTTACACATAAAAGAATAAATACACTTAAAGATATAAAATTACCTGCGTTAGCAATATATCAAGCTCTTTAATTGGTTCAGACAATCTTGATAGGTCCTTAGAAGCCAAATTCTGCCACAAGCGAGCAAATGACAGTCACCACTACTGCTTAAGGGAGAAAAAAACAAACTCATCATGATCACTATCCTTACTTGTTATATCCCATTTACTGATTATTTACTTCCACTCATTGAGTTAAGAACATCACTATCATTTATTTTTAAGCAATCATCAACTACATCATTCAATGGACAGTTAAATTCAAGAATCTTTTCCCTTGGACACCCAAAACATGCAAAAGACCTTCCTAGCCCACCGGGAAATGCAACAAGCATTATGTTTAATAGCATGTCAATATACAACTGTAGGTCACTCAACTAGTTCAATACTAGAAGGGTTGTGAAATTTAATCATGTGTCTGTTTATTTTGTAAACAGAAGGGAAGCTCTTCATATCTAAGTGCAGTCAGTGTATCTTATACTTCTTTCTGGAAGCAAACAAGATTGTGTCTAGATAGAAAGGGCAACAACACCTCTGAGGAAAAGCACCTTTCTATGGGCAAGCAAGCATAAGATGACATACCTGTCTGTTAAGAATTCCACGTGGAATTTCAACAGAATTTCCAGCAATTACAACATGAACAATTGCCGCTGCAATGCCTTGCTCCTGTTCAGCCAGCATCGTAGCAAAGTAAGCAAGACAGTCAGATTGATTGGTCATGCATCCTCTATTGATGGGATGGGAGAAGGAAAATGAAAAAAGTGGCTTTAACCTGTTCATCCCCAAGATGTCCAGTTATATGATCAACAAGAAGTTGAAACTGGAGGGGGTTACAAGTGCTGCTCCCAATGCTAAGCCCAGACACAAGAATGACATATTTGTCTTCTCCTGCTTGAAACAAAAGGCAAAGCGTGAGATGAAGTCCATAGCAAAAGATGTGCCAAATGAACAGACTTAAGCAGAATCTAAACTTCAAACTCTGAGTAAAGAATTGCACATTTAATGAGGAAACTAATACTATATCCTTAAATGAAAAACCATACTAAAAGGGGAAAGCGGGATCAAACATCATTTTTTAGATATAATAGGAAAGCATAACCATGAGAAACAACAAAGACAAGTGAAGACAATGTTTTACTCTAACTAATATCCTAATGTGCCTTCTTTTGTATCAAGTGTTTTGCACACAATATCTAGTTGCAGGCACTGTCATTAAGAGCTTGAGATCCCAATGCTCATCTAGTACATCTCACTCGCTCAGATTGCAAGCTTTTTGCTATAGGTGTATTATTACACAAAGTCATTTCTCTTGTTAGTAACAATACGGTGTTTGGTATGCTACAAGAACTTGACTTATCCCCACATGGTGTGATAATCTCTCCTTCTCACATACAGGGTAACTACAGAAGTACTCAAGACCGTGCTCCTAAGGATGGCCAAAAGAATGTGCAAATGTGATGATTAGAACCCAGCCCTTGAGTAGAATGCGCTAACTGCTTGAAGGACCCCTTAGGATTATTAAAAAAAATTGCTTACCTTGTCATAAATTAATCAGACACAAGAGTAACCCATGTTCCCTTCCTAGAAAGAAGAAATACAAGAAAACAGACGGAGTTGAATCAGTTCATACTCGACTTAAGAGGAAACTCCAACTGAGATGGTAGGCCTGCTTCAAGGACATCTTGGACTAGGAAGTCACCAGCATCAGTTTCCTTCCCATGCAAAGCAGCAACAACACCTTCTCTAGACATGTTAGTTCCCATAATTCATGACAATAAAAGAAACTGATGGTTTTCTTTCCACTTCAAATTTGCAAAGTTCGAAAAGTACAATTGACACAATAACACTACCTCTTTTTATGTTTTTTTCTTCTGAAAAACAGTAACTCATATAGTTATAAACAAATAAAAGTATCTTTTACTGATACATTTCTTCTCTTTGCATTCAGTCACTCATTCTTTTGTGAACTTGAGTTTGTTTATCTTATGAAAAAGCTATTGTCAATCAATTAAAGAATTTCATCTTTAGTCCTGTAATCTTTAACCAATCATACCTGTCACATATGAAGTAGGTGAAAGAGAACTCCCACCAAGCTTTACCCTGCCACTCTCATCTTCTAACACAAGATGATCATCAGGGTCCATGAAGTTGTGGCGCTTCACAAGTGGAGCAGCAGACCTCTATTTTTTTTAAAGTACATAAAACAAAAATAAAATTAATGCATCTTGGAGACACATCACAGTCTGCGTGCAGTGAACAGAACATAATTATATGGGACAAGATCACCAGGAAAATTACCTCTTTGGAGTATTCATCAAGTATAGTAGGTTTAAGCTTCATGTGCTTGTATAAAGTACCAACAATAATGCATTCCTTGCCACCTTCTAATTCCAGTACAGTGCAAACTACAAGACATCATATAGCGACTATGAATCATACTGTACTATGGAATGTCAAGCCAGTGGTATTAGTGAAAATGATGAGGCTTCTACTAATAGAACTTCATGAAAGTTTTTCAACAGTTTACAAAATACTTGGAAAATTTTTACAGGTGTCCCTAAAGAGACCCACAATGCAACTGAAATAAGCAAGAAAACAACTTCATAAGTACAGCGAAAAGTTCAGCATGGGGCTAAACTTCTATATTAACAAATTTCAAATCTCTCAAACACCATTAACAAGCCATTGACATATTGATTTAAACTGATTATGCACAATTTGTAAGACTTAGTCCTACCCATCTGCTGAAACAGGACGGGCAAAACAACAAAACCATGGAAAAGAAAAAGAAAGTCAGTCTACCACAAACAGCTTCAAAAGAAAAAAAAAATCTTCTGAGAAGAATTACAGAAACCCCTCGATCCCAAATGCGGAATATTCATTACATTACAAAAAGAGAAGGTCAAAGGGCTAAGATAAACTATAAAGCACTCAGTACTTCCCCAGGAAATCCACCTCCCAATTGGGTAGTACAACCCCAAATGCACCAACTGGACAGCAAAACGGTAGCTCAAAAAATGGCACAGAAACTTAGCAAAGCTACAGCCTTTAAGAAGAAAGACCCTGAAAGCCACGAAATTTACCGGGGACATGGGGTTTCCAATTGGGAACGAGAGAGTAGAGGAGGGTTCGCATCATGTGGAGACGAGCGAAGTAAATCTGACTGTACTGTTGACCCCGGTACATCTCCTTTTGTATCTCGAACGTCTCATCCTGCAACGCAACCCCCCGCACAAAAAAAAGAAAAAAGAGCCACCCTTGCGAAAATTAGAGAAGACCCAGATAGAGAAATCGAACAAACAAGACAAAAAAGAAGCCGCGATCAGCTCGAGATTGAAGAAAAAAGAAGAAGAACACGCGTGGAGCTTCTCTGAGCTTCCGCGAGCAAGCACGCGCAACGCTTCAGGTGTGAGGAGTCTCTGGGAGCCACGATCGAGGGGAAGAAGAAGGAAAGGAAGGGAAATTGCAGTACCAGGGAGAGGTAGGCGGACTGCTTCCGGCGGAGGGCGGTCGCCGCCGCGTCGATTTCCATGGCGGCCGTGGCGGGAAAAAAGAAACGAAGCAGAGCGGAGCTGAACCGAGAGAAATTTTGCACGGCTCCCTCCTTTTCAATGGAGGAGATAAATAACAATAGTATCAATTAATATAAAAAAGAGGACTGAATTGATCAAAAAGGGGATGTAGCTCACATGGTAGAGCGCTCGCTTTGCATGCGAGAGGTACGGGGTTCGATACCCCGCATCTCCACTTTTGTCACTTGCCCTTTTTTATTTCGTATTTTTGGTGCGGTCTAACATCGATCGCCTAATTTACTGCTATTCTTTGACCATAGCGTGATGGATCCCACCAGCCTAATTTACTCCTATTCTTTGGCCATAGCCCGAGGGCCTTATCAAGTGGAGACCACCACACAGAAACTCTCGTACAATCATCATCTATTATTGATAAAAATTAGCTGGAATGATACTGAAATTGTAAAGTTTAGGATTAGATTGGCATCCGTACAATAGGTTAATGATAAATTGGATAATTTTCCCATCATCGTACATGGGTAGCTTCTAATTTAACCGTCCGTTCGCGTCTAACATATTTGTTATGGGGAATGTATTCATGAAGCGACTTGCGACACAGAGCGACCGTGTCGTTGTGCGACAAGCTTTTTCGGGTCATCTCACATCCACAACTGTTATCTCTTCGTCAGCAAAAGGAGGCAGCTCGTCGGATATTATTGATCTATGCTCAAAGATCGAACTCACTGAGGATTATCTCTCTGATGCGGGGACTCATCGAGGGTGTGATATGTGAGATACGTTGAGGTGCTTTTGGGATTAGGGTTTCAAAGAGAGTTTTCTAATTTGGTCTTTGAATTTTGGGGTAAAGGGTTGGAGGGAATTATGTCCAACCACCATTTTTAATGGAGTACATGAGTTATATTAGCCCGCACGCGAACTCAAACTGAACAAAAGACAAAACATAAAGGAAAGAAAGAAAGATACACCATGCTACAAACAAAACCAATCGCCGCCGTCGACATTGCTTCATCTGTACGCCACATCCGCAGCCCCTCACCTCCGCCAGCAGCCCTTGTACCGCCCGATTCTCTCTCTCTCTCTCTCTAGTCGGGTTGGACCAATCGGGTTGCGGACGGCTTGAATGCCGCTATGTGACCTTACCCACCTCCCCGGCGACCGTGGATGTACGGTTACTACCTCTGCAAGTAGCAGAAAATAGGGACGACTGTGGAGGCTTGCGGCGAGAGGCACGCAACTCGATGATAGCGGCCTACAAGCTTAGTAAGCAGTGTAGACACCTAAATTTCGACACGAGGTTCTGCTTATTTTTTCCGTTGATATTATTAAAATGCAATAAAAGTTTGAAAGTTACTTTTACATAATATGCTATAGGTTTGAGGTTAGCTTCTTTCAAGTTGATGGACTCATTCACTTTGTTGACTGATTTATTTACTGATATTAATAAAACTGAAATAGATGTTTAAAAGTTACTTCACATAGTACATTATAGATCCTTCATGACAAAAATGAAAGTGGTGGATCCATTTGAAATATATATGATCTAGAAATCCATTGATTCTCATCCAATTTGCCAAATCACGCAAATCATATAGGTATTTCATATGATGAATACACCAAATATTGTGTAACCAACCATTTGAAAGTGGGAAAAATTTCACACAAAAATCCAAACCTTATGGCATGGAATGCAACGAAGCCCTAAATCTATCAATTGGTTTAGCAAAGTCCTAAACCTTTAGTACAGTTGAGTTCTAAACCTTTTAATTAATTCAATTAAATCTTAAAACTTACGGTGAAAAGTTCAATTTAAGGATAATAAGTAGATACATTTTTAGGGGAAAACTTTTTAAAAAGTCCTTGACCTATTGCATTTTTGCCGATTCAGTCATAAACCTTTCAATTTTGCCAAGTAAGACATAAACCTTTACACATTTTGTCAATTTAGTCCATCTGATCAAATTTTGGTCGGAATTTGCTGGTGTAGATGCCGACTGTCCCATGTGGCACAGACAGTTGATGCAGATGTAGACAATTTTTAATAATATTTAATTTTTTTCAATTTATTATTATTATTATTATTTTGCCTTTGTTCTTCCTCCTTTTGCTGGTGATCGGCAACTAGCCACAGGCGATGGCTACGCGAGTTGGCCTCACTTGGGCGAGGGTCATCATCGCCGTCGGAAGCAAGGCTCGGCCGAGCTCCCCTCACCAAATCGGGCTAGGCCATCCCTCGTCGGGCATTGCATGAGGGCCCAAGTCAAGGCGACCTCGCCAGATCTGACGAGTAAAGCCCTTTGACGAGGCTTGACCTTGCCTAGCTAGGACTTGCCTGTACCGGGCGACGGTAACCCTCGCCTAGGCGAGTTTATCCCACTGGGCCATTGCATAAAGAAGAAAGGAAAAAAACGAAAAAGAAAAAAAAGACAAAATAAAAATCATAAAAAATTATTAAAATATAGTTAAAAATTTATTCACGTCAGTGTTGGCTGTGCCATGTAGGACAGCCGGCGTTTACGTCAGCGAATTCCAATCAAAATTGGCCGGATAAATTCAATTGGCAAAATTAAAATATTTATTACTGAATTGACAAAAATACAATATGTTTATGACTTTTTTGACAATTTTCCTAGATTTTCAGTGGCTCGCGAGCAACTCTGGGTACGGATTTAACAACATTTTTTTTTGAAGAAAAAATAAAGTTTCAAGCTTCAATTAAATTAAATCGAAAGGTGCGGATCTAGACTATATTCCATTCCGTACAGAAGGGTTAGGACTTAAAACGGTGTCGGACTTCCGATGCGCTTTTTTTCCATGAAAATTGAGATGTACAACCCAAACGGCATTAAGTAGAAAAGAGATTTCACAGCACGATGACAACGACACTTGGTTGATCACGCCATGTCATCCTCGTCGTATGCGCACTCGTCACTCGAAAATGCCACGAAGAGAAGACGGGGTGAGCGGGGGTTTGATTCGCGAGGTCTGAAAACCACGCACGAGGCTGGGGCACGCGGGTTGACTTTGAGATGTGAACGGACATCGTTTTGCTGATATCCCGCACTCCTAAACAAAAACGGGCCCTTTGCCCGGACGTCGCCTGGGTGAGATATTTGCTGAGCGATGTGCCCTTGCACCGTGTGAATTCATTATTTCTTGTTCATATGGTTGATCACAACATTCACCCATCAACCGTGGCGAAGTATTATTGATTTTAGGTACCGGCGTAATCCTGTCGTTCGGTCTGGCTTTTTGTCTTCATGCTCGAGCCGCCGTTTCGAAAACCGTAGTGTGATTATTTTTTTATTAGGGCGCAAATGATAACCATTATGTTTTTGTATTTTTTTTTATTTTTCTATTTCCGGGAATATGTTCGGAATAGAAATCCATTTGGCCACGCAGTTTCGTTTTTCTATTTCCGGGATAAATTTTTAGCCCGGAAATATGTTTTGAACAAAAATAAGAAGTATAAGTTTTCTACTTTTTTATTTCTAGAACAGAAACAGAAATAACAATTCTTCTCAGAGCTCGCCCTCACCACCCGCCGACCGTCGCCGCCCGCCACCCGCCCCCCGCCCGCTGATGTACGAATTCTACATCGATGCTATCGAACGATTTTCTATTTCGAAAACAGAAAGTTCGTGTCATTATCAAATACTACTTTTTGCTCAGAAACTCGTTCAGGGAATAGAAATAGAAATCTATTTCTGGCCAGAAATTGAGCCCGGGAACAGAATAATTATCATTCACGTCCTTATAGTACCCAAATATTCGTTTCGAGGGATCTTCGCTGATATGAGCAAATCGGTTCAAGCCTTAAATCACGGTTTTGTACTTTAAATATGTGAACTCGTAGCAGCCTCGGCTCTTTCGAAATGTATCCGTTCTTTCGCTAATGGGGTTCGATAACTTGTCATGAAATTTGGTGCAAGACCCAATTGATTGATTAACAAAACATGAACAAGGTTAGGTTATCATACATGCACATGACAAGAATAAGGAACATACTCCCCAATTGCCTTTTGAAGATGTGTTTGTCCATGATCCGAAGCTCGTCTTACCTGTCATCCTCGTCTCATTTCCTTTTTGTTATTAGAGTAAGCTAATCAGATCCAGATGTCACGATGATATTAATATTACGAGTTGCAAGGAAGATAGCTTGTCGGAGCCCGTTGACTTGACCTCCAAAGTCAAGAACTAATGTAAACCCCCAAGCGTCGACCAACATGCTTTATTATTTGCCCTCGCAATGCTTTATGTTATGTTATTCAAGGATGAGTTGTGTATCCGTCGACCGAAATATGTCTAAGTGTGAACGGATCCTCCGTTTTTTAATGTTTCACATCGATTATTTGTCTATTGGGTTTTGACGCGGCTCATATACAGGTGGTCTATCCCTGCTAAAGGCTTAAACTATTGTCCCCTGTTCTTCCCCAAGTTCATTTTGCATGTGTCGCTTCCAGTTTGCGTGACATTCTCAACGCGGTTTGCACTTAAGAAGGGTGTTAGAATATCTCACGTTATTTGTGTATAGGGTTTCAATGGATTTTATCCAAATGTGATCTTGTCTCCACCTAATAGCTTCTAATCAGTGTTGAGAGGGGGACCAAACCATACCGAAAAAGGATTCATGATCGGAGACATTTATGCTCCATTTATTTTGCGAAAAATGAGTAATTGAAAAAATATTTTCCTAAAAATAATTGCTTCTATCGTTTGAAATAATTAGTCAATGAATTTTTTTCATTATTGACTATAATTTATGCCCGAATATTTTCATGGACAGTGGAAATAATTTTTTTTCATTCATTCTATAAGTGATATAATCTATTATTTTTAAGTAAATATTTTTCAAGTAATTCGTTTTCCACGAAAGTGAGATTAGCATGTACTTAAGATTCATGCTCCATGATTTTGAAATTGACGAAAGAGTTCCAATTTCTGAATTCACTAAACATGCATAGAAGGTGACCTAGTGTCATTACAACAACACCTAATGAAAGTCTAAGAATTCATCAAGTTAGACAAGTTTTAATAGGTGAACTTTTGTCTGATGTATAAACGTTAGTCCGGGATGCCGCTGAACCACCGTTTCAATAGCGCTTTTCGGTGCACTTTAATTTTCTAATATCTAAGATATACGGGGGAATATACAAGTACTTTTCTTGCAAGAAATCCATTGATACATCAAGTCTGCCGTATACAAGTCCTGTGGATATATATGCTTGTCTACTGTACATTGTATGTCAACCAGGGAAAACCCTCAAAAACAGACGTACATAAACCCCACATTGAATAGAAAAATGAAGAAAAACTCCAACCCAAGTAGCCAAATCAAAAAAGAACAAGACAAGATCCTTCAAAGAAAGCCAACAGCACCCCCCTAGCAGATCCTACCATTTTGCTTCCATTACATCCTCGTTAATGGAGCAAGAAGTAGCAGCAGCAATCTCCACCAAAATGCAGATTCAGTATCCCATACGCTATGTTTCATCAATATTTACAGCATACAAATCCTCCCTCACCAGATTAATGGATGGTACAAAGGCTGCAAATGGACTGGTTTTCCAGACAAATCATTCTCATCGCCACTAAGATGGGTACTTATAATTTCAGAAGTGTGACAATCTGAATCAAAGATGGTAGATTGGGGCGTTTAAGAAATTAGTTCAGACAGTCTGTGTACCGTGTATAAAATCTTTACACAGCAAAGTAAAGAGAGAGAGAGAGAGAGAGAGAGAGAGAGAGAGAGAGAGAGAGAGAGTATGAGCATTTTCATCGATCAACCGACAAACTTGGTGTCAATCTCAATCCCCTAAAACCCTGAAACCAAATCTTGAAAACTCTCCACTCACTATAGAATTCTCCATCCACACACCCGCTTGCATGTTTCATCAGGAGACGTGGTCATGGAGATGCTGGTGATGGTTTACATCAAAGGAGGGGATTTGAGAAGCATCCACAGGCAACAGAGGCAACCCTCCCAACTCAAGCATGAAACCGTCCAAGTCTGCAAAATCCTTCAAGTACCCACCTCCATCTCCTCCACCTCTCATCATCAACATCATCGCGTCTTCCTCCTTCATCCTCTCCCTCAGGTCGAACCCGCGAAGCAGGTTTATCTGCTCCATCTTCCTTGGAATCGGCTTCTCAGGCATGATCTTTTGATGACCTTCTCTTTTGGGGACGATGAGAGCAGATGACTTCCTTTTCCGGCTCTTCTGATGGTCGGCAGCGCTGGCGGAGGGCTTCCCTGTGAGGCGTTGCACGAGGCCCCGGAAGTTGGCGGTGTCGGTCTTTATGATCTCCGGGGCGAATATGTGGATTATCCTGATCTTGGGTTTGACTTTGGCAATTGATCTTGAGTCTCTATGGAACCCTAGGGCAGATGATGGGGTTGAGGTGGAGCTTGGGTTCACCATGAAGGGTTGTTCCCTCAGGATCATCTCCTCCATGGCAACAAAGATATCTCAGCTCTGTGTGTGTGTGTGTGTGAGAGAGAGAGAGAGAGAGAGAGAGACGGTGGTGGTGGTGGTGGTGGTGGTGGTGGTGGTGGTGCTGAGGGGGTTGGTGAATTTGTTTAGAAGATGAGAAGAGGAGATTTTTTATATAGAGTGGAGGAAGGAATAAAGAAAGATTGTTCAGTTGGGGAAGGCAAAGAGAAAATAATGATTAACAAAGCATATCAAGCTGTCTTTTCGAAGGGAGGGTTGGATCATGGATCGTTGTCAAGCAGAATACGGGGCCGATTCTGTAGAAATAATAGAACTAGGTTCCCCCAAATTCTCATAACTTCAACGAAGACAAAATGGCTCTTTAGGTGAACTTACGGGCATATATTTCTTCTCCCACGACATTTAACGTGCGCATACCTATTCAACAGTTCACATGAACCTAAAACATAATTATCAATTATATATACATGTAATAATTTGTTATAGAGAGGGATGTACAACTCCATATTCATTTGATTAGCTCATTACTTGAGAAACTTTTGCTACTATTTATGTTCGCCTCTACAATTAGATGTGCAATTCGGGGATTCCGAGGACATATGGAACCCCCGGCCGAGATGATTTTATAATGTCGTTTCACATGCCGTTAGGGATTATGTGCCTATAATAACCATGGATTTTGAAACTTCCAATTGAGGGATTATGGCTAGGTTTCATGATTGTGGCCCTAAAAAATTCACCCCCTAGCTTCCAAACACGAAACCCTAACTAAAAACCAAAAGAGACTAAGCAGATGTTATTTGTCAAGTCATGTCTCTTGGTGGATCCAGCTTAGGGTCAAGGATCAGTTGCCAAATGGTTAGGGCTTAGAATATACAAATACGGACTGTTACGGCAGTTTCTTTCCCCCATTACTATGCTATGCGATGCCACTACTTAGGATATTCCAATACTTATATAGGATGATCCAAGTGTCATGCCTTGCACAATCCAACAGCTGTATGCTTTCCCGCGTTTTCCGACCTTAAAATAAACGAAACCAGAAGACAGCAAGAATCATGCCCTGATTCTCACTTTTTTTTTCTCTTTCTTCTTGTTTCGATTTTGGCCGCCCTCGGCAAAACATATGATGTCTTTTCCCAATGGTCTTTAGCGCTCTATGAAAGTGAGATCCTGTATCCCCATGTCCGTATCTCTGTTCGGTACCTCATCCGTGTTGTGAGATTTTATGGGACCACCGACAACGGTTAGAAAAGCTTAAACCGTTAGATAAATGCGTGTTTTTGATATTTAAATAGGTTGGATTTTAGCCTGAGCCCAAAGCGTGGAAATATGTAATTGTGGAGGCTAATAGAGACTAAAAAGATTTGGATTTAGGACATCTTGCTCTGATACCATGCGAAATTTTGTGGAACTACCGAGCAATAAGGTGTTGAGTTCAAATCCCTTAATTATCTTCCTTGTTATATATTTCGACGCTTAGTATTAGGCCAAAGTCCATCCTAAGCGCGAGGGGAGTGTTATAATATTATACATTAAATCACATAGTTGACGGTGTTGTCATAAATTCTCACCCATTTATACTATTGATGCATGCGAATAAACAATGGAAACATATTGTGGCATCCAATGGAGGCAGGGAGCAGAGCATGAAACCCACTGGCTTGCTCCCATCATTTTAAGATCACCATCTCACGAGATCGAGGTGCACCCGATGTTTACATATTATTAAGCGGACATGCCATGAGTGCCCTTGACTTTGATACACTCGTGTTGATTACTGCAATTAGACCGATCGAGCAACGAGTACTCAGACGTTGGCATCCATCAATGAACCTATAGTTTTACATATGACATACCGTGTCCTTCCCAATTTATGAAACTAGGCCTCTTTCCCGACTTACAAGACTCGTTCTTTACGAATGCGCTCTTTAATAGTGCAGGATTGAGGCACCAAAGTTCGTAGTCTCTCCGTCTCACACACAAGAAACAAACTATATGACTAAGTTATTGATTGTTGGTTGAACTTCCTAGGACCAAATGACCATCCACACTTTTTTGGGCATGGACGTCTGCATCTTGTACATCTATCGTGATAGAAAAAGATCACTTTTGACTTCATTTCGTCCAAGTGCAGATATGAGTGATGCACTTATCGGGCTTGAGAAACTCTTTTCTTTTTTCCCTAAGAAATTGACCAATAAATTAGAAGTAACGAGGATATTGGTCCTTTTTGGTCCCTTCTGCAACCTGTCTTCGATATAATCAAGAATGTGCATCATCCACAAGTGTTGCCAATCAACAAATAATGGTTAGGAAATATAGAGTGACAACAAGACCAGTTAAAGTTAATTACCTCATACTAGGTCTTTGGCGAGAAAATTGTTCAAAAGATCATAAATTTATTGCATTTTTACCAATTCTATCATGAAACTTTTAATTTTTCCAATTAAATTTTAAACCTTTTCACGTTTTGCTAATTGAGTTTATCCGGTCAATTTTAATTGGAAATCGCTGACGCGAATGTGGACACTGACCATCCTATGTAGCACAACCGGCATTGATAATATTTTTTTAAAAAAATCGAATTCTTTGAAGTATTTTTTTTATTTTTTCTTCTTTTTCATTTTTTTCTTTCTTTTTTTTTTCCTTTTTTTCTTCCAACCTTGGCAAGGGCCACTGGCCAACCCTCGCCAGACTTGATAAAAAAAATAAAAGGAAATTAAAGAAAGGAAAAGAAAAAAAATATAAAAATTTATCCATGTCAGCACCGGTCGTCCTCCGTGACACTACCGGCGTCCACATAAGTGGTTTCCGATTAAAATTGGTCAAATGGACTCAATTAGCAAAACACGAAAAGAATTAGAACTCAATTGGCAAAATTGAAAGGTTTAGGACTAAATTGACAAAAGTGCAATAAATTTATCACTTTTTGGACAATTTTTCTGCTCCTTGGCTGTCAAGGTGTTCTTTTTAATGATGTCATTTCGTGTGCCAATGAACTAATTTCAATTACATATATGTATATATGTATATAAATACTAATTAACAACTTAGTCTTCTTCTCTTATCTCTAAATAACTTGATTATTCCCCTCATCTCTAACTTTATATTGTTAATGCCCTTAATCTGTCACAACGAATGCTAACTATTATCGAACCAACGATACTAGGTGTTTAACATCGAATTGAGAATCAAGTCTTGCCTAAAAGTGACGTGATTAGACTCAGAATTTGAATATCTGATACCTGAATTTCCTTGTTCATATTGAACTTTTGATGTCACATGTGGAATGTAAAATCCAAAGCCCAAGCCCAAATGTTTCTTTTGTTAGGCCCTCAGCCCACCTCCATTTTCCTTGGGCACTTGATACAAAGGAGACTTTTTTAAGAAGAAAACGGTAGAGAGAGAGAGAGAGAGAGAGAGAGAGAGTTGCTGAAAACAAGAGAAGGGAAAAGAGAGAGAGACAAAGAACTCGGATGAAGCCGAGGGAAAGAAGAAGAGGGTTCTTACATACACGCTCCGAACGTCTCAACGAGTTCGATTAACTTCGTTTTGCAGTGCTCGGTAAAGATTCAAACACTGTTTAATCAAAGGAATTCTTGTAATTAAGCCTAAATTCAGATTAGTGTAGATTTTAGTTTTCTGGGTTTATTCTAGTGATTATTAAGCTATGAAATTATGTTGCAAAGAAACAATAAAGTGTTATGGAGTTGTGAGATTTTAAGAAGTCGATTTGGAGTTTGATCGGAGCCAATATTTAAAGTTTCACGCGTGCTATAATTTGGTTACATATTACTATTTTTTGCGATGGTTTTCGCCCACTTCCAGCAATCTTTCATATTACATTAGTAATCATTATCATCAAAAAAATATAGGAGATTTTCCCAACACTTTTTATTTAGCCAAATTTATAAACTTTTAGTAATTTGAAAGAGCTTTCTTTGATAGTAAGCTCACTTGAATTGCAGTTCAATGGAGAGAGTTGAGTCGAAGCCAAATTCGGCATGCAAAATGTGTGTAGCGGACTACAATGAATGTATGTTATGGACAAGTTTTCGTTAGTGTGTAAGAGTTGTTTGTCGTCGAATAAGTTTAACTTAGACAAGTCTTTATTAGGTACTTATTTATTCTATTTTTTATATTTGTTTCTTGCTTAATTAATAGTATTTCGAGTTCATTGGCTCAAATAACTTTGTTTGTTTGCTTTTGGCATTCCCATGTGAGTGGTGCTTATGTCTTCTTTGATTTGTAAACTTGTGACTTAAAAATGATAGAAATTAGATATGTTATGAGTTATAAAAGAAGCATCATATGGTTTGATACTTCATTTAAATAAAAAGGGATTTTTAGAACATATTTATTGCATAAAGACAAGTCGGACATTTAATGTTGTTATGATAATTTGAAATGGCAAAGTATCTTTGAAATAGTTTTGATCTGAATACTTGTGAATGGTTTTGAGAAATGCTTTATGAAATGAATTATGAAAGGTTATACATTTTGATATTATGAACTTGATTTTTGAAATGTATTTTGCTTGGTGAATTGAATTTGAAAGGATATATGTTTTGGTTAAAAAACTTGATATGGAATGAGTTACTGGATTTGATTTGTGGGTATTTGGAGGATTAGTTAGTGGTTCTGATACTCATTATTGGTATGTTTAGAACCAAATGAGGGGTTGAGTATGCATATTGTTTTCTTGACATTCTTTTGAGTTGATCCACCGGCCGATATAAATGGAGATCTGGCTAAAGGGGAATTCTAGTTAGCTTTGTCACAAGGTGTTAAGTGTGACCATAATTGGATATTTGAGCACTAGATTGATTAATGGATGAACAATCACTATATGATTTGATATAGGTTAATCAATGGAATGAACCATTAATGTTTGATTTGATATTGTTGACTGAATTGGTACATATAAAACTTTGTTGAAATGATATAACTTATTTTCTATGTTGTACGTATATTATAAACTAGATTTGAGATAAATTAGTTATCGTATTATTTTGTAAATATGCATAGTAGATGCTAGATCTTCTTAGAAAATGGCTTAGTGAAAATGGCTTAGTTCCCTAAAATACCATTAGCTTTAGGCCCTAACTCAATTGTCTTAAACTTTTTTTTGTCTAAAAAAAGCCCCGAATTTTAGGTCAATTCCCAATTTTGGTCCCGATCATGTTTACGTAGGAAAGAGACAAAAATCTTAGTAATTCGCGTAGGAAAGAGACAAAAATCTTAGTAATTCGCGTAAAGAGACATAATAAAAGATAGCCATAAATTTAAGGAAACGTGTAATTCTCTCATTGAACAGACTAATAATATATGGTACAATAAATCAAGCACAAAAATTTTACAAAAACAAAATAAAAGTACACAAGGCAACTAAATTTAATGTATGTGTATATATATATATTTTGTCTATCTTATTCTAACTCTTATCTTATTTTTCAGACTTTTGCTCTGCATCCGTGTAAAGTGTGGGAGCCGAACCTATATTTGAAATTAATCGTTCCCACCCTCAACCCTCGAAAAGATGGAGATTCGATCTCCTTACCTCTCCTTTCCCAAATGGGAAGGATGGCCATTAGGACAACTCTCGGTAGTTAATGTATGTATATTGGTTCTACCACAAATTGTTGGTGCCTTCAAACTTCTAAAAGAGTGGCTTAGCTGTGTTGTCGTCGTAAAAAGCCCAACAAGCTACACTCTCATGTCGACCATTGCCAGACCTGTTAATATGGATTTTAAACCCATATATGACCCATTTAAAATGGCTCACTAAAACTTTGAAGAACCAATCTTAAATAGGTCTTAAAGTTTTAAGTCTATCATAAACAAGTCTAAATGGGTTGAGTATATGACCCATTTCCAACCCACCTATTAGGCCCGCACACACTTTCCCCCTTTTATAAAAATATTTATTTAAAAAATCGAAATGATACTTATTTTTATTTTTTTCTCTTTTTCTTTATTTTTCTTTATTTTTCTTTTTTCTTTTCTTTTCTTTCTTTTTTCTTTATCTTTGGCTAGTAGCTGGCCACAGCAATGGCCGGTGAAGCTCGAGCTCTCCTGAGGCCTCGCCGATCTAGCGAGATTCAAGCTCGTTGGCCTTAGGCAAGCTCGACCTTGCCGGATCCAGCGAGGTGGAGCCTCGCCCAACGCTCGCAAGGCTCAGCTCGCCTAGAGCTGGCGAGCTTATCCTCGCCTGTGGCTAGTCGCCAGCCTTCACCTTGGCCGGCCACTGGCAAAAAATAAAGGAAAGAGAAAAAATAAAAATAATAAAAAATAAAAATAATAATTAAAACTTCAATTTTAAAAAAATAAAATTATTTAAATTAATGCATGAAGTAAAATTAAATAAGATTTTATATACCAAATGCCGGAAAATATTTTCTAGTTCATTTTCGAGTTTTAGCCAAACACCAAAATTTTTTTATTTTCTTAGATAATGACTTTATGGAAAAATATTTTCTAGAAATGTTGCATTTTTCGCGAAACAAACAAAATCTCAATTTTAAGAAAAATTATAAAAATTGTTCACTAGCTTTGTATTGCATGAAAATGTTTTAGCATCATAATTTTAAAAGAAAAGTCATAAAAAAGTTTTCCTAAATTGAGTTAAATATATGACTGTTTTAGTAATATAGGCTGAGTCGGGTATAAGTTAGGTATGGGTCGGGTATGGGTCGGGATATTTACATCATAAATAAATGGGTATAAATGGGTTAATGGGTCAATTTGGGTTTGAACATTTATGATCTGACTAAAATTTGACCTGACTCACCCGTTTAATATGTCTAATCACTGCGCGCTACTCTCATTTACACCACCATATACTTTGTCTCCTCTATTGCATAGTCTTTTGCCACCAGCCACTACTAGAACTCTCGCCTTCATCATTGCCAAAATTACCATCGACCTCATGGCAATATATCATTCTATTCCCATGGCACTCTTTGTCGCCTCTCTCTCTCCTACACCGTCGCTCCACACTACCTCTCCTATCTACTTTTGCCTACCCAACCCTTATCGCCTCTTAGAGTAGTTGACTCTATCATTATTCATTAGCATCCATCCAACGAGGAAGTATCTTTTATGACAAATACACCATGCAACAGTGATAATGTGGAGTTACCGGCCAATCACCGTTGTCCCTATGCTATGAGTTCGATTCTGCTTGGCTCCATATGTGTTTGCATCTCACTTTTAATGGACAGTTACGCCAGGTATCTCTACTACAAGAACTCTCACCTTCATCATCGACAAACTGCCACCGACCTCCTAGCATTCTTTTACCATGGCACTCTTTGTTGCTTTTCTCTCTCACCTATACTGCACCTCAATATTGCCTCTCCTATCTACTTTTGCCTAGTCAACCCTTGCCGCCTCTTATAGTAATCGACTCTATCATTAGCATCCATCCAACAAGGAAGTACTTCACGTGGTAGATACACCACGCAATTGTGATGATGTGGGGTAATCGACCAATCACCGTTTTCCCTATGCTATGAATCCGATCCCACTTAGCTCCATGTGTGTTTGTATCTCACTTTTAATTGACTAGTTATGCCATGTATCTTTGCCACGTGATATTTCTGCCATAAGAAATACCTTCTCTTGTTGGTCCAACAATCATTAGAGCAAGAATCCCCATTGCTGCTATCCATGCAGTGCTAAGATAGGATGTTTCAATAGCTTCCTGTGAAAGAGCCACAACACGGGCTTCTTGCGATACCGAGCTTTTCCACCTAACAAATCTGCTCCGCATTCATTTTAGTTGGGACTTTTTGGGCTCCTGATTTTCCTTTTCTTTGTTACTGTCAACAGCTATGCAGCAGGAGCCTAGACTCCCTTCCGTCATCCCAAACGTAGGAGGTTACTATACCTACCTATTCGGCGATAGCCAACCTAAATTGACGTGGAGTCTACCTTCTCCACCCGGAAGCCCCCATGTTCCCTCCATATCTTTTTCTTCCTTGAAAAGAGAGAATACAGAGGAGTTTGAGAGATGTCATCTCTGTAGAAGTGATAAGTCACAAACTTCCCACCTCCAATGAGGTTATTCCTCCCCTTATCCTCCTTGAGCCTTTTAGGTCCTGCTCATGATCAAGTTTTACAGGTGTTAATCAAGCCACTATCTTTTTCTTGGCGTGGGAGCTACCAATACCCAGGAAGGTTTTTTATGGTCCCCTGGGAAGTCTCAACGAGACCGGACCCTGCCAAACTCGGCTGAGAACCCTCACCATGAAGGTTCTCCCTTCATTTTCTATGGAGCCTTTTGAAGTCCTGCTCAGTACTAAAATTGGGATTTTTTGGGCTCCTGATTTTCCTTTTCTCTGTTACTGTCAGCATGTGACATGTTAATTGGCACGCGGGATTTTGACTTTACTCTCTAGTTTGGGTTTCCACGTTAAATCTTTTAATTCTCGATTTTGCATTGCCCAATTGATTGTTATGTATTGCAATGTTTATCATACTCATTTAATTACATAAAGAGGGGAAAAGAAGTTACTTGTTCATATTAATTTTCTGTACATAGATGGGATGTGGTCCCACCAGAGTCTTTCCAAAAATTATTGCTGGAGGTGCGTGGCCAGAGACCTTTGGCTTTTGTTTGGCCCTAACATTGTGAACAAGTATCAGATATATTTAAAATAATTTTATTTTGCACTTTAAGTGAAGTCAAAGTCAGTCTATTCCAGAAAAAAAGGATCAATCTTGAGAACCACAAAAATCAAGATGAATGGTCGATTTTTTTTTTACTTGAGAGACCAAGAAATATTACTCTGAATGGTCAACTTGCCTCTTACAAACCACTAAAAAGTCGCAGTTTATTCTTGGGCTTTGGACGAATCTCATTTAACTTAAGTTGAATGTCTTTGATTGTCCTTGCGAGTGAATTCAGTCCTTAATTTGATTGTGATATGAGGAACTCCACAAATGGGTAACCACAACGATATTGCCATCAATGGAAAGCAATTGCTAGAGAAAGAAAATATATAAGAGTCAAGTTGAGTTTATTATAGGCTATTGATACATGTGATGGCATGGTTTATTCCCATGTATACTCGCGGTTCCATGTGATGTTATCATTGCTGAAGTAAAACCCGTCGTCTCGTAGAGACCAATAGCAATCCACACTGTCACATCTTATCTCATCCCGAGCTGCCCAGAAAATGCCACGAAATACTTAAATCGCCCCTGCCATTGAGCAGAGCAGAAGAAGAGGGTCCTCCTAAAGAATTGAATCCGAAAACGAATCACTCGCTCATCATTTGGGTGAAGAATCCGGAACCTAATATCGTTGTCCTTGGATTTGCAATGCAATGTGAGGTCACCAGGTAAGTTGTTGACGATGTGGACATGGTACAACTGAAATATATCAGCCTGCGATGGTGGAAGAGAGGATAGGAAGGAAAGTGACATGACAAGGCCAGGAATAAATTGGTTTAGGGATTTCATTGCTACAAAGTATTATGATAATTAGTGCAGTTTGGTAAAGAGTCTTTTAAGTGTATTTATAATAAATATTCTCTGTCCATTATGAACATATATGGAAGACAGTATATTTATAAAAATTTGCTACTTCCACTTTATAAGGAAACTATTTTCGGGAACTTTTAAATATTCCCTAAGTTTACCAGCAACTTCCACTTTAAAAGAAAAATGGTTAATATAATGAAAAATCCAAATTGGTATACTTGTGAAAAATTTACTCAAAACTAATTTTTTGACCACCAAAAACTCAGAACTAGTATACTTATGACAAATTTACCCCAAACTAATTTTTTTACCAACAAGAACCCCCAAATGGTACATTTGTAACAAATTTACCCTCCATTAGTTTCCGTTAAATTATATTAATATCACGAAAAATCACAAACCGGTATATCTGTGAGGTAAAACCCTATATTGGTATACCTATCAACTATCACCTGTCATCCACCTCAACAATGTGACGAAAAAATTTAACGAAAGCTAATGGAGGGTAAATTTGTTAGAGGTGTACCAGTTTGGAGGTTTTTGTGGTTAAATAATTAGTTTATGGTAAATTTGTCACAGATGTACCAGTTTGAAATTTTTCATTGTATTAACCCAAAAGAAAACTATATTAGGAAATTTTTAAATATTATCCAATTTTACCAACAGCTTCCACTTTATAAGGAAACACTTTATAAGGAAATCATTTTAGGGAATTTTCGAATATTAGCTAATTTTACAAACAACTCTCACTTTATAAGGAAACTATTTTGAGGAATTTTATTTGAATAATACCAAATTTTACCAACAACTCTCACTTTACAAGGAAACTATTCTAGGGAAGTTTCAAAGATTCCTCAATTTTACCAATAACTACCATTTCTGAGAAATTTTTATTTGAATACAACCCAATTTTATAAACAACACCCACTTTACAAGGAAACTATTTTAGTGAATATTGTTTGAATATTAACCAATTTTACTAACAACTCACAATTTATTTGGGAAATTTTGAATATTACCCAATTTAACGAACAACTACCACTCTAGAAGAAAACTATATTAGGGAATTTTCAAATAGTCCCTAATTTTACCTTTAACTCTGGTAGAATTTTGACTATAGGAAGAAGCAAGTTGAAAATAAATGACTTTTGAATTTGGAATGGGGTGGTCTGCTATCTTTTGTGCCTATCAGATATACTATTGGGATAATTTAAAAAATCATCTCTAATTTTTATTCAATATCAATTTGCGTTTGCCAATAAACATCCCAAATACGAATCCACCCTCAAGCATATACAAACCCTAAACCCTCCTTTTTCCTCTTTCCTCTCAAAAAACATAAAGCAAAAATTCAATTACATTCGTATAGGATTAGTTCAAGTAGGAGTTAAGCCTCTTAAAAAACAAGGATTAAGCAAGATCAATATGAACAAATCCTATAAAACTCTGATTCTCCACATCATTCACCTACTTTTTCACAAGTGATAGACCCATAACTCAATGTCCTAGAAAAACAATTTGAGCCAAATAGAACAATTTTAAATAAAGAATTTAATTCAGGAGAAAATAAATAAATCAGACAATGGTTTTTTTTATACTTTTCCTAGTCAACCTAAAGATATTAAACAATAATATTATGATTACACGTACAAACACGAAATCAATATATTTTTCTTTGATTGGTTTGAAGAACACTTTCTAGAAACAAAAGAAGTTTTAGTTTTAGATCATAATTACACATAGAAATTAGATAATGACCAAACCATAATATCCAATCACCCTCAGCTTAGAAAAATAAAAGTCCAACATCGAGATAGTGAAATAATAGCTACCCCTTTTAGATTAACTACTGAAATTGAAAAATTACACATCCAAAAAATAGTACAACAAAATAATTATACAAACCAACATCTTCACATTATCGGAAAACAATTAGATAGGATATAATCATAGGTCACGATTTTTCCATTTTTCCTTTGACTTCGACACTCCCTTTTTTGTGTTTTCACTATGCTATCCCTTGTGGGGCCCACCACTTTTGATATAACTCTATAAAATTGATCTTTTTATTTGGTCAACTATTTCTATATCGTTTTTTATTCCTTGCTGATCCCACTTACCTTCTTCTTTTCTCCGCTCTAGCAAATTGTCTCCCTATTTTTTTCCACAAATCTCTCCCGCATCTGCAAATTCCAAAACAACTACTTACTTCAACAATCCACTTCTGCCAAAGAAAAAAATAGCAAAAGGAGTGGGAGGCATAGAAAGAAGAGAATGGCTTGTAAGACAGAAAATCAAGAGACGATATGCAAAAGCGGAGAACTAAGACAATGGCGAAAGA
Source organism: Syzygium jambos (assembly GCA_031216235.1). Classification (NCBI taxonomy): domain Eukaryota; kingdom Viridiplantae; phylum Streptophyta; class Magnoliopsida; order Myrtales; family Myrtaceae; genus Syzygium; species Syzygium jambos. The sequence goes on along the minus strand of CM062230.1, from coordinate 15,623,720 downwards.
AAGAAAGAAAGAAGAAAAGTGGGACCCGCAAGGAAAAAAAGAAGAAACAAAATAAAAAGAGTTGACCAAATAATAAAAAATGGCTAATACCACGACAAACTTCAAATTGGTACACTCGTGATAATTTTACCTCAAATTAATTTTTTGACTACTAAAAACCCCACACTGGTATACCTGTAATAAATTTATTCTCAATTTGTTTCCTTCAATTTTTACTGCCAAATTGCTTTGTTAAATGACACGCGGTAGTTGACTGATGTGACAGTTTTATGTTTTACCCTCCGTTTATCACAGGTGTACCGGTTCGTGATTTTTTACGATATTAATCCAATTTAACGTAAATTAACAAAGGGTAAAATTTTCATAAATGTACCAATTTGGCGTTTTTAGTGATCAAAATATTAGTTTGGAATAAAATTATCACAGGTGTACTAGTTTGAGGCTTTTTGTGATCAAAAAATTAATTTGGGGTAAAATTATCACAGGTGTACCAATTTAGAATTTTTTGTGGTATTAACCCTAATAAAAAAGGATCATTTTTATAGAATTGTATCAGAAGTGGTGGCCGCACAAGAGATAGTATGGTTGAAACACACACACACACACAAAAAGGAAGCGTCCAAGTCAAAAGAGGAGTGGAAAAAGCACGTTGTATAATCATCTGTCCAAAATTCTACTCCTCATATTATGATAAAAATAGAAACTTTTAAATAACCAATATTTAAAACATTTAAGTTCCCTAAAACCCTTAGTCCTAAATTTGACCCAGTAATAGATGCTCATTCAATAAAAAGTTTAGTCATTAATAATACACTTGACCAAGTCAATGTTCTGGATATAATCACTAATGAATCCATTCCTGAGATAAATAGACTCACATGGAGAGATCCATAAAAAACTTTACTACTCTTCAGCCACACCTCCTAATATTGCTCTAGAAGAATTATCACATAGAATCCACAATAAATACTTTCTTGATTCAATCTATGGACATAATATAGATGGCATCTTTGAAAATAATATTTTGAACATATTAAATCAAAGGGTTAATATCACAAAAAAATCCCAAACTGGTACACGTATGATAAATTTTATCCAAAACTAATTTTTTGACCAACAAAAATCCCAAACTGGTACACCCGTGACAAATTTAGCCTTCGTTAGTTTTCATTAAATTTTATCTTCAAATTGCTAAGTTAAGTGACACGTGACAGTTGACGAGTGTATCCATTTATGATTTTACCTCTCTTTTTATTACAGATTTACTAGTTTGTGGTTTTTCATGGTTTTAATCTAATTTAACGGAGCATGAATTTGTTATAAGCGTACCAGTTTGAGGTTTTTGATGATAAAAACATTAGTTTGGGGTAATTTGTCACATGTGTACTAGTTTAAGATTTTTGATGATCAAAAAAATAGTTTATGGTAAATTTATCTTATATGTACTAGTTTGGGGTTTTCTGTGATATTAATCCTAAATCAAATGGTTATAGTAGCCAATGCCTATAAACTCAACAAGAAGTTTTTGATCACGCTGATAAGGAGTTTCTTATCACGCTGTTTATCATCTTTTAGTTGCCGGTTTCACTGGACAATTAAAATGTTAGTCGGATAATTACTTAATTGATGAACAAGACTGAGATATTAAGTGCATTTGAAATAGATTAATACGGTCAACGTATTGAGGATGAAAATGGACAAATTGTCCAAGACGCTACCAACGCACTTATTTTCTCTATATCACATCACTTCATAGGAGATCCTTCACATATAAGTGATAAAAATCAAGATCTTTTATCAAATATGAAATGTAAATCCTTAGGAAAATTTAGAGAATATAAAGATCTTTTCTTACAAAGAGTGTTAAATAGACTAGACTGTAATCAACCATTTCGAAAAGAAAAGTTCTTAGCACATTACCGCTTCTAACATGAAATCAAGTTTGAGATAAAATCATAGAAGATTATAATGGTCAAATCTCTTATCATTTTCTTTCATATGGCAAATTGGTTTCATATGCTTATAGGCAAGGAGCACAAATGTGTAACTCGATTAACTTACGACAACAGCTTAAAAAAGAACAATCACTTATTAATGAAAAATCGAGTGCACAAGTAATTTTAGGAACACCAATTGAAAGATTAATCTTATTTGCAAAAAAACTCCCTGACAAAATCAAAGACAAAACCCAATTACAAAAATTTTAGGAAGCCTTTATTATACCTTACATTTCTTCCCAAACATCAATATACTCTGTAAACCCTTACATCAAAGGTTTAAAAAGAAGCCTCCGCCAAGGACATCAATTCATACAAACATTATGAGGCAAATTAAATCTCATGTTAAAGAAACAGATGTTTCTGAAATAGGTTATAGGGGAATACTCAAACAAGTCAAAAATAACAAAGAACAAATCATTCAATTTCTCTGCGAACATTGGAATCAAACTCAATAAAATTACTCCACAATCAGGAAAGAAATATTAGATATTGTTTTATCAATTTCTAAATTCCAAAGAGACTTTCCTCTTGCGAATTGATTGTAAATCAACAAAGGAAATTTTACAAAAAGATATTTTAAATATTGCCTCAAAACAATTTTTTGCCGGATGGCAAGCCATATTATTAGTTTTTGATTTGGCTATTAAATCTATAAATGGTTTTACAAATTCTTTACCTGATTTTCTCACAATAGAATTTTTACAAGAGATACCATGCCACCAAAACCCTCCAAAAAACACAAAGGCAAAGCCATTGCCGAATCCTCCATATCACAAAAAATTACCACCAAATCACAAATGACTCCAAATAAAACTTGGGTTGATATAGCTAAAGAAAAACCATCACCATCACTCCCAATAACTGCTCAAGAACCTCACAGTAACTTGACCCAAATACATGCCTTATCACAATTAGCCATTATATTACCCAAGGAAACTCTTGACCTCCTTACCCATTACTTAAGAAAACCCAAAAAAGAAAAACCATCATCAATTGAGGTAAGCTTCAATTCAATACCAATTGTTGCTCCTAACTGGCAATTAAGGCGAATTTCCAGCAATGTGGTAATGAGGCCCCAGCAGCCTCTCAATAAGAAAGATGAACATTTTTTGCAAAAAATATTTTTCAAAATATAATCACAATAGAAGATGGGTTTTTATCATGAAAACCCAAATTTTTTTGTAAAAAACATTTTCCTAGAAAAATGGTATTACAAACCTCATTTTTGGCAAAAACCTCTAGCATATTACTAATAAATCCTATCTGAAACTGGATCTGTGAAATTTAAACATTTTTAAGGCGCAAATAACCCAAATGATATCACTCATTCAACTACCATCATACTTCATATATCCATCCTTTAAAATGGAAATTATCATCTCATACTCCCATCAAATTTGAAGCTAGATTCACACAACCACTACCATGCTTCCCTCCTATACTTATTGGGATTACCAACAAGGATGGTGGAATGCTTTCTTTTGATAAAAGAATTAATATCATGAAAAAGCCCAAATCGGCACACCTCTAACAAATTTACCTTAAACTAATTTTTTGATAATCAAAATCCCCAAACTAGTTCACTTGTGACAAATTTACCATCCATTAATTAGATTAATACCACAAAAAATTATAAATTGAAAAACCTGTGACAAACAAATGGTAAAACCCTAAATTGGTACATCTGTCAACTACCACGTGTCATCCAACTTAGTAATTTGACGGTAAAATTTAATGGAAACTAACGAAGGGTAAGTTTGTTATGAGTATATCAGTTTGAGATTTTTGGTAGTCAAAAAATTAGTTTAGGATAATTAGGTCATAGGTGTACCAGTTTAAGGTTTTTCGTGAAATTAACCCTAGATAAAATAGCGATGACTGACACACTTGGCTATTTTACTTTAAAATAGACTTCTCCTCTCACCAATTATCTAATCGGTTCAATTTCTAGTGGGAACACTTTGGCCTGATAGCTCGAATTCTAACTCAACCAGTTGGAAGAGGATAAAAAATATTTCTTACTCATTTTCTACCATCACAACATGAATCACGCTTTCCCATTTCTTCATCAACTTCAGGGTTTCCTGGTTAATAGTTGGGGGATTTGATTACGACCGCCCTTCTCAAGATCCCAATATCCCTAACTTAGTTAGAAAATATAAAAGCAAATGGTGGGATAGTTTTAACTTCTTTGAACAAACCTTAGAAAAGTTAATCATAAACTGGCTAAATCATCGAGCCACCCAAAACACCATATCATCACAATAGACCGTAATTGGTCCTTCAAATGCATTATCCGTAGGAACTACGAGATCACCTTAAGGACGCCTTCGACATCCCGGGGTTGCGGACCGATCATAGAATCATGTTCAATAAGGGTTTGTTTAGCATCGTTTCTGTTTCTAGAAATAATTTCTATTCAGAAATAGTTGTTTTCTATTTTTATTCCCTAGACGAGTTTCTAAGAAAAAAACACGTTTAGTAACTGTACAAAATTTATATTCCCGGAGTAGAAAAAGAACATAAATGTATTTGGTAGGACACTAAAAATTTCTACTCTCGATTTTTTCATTTAATTATAAAATTATTGGTGAAGACTTAACAATTCACGTTTGAATAGAAATAGAATAAGAATATATTATGATATAGAATTAAATTACCTTAATACAATCATAAAGAAAATTACTCATTATAGACAAAGCAAATACTAGGTGGTGGTCAAGAAAATTGCAGTTTATGGGACTTAACAATTCATGTTTAGATAAAATTGGACTAGAAATAGAATAATAACATATTATGATATAGAATTGGAGGACCTTAATACAATCATAAAGAAAATTACTCCTTATAAACAAATTAAGGTTTTAGGATTTCGGTTTTGAGGTTTTGGGTTTTGGGTTTTGGGTTTTAGATTTTGGATTTTGGATTTTATGGTTTAGGGTTTGGGGTTTAGGTTTTAGAGTTTCGGGTTTGGGGTTTTAGGTTTAGCGTTTCGAGTTTGGGGTTTAGTGGTTAAGGGTTTATGGTTTTAGGGATTCAGGTTTTGGGTATTGGGGCTTGAGATTTAGGGTATTGGGGTTTACAGTTTAGGGTTTGGGGTTTATGGTTTAGGGTTCGAGATTTTGCGGTTTAATGTTTTAGGATTTAGGGTTTGGAATTACGATTTTAGGGTTTAGGTTTTAGGGCTTTGGGTTTGGAGTTTTCGGGTTTAGTGTTTCGAGTTTTGGGTTTGAGATTTTAAGTTTTGGGTTTTTGGGTTTAGGATTTGGGGTTTATAAGGTTTAGGGTTTGGGTTTAGGGTTCTAGGGATTTGAGTTTTGGGGTTTGAGGTTTTAGGGATTAGGGTTTCGAGGTTTTCATTTTAATGTTATGGGTTTTAGGGTTTGGATATTAAGGTTTAAGGTTTTGGAGTTTAGGAATTTGGGGTTTAAGATTTAGGGTTTTGGGGTTTTGGGCTTGAGGGTTAAGGTTTAGGGTTTTAGGATTTAGGATTTGGGCTTTTAGGGTTTAGTATGATAATATTTTATGAAAGAGGGAGAGCTGATCTTGTTTCTCTATTATTTCTTTTTTTTATTCTAGAAACAGAAAAGTATTTTTTTTGACTTATTATATCTAGTCCAAATATATTTTCAGACCATTTTACTATTTCAGGGAATAAAAAAACTAACTGACGTTACTAAACGGATTTTTATTTTTTTCTATTCCGAGGAACAAAAGAACAGAAAACAGAGAAATATAAACGTTACTAAATAGGCCCTAAGTGGAACGCATAAGTTGTCTGCTCTGAGGTTGAGCAGTAAGGGTCGGAGAAGGGCAATTACTCATTCTTAAAACCAGCATTTTTAAGACCAAAGAGTTAGGCAAAAAGGGGGGAAAACTCTATATTCCTAATTCTCTTGTAGTTGGATCCTTCGGAGCCAAAAGAATCCTTAGTTAGAATGGGATTTCAACTCAGAATCCTTGGAGATTTTTACAACAAAAATTTGTTAGAGCAGCACAATTGGTAGTTGTTCAATCACCAAGTGTATATCACTATGATGAAACAAATTATCTCTGAAGTCGAAGAATCAAATAGCAGTGCAACCCAATGACATTATAGTAGAGACACCAATGCAAATGACTGCTAAGATGATAGTGAAGAAGATGGAGAATAAAATCACTAAAAAGAAGATCACATGACAAAAGCGGCGCTAACACTATAGCCGAAAGAGGCTGACAAATCACTATTCATCACCGTAGAATTTTTACTGTTCATCACTTTATAAAAGTCTTTCTCTTCTCACTTTAGAGACATGCCTTCCCCATTCAAGATGTTCTTTCCCTCTTCCTCTCCTTTTGATAGTTTGTCTTCCTGTCCTGAAACCATCCCCTTCTACCTTTGTATCCCAATTACTTTGTAAGTTTTCTTAGTCCCTTCGATCCACTTTTCTTTATTACATGTAAGGTTGCCAACCCTCTCATGGTTGGTTTAGAGGTTACCGTAACTTTTAATTACACTGTAATTATCTTATCAGTTCAATATCAGTATATACCACCTATATGGTTGGTTTTATCATTCCGCTTATTATTTTATATATCGCTTTCACCTTTTATATAATTTTTAATGCTCGAGATTTTATTTAGCTTTTGTTTGTACCATTTATATTTGCGTTTACTTGATAAATTACGTAGCATTTATTTTAGAACTTAACGATTACCTTCTGATACTAGAAACTGACATCCTCATTTATTTTCTAAAAAAAAATCACAAACATAGACGTTTAGAGTAATCAATCAATAAGATATCTTAAATTAATCCTCGATGAGAGAGAGAGAGAGAGAGAGAGAGAGAGAGAGAGAGAGAGAGAGAGAGAGAGGAGATCTTGCATCTTGATCATCTTCTGGGTATATGTGAGATGATAATGCTTCGAAATCAATGCAAATCTTGCATCTGGGTCATCTTCCTTTGGGTATACTAAGTGCTATCCATTTCCATTCCGACGAAGCACAATCGAAACAGACTGCGTATTCAAAGAAACAGACAAATTTTGCATCAGGAGATGGACACACTCTGCACTCCATCTTCGGTCCACCTAACTTGAACCCACACGAACCGGAAACCCAACCCTTAAGGAAAGGGCCGGCGTCGTGTCGCCACACAGGCCGCAGAGCCGCCACGTAACCTCCCAAGCGTATCACCATCTCCGCCTTTTACGGTTGCTCCCGTTTCCTCTGTCCCCGAGACCAAAGAGGATAAGGAACCCCCAGAACTTCCGTACAGTAATGACACGATGGGGGTTGCTCTGCTGCGCGGTAAGTACTTCTCGCGGCGATATCGATCCCCAGATCTTCAGCTGGTCCAGGGACGCGTGTCGTCGGTGCAGTGACCCATCCCTCGGTCGCCTTCCACGTAGGGAGTTTCGCTGTTCCACCTGTCACGGGGACAAGACGTCGCGCGGCTCTATTTAAGGCCCCTAAGCATTCCAAGCACCTCTCATCATCTTCTTCTTCTTCTTCATCATCAGCAGCGAGTGAGCTGAGTCAGTGTTGTGATCCGATTTGAGTGCGATTTGGGGGTGTTTTTGTTGGCTCTGTTGTTGTTGCCAAAGAGTGTGAGGAGAAAAATGCAGCCCATGAAGAATGCGGCGGCTTCCGCCAAGGAGACGGTGGCCAACATCGGCGCCTCCGCCAAGGCCGGCATGGAGAAGACCAAGGCCGTCGCCCAGGAGAAGGTCCGCCTTTAGTTAGAATGTTATTACTTTTGAGTTATTGACTATGCGTGTACATCTCGAATGTCACAAGTTGCATAGTGGAATCAATCAAGGCTTTTTTCGAATTCTTAATATTCGGTGAGAATGTAACCTCATCAAAAGGAAGGAACCGAAGCTCCTCCCTCCTACAAAGACTCTGTGATCAGGGAAGCCTTCGCACGTGCGTTTCTTGTTTTAACGGTGCCCACGTACCTGCACTCCAAATTTTCCTGTATCTTTCTCTTCTAAAATTTTTTAAGTCGATTCCGGGGTCCTGGCGAGGCATTGAATGATCTGTTTAAGTCCTCTCATGTTCATTATATTCCCAATGAATGTTTTTTAGGTGTGTCTAATGAATTGGTTTGGCTTTGGATTATGGTGGCAGATGGAGAAGATGACGGCCCATGATACGGTCCAGAAGGAGATGGCCACCGAGAAGAAGCAAGAGCGAGTGGAGCAGGCTGAGCTCAACAGGCAGATGGCCCACGAGGAGAACGCGGCCGCCAAGCAATCCACCGCCGCCACTGGCCACCTCTCTACCACCACCACCGGCCCCGGCACCACCAACACCTACTCCACCACGGGCGCGACCGGCCAGCCGACTAGGGCGCACCAGATGTCGGCCCTGCCCAGCCACAGCACTGGGCAGCCGGCCGGACAGGTGGTCGAGGGCGTGGCGGGGTCCCACCCCATAGGGACCAACACGGGCATGGGGCGGACCACAGCGCACAACACCAAGGTCGGCGGGGCTGGGCAGGGCTACGGCTCGGGCGGGGCCGTAAGTTAAACATTATAGAATGAACTGGGGACGGAAGGGGGAGTGTGGTGGTTGGGTGCTGTAGTGGAGAAGTAAAATAAGGAACGTATAGGGCGTGTTTCCTTCTTTGTTTTGCGGTGTTCTTACTAGTTTTCAGGTTGACTCCTTGTGTTGTGATTTGTGAAGATGCATTTTCCAGATGGTTTTTAATAAGACAGATGATGTGTTCTACAATACATAATCTTAGATGTCAAATTCCTAAAGTTACCATATGTTCGATCATAATACGATAGCAAGATTATAACACGACGTTATCGTTATATGGCTGGCGCAATTTGATTTGATTCGCAGCCCTTGGATCATGGTAATATGATAATATCATACTTAAAACTAAAGGAAAACTAATTGGGATATATGTGGAGGATGGTTGGAGTTACTTTACCCTTTTATCATCCAATGACTGCAATTCTAATTCGGTAGGGTATCTCATCTTTCACATCGTAATCTCTCTTTCTTCCCTTTTGCCTTCAATGGAAAAGTTTTACTTTTTGTCTTTAATTTTTTCATGTTTTGGTCTAATCAAATTTTTATATTCTATTCGTTGCTACACTGGCAACGTTGAGAGTGACATGGACGACATTTTGCGTACTTTTGATTTGGTTGAATCGTTGGGTGTTCCCGTCTGTTTGATTTGGTCGAATTTGTTGCTCTAGGGATTTATTTAGATAATTTGGGCAAGTAAAACAGCTTGATTAAAACATTAAAAATACAGAAATTCGATCAGAATCAGTGTTCCTCTTCAAATATATTTAACAAGTGCCTTGAAGACACCCCATTAACAGTCGAAACACTTCACTCAAAGAGCCATGAAGGCATCTGCGAATTCAGATGATCATTATTAGAGCTGATGTTAGAATTCACCGTCGGACAGCGATCCACGCAACGCATGCTAAAAGCTAATAAAATCTCAACACATCGAGGATGCATGAAAAAAAGCTCTACCATTACCAAAGCTGAGACAAATATAGCTTCTCAAAGTGATTCAGTGGCCCCAAAGATTGGAAAAACATGAAATCCGTAACGCACCTAATTCAGATATCAAAGGCTCTCCCTAATACAAAGGCTGCACAACAGATCCTCTCCGACAATTGCACTCTCAAGACCCCACCACAGATCCTTCAAACTGCAGTCTTGCGTAGCTCGGCGGCTCCATGCGCAAAGTGGCACCTCTCCCCGAACGTGCATGACCCCTTAGCGAAATTATCGCACAGCTTCGTCTTGTAGTTGCTGCCAGGAGGGGCCGGGGCCCCAGGCCCTCCGTGGCCCTTCGCATGGCCACTTAGTGCACTGATGTTGTCGATCAGCTCCCTCACCATGGTGCTCGCTTGCTTAATCTGCTCGAATGTCCCTTCAAATTCGATGTTCCTGAGAGCCGGGTTGCTCTCGTGGTCCCGGATGGAAAGCTTGGCCCCTGTCTGGCGACAAATCTGCTTTGAGTTCACCCCACCCTTTCCAATAATGGCTCCAGCAAGAGAAGCATCAACGCTGATTTTTGCAGTGGCAGACGCACCAAAGGTAGAAGCTGGGCCGGTTGGTGGTGGCAGTGGTTCCATCCGCCCACCCATGCGGTGGCCTGTGATGGGTCCCATGGCATGCGGATCATCGAAAGATGGAGCAATGGGCTTGCCAAGCTCCCATTCACCGTGAGCAAAATGGCATTTGTCGCCAAATTTGCAGCCTTCTGCAGTGTTATACTTGTTGCACATGCGGGTTTTGACAGCGGGCTGAGACGCACCCCCACCATTTTGCAGGGGTGGAGCAACCATATTTCGAGGCGCTGGGGGGACAGTTGGTGCCAGGTTCATCATCTGGGCCACAGCGTTGTAGCCACCAGGCACATAGTGCAAGAAGTGGCAGCCCTCACCGAAGGGACAACCAGCAATGCTGCAATCAACAGCATCCCCCACTTAGAGACAGTAAGATGCATGCCACAAAACGTCAACGAAACAATGATATCATGCTCATCACATTACATGACTTCACTGGATCAAAGTGCATGAAGTTCGTGATTTTCACAAAATACACAGATGCCTACAAAAATGCAAAAGAAAGCTAGCAACTTTTTGTTCGTGCATAGACGCCAGCACCAACATTCATTTGCCATGTATAGACTTGATTTCATGATATATATAAACCGTAGTAGAACTAACAACATTTGAAGATGATCGTGCTTAAAACTTTTCACAAGGTATAGAATAAATTTCAAGCCCCACCTACCAAAAGGGAAAAAAAGATAATACAGAAGCCCTTCAAATTAGAAGATCATTGTGTCTGTAACTCCCAAGATAAAGATGCAACTCTCATTAATGTTAGGAGACCGTGGGCACATTTGTGCCAGATTATGTAATAATTAGTTGTTTGGGCATTTTTCACCAAAAAAAAAAAAAACAATGCAAATTCCAGAAGATACCACCAATACATGAATTTTGGGTTTCTTCTGATTATAGTGGTTGAAAAGAAAAGCACTACACAGTAACAGCAGTGATATTGATAATAAGATATACCAATATGGCTACCGGACGTTCAGCCTGGTGGTAATAGGTTAAAGAAAAATTTATAACTGTAATTAATAAGCCCTGGGTGCAATATGATGTTCACAAACAGTTTGTCACATATTTTAGAAAACTATTATGGAAATTCATCCGTGAATTGATAACAGTGCTATGAAGTCCTATATGAAACTGATACATAAAATGTGGAACTGCAGCAGCTTAACTACTGTCATTCTCATCTTCCTTATGTTTCAAGACCTAGTTCTTGTTAAATTCTAGATTTTCAGGTGAGAACATATGGTATACCAGCAGATTCACATGCCTGTGGAACATATGAAACAATTATTGTTTTCGAATACTAAAGCACCAACTGTCAATTCACAATTTTCATATTACCTTGCATCATTGTGAATATTATTGTCTGATATCAGAATAAGTTTCAATAATGGACAGAAACATATACTGCAGGAGAAAATCCCTCTGCTATCGCGATACTAATTCTTTCAAGTTGTGATTAAAAAAAGGGTAACTACTACATGAGCTATGCAAACTGATGCATCCATTTTCATTCACAACGACACCCAGAAATGGAATGAAATCAAGCATACATGCAAGAACTCATGGGAGCAATGCTGACAAGAAAGATAAACAAACAGTTGGAAAATGACAGTAGAAAGAAGGGAAGTTCTTGCATTCCACTAACAGCAGCTTTCCTCCATCTCCTCCAAAATAAAAAATTGCAACCTATTCATATAGACCTTGGCCATGATCTCATTTGATGCACCTACTTTCTAGTCACACATGTACTTCTATTAAACAAATATGATAACAAATGAAAATTATCTTCCACCAAAAGGTGGAATTTTTAGTATGCCAAGCTGTAATTCAGTCAAAATAGCACAGCTTGAGCTGATTAAGACAATTCAGTACTTAATACATTGTCAATCCAATAGATAGTTTATCTTCATTAATTATAATTATAGAAGCACAATTTCTATTCAAACGAAACTTTTTACATGCTACAAAGGAAGTCTGTAACATTACCACGTTACCTTGTTTGTGGATATAACTTACCGATTGACAGGAAGGTATATAGCTGTTTAACATCCAGTACAAACTAATTAACATGAGACTAATTATAGAAGTCCAATAAGGGTGATATAATCAATCAAACTCCGAATAACTTGCTTGATCCAATAACAGGCAGCCATAGTTCATCTATCTGTACCGCAATGTAATGCAGTATCTCCATTATATAGCTTTCTTTAAGTTGGTTAACCAACCCATAATATGTACCTGTACGACAGCTTAAATGTCCACTTCATTAGTGAAATAAGGTAGTTATATCTCGGGCACTTATAATTAAAATTTTCTAAGAACTTGTAAACATTATTAAGAGAGTATGAAAGTTTAAGCTATTTAATTAGATAGGAAAGGATATAAACCTGAAAAACTTTGTGCATGGCTTCGATTTGCTTCCTACACCAGATAAGGACTCCGATTCTGTTACAACACATTATTAAGTGTTCTCAGTTGAAGATTCTGTTGATTTCAAATCTGCTTATCTAAAACATCATTTCAGGTAATTGTATGACCTTTGGCCAAAACCATGATTATGGAAACAAGTTCTTTTGTCATTTCAAAATTCACGAGCAACATTGCAAAATCGAACATTTTACTTGCAACGAATGCTCCAGGCACTCCCGACCACTCCGTTGTTTTAAACTAACGACAGCTCTAACACAACTGCTCCATAACTAGAGCATTTCTTATTCACGCTTTTAACTACTCTCATCAGAAAGTACATAGTAAGAACTGGGTGCTAAACCAACACCAAGCTACAATTAACAAATGCACGCTCAAAACATCACCAAATGAGATATATTTATAACATGAAATAGCAAGGAGGAACCGGGTTCCTAAATACGTAAACAATATGTCATCGCACAGTTCACCCGAGGCAAGATGACACAGGCTTGGAATTCAATAAGGTAACAAGTACTTTCATTCTACAATTCCCAGGTGGTTCTTTGCTCCATTCACTCTTGAAAATGAAGACTAAGGAACCTCATTAAGGGTAAAGGACAAGTACAGTCCTGAAAAATATCTTTGCAGCAACAGCCCATTAAACAGATCTTCAATGTTTTTTTCTTTTTTTTTTTGGAAAAAAACAAGAACTTGGCAAACAATTAACCATACTCCTAATTCTTAAAGTAGCACAAATTACCCAAATTTCCCGGCTCCCGACTCAGGACAAGGGCAAAACTGCTCGAACAACTTTCGCACAGCAGAGACGCTGGGAACACGCCCGAACGACGAAAACAAAAGAACGGAAGAGACGCAAATTGGCGACAACTGAAATCAAATCAACAACGCCCCAACACCCCCACGGAGTTGCCAAGACCGCGAGACGCAGCATCAAACGACCAAGCACAGCTCAGAAACAAGGGGCTCATGCAGCACAAACAGAGCAACCACTAATCCGAAGCAAAAAAGAAGCACGAGCACGAGCACGAGCACAAGCTCCAGGACACACGAAACGACAAGGGGAAACAAACAACGCGCGAAGACGAACCTTTCTTGGACTTCTTGAGCCCCCCATTAGCGTACGGACCGCCTTCGGGCCTCCCCCTCTTGCGGGTATCCATCGGAACAGAGGCGGCGGAGGTGGTGCAGACGGCCCAGATCCCAAAACCCGAGCGACACCCACTTCGCGCCGAAGCAAAACAACAGCCGCCCCCCCCTCACCAAAGGGCGCCCGCGACCCAAAGAAACCCTGAAAAGCTGGAGCTTGGAGCGACTCCCAGCCAAGTGAAACACGCACCGCGGGAAGCCCTAACCCTAGAGGAATCAGGGGCTCGCTGCTCCCGTGCACTCCTCGAGCTGGAAGCGAGAGAGTGAGAGAGAGAGAGAGGGGGGAGAGGAGAGAGAGAATATATAATTTAACGAAAGGGAAGATAAAAATCTGATCTTTGGGAAATTAGGGTTTGTCTTTTGCCGTTCTGATGATCTCGATCGAGATAGATCGTGGAAGAAGATCCATAGATTTTGACCGATACGACGTCGCGGCGCCCGGGCCTTGAGAGAAGATTGGGCCTTCTCTTTGGAGCCCATGAGGCTTTAAGAGCGGAAGCCCCCGGCCCGGCCCGCCTACCCGGCTCGGCCGATTTCCGGGTACGGGCCTTGGACCGGTGCTGGCCGGTCGGATAGGAATTGCCGATCCCCGGTTAATTTTCGAACGGTTAATTTTCTTCAGCAAGGAAAATGCTTTCGAACAGTTAATTTTCCGCGCATCGAGAGCAGGAACGAGGCGTGTAGTTCCCATATTTCAGTTTGCTCTTATTACCTAAAAATACACGGATTTTAATTTGTTTGAGCGATGGGTGTCGGAATTTCTTAGAAGGCCAACGACTACTAGGATTGTGGGATTTTCTTACCATGATGATCTTCAAGTTTTAGTAAAATCTCACGTGGCCATTATTACCTTATCATAATCATTAGAATGAATATAATTGGTATTATTAGATTTATATAGTAAGACATTAAATGGAAAAACCCTTCGATCATGTATAAATAACAAGTGGGATGTTGAACCGGAGCCCAAATGATGGTACGAATCTTAAAAATGAAAGTAATTGATTAACAAAATTGGATATCGCAGTAACTCGTCATAATTTTTTTTACTTTTAAAATCATGGCGTATTGACCATAAATTAATCTTTCACCATTTATTTTACTTATAATTCGCGACTACGACCGTGATTAGCGATCGGTGTTGTTTTTTGCTGCAAAAACCATATATAGTATTTTCATGATCTCGAAAAGTTAGATTAAGTCGATTTAATTTCCTAATTCTTTAGGAACGTCCATCATCCATAAAAGAGAAGAAGAAGAAACCATTGAAGGACAGAAACTAAAAAGGCCTGAGCAAATAACACATGATTTAGGAAATAGTAAATATTTTCTTTAAATAGGAAATAGAAATATTTCCTTCTTAGAAACCACAAAAAAGGAAATATTTTCCTTCTTTCGAAATTTAAAGCTCTACTTAGTTTGATTAATAATCAAGGATTGACCGCCCTATAAATGCGTGGGTTAGATCAAGATAAGAGTATCTCCAAACTCTTCGATACATTCATTCATCACTCACCACACCACCGCAAAGGTTGTTGTCGCCGCTCGTTAGCGATGGAGCTAGGCAAAAATCGTCCCGCCCCCACGAACAAGGACCTGATCATCGAATCGCCGTTCACCCTGTCGCCGGCCGAGTTCCTCGGTTTGGATTTGTATGGGATGGTCGTCGGATTCGAGAAAGAGGACAACGTCGACGGGAAGCTTGCATCGAGAACGAGGGTTTTCCGACTTTTCGGCAAAGATATCACTCTTAAGGTGATCGAGAAGGTTCAAAGTAGGCCTAACTTAGGTTCTCACATTTCGTACTTCACTCAGAAAATTGAGAAATACTTTGGGTTGAAATTGGAAGGGTTTGTGGATCATCATCTGAGGAAAAAGAAGATGAAGACATGGGTGGAAAAGATAATGTCTGCAAGTATAGTTGTTGACCAGAATTTGAGCATATTTTGTATCTATGATACAAATTCTTTTTGTTATGACTTTGAATTCCTTGCGACTCGTTACGTAACAAATTACATGAGGATGTTGTAATCGCCGTTATTAGCGGATTGGTTCTTGATTCAAGTTTTACAATTCAATTCGACTAGATTCATGGCCTAAGTAATCCAAATCGAATGAATATGCGAAACACTTAATCGTATAGGCTTTCATCAAATTATTGCTGAATTCACCAACTCAATATGGAACAATCGATATTCTCTTGATTTTTACTTTGTTACTGATATTCATGCTTCAAATGATGTAACACTTAACAGCATGTAATGCAAAAATGAGATATCCAATTAACATGTAAAGCTTTCAAAATGTATGATGATCTTCAGTTTTAAGTTTGAAAGTGAATCTCATCTTTCCTGTTACCTAACCAAAATTACTACAATGAATCTAATGAAAATGGTTAAGTCCGGGCGGTTCGGACCCTAGCCCGAGCATTGGGGTCTTGGATTTGATAGTCAGGTGCCTGGGTTTGATCAATTCAGACAATCCAGCAATGGTGAACGTCGAGTCATATTTCAGAAAAATAATTTCTGGTTTTCAAATGAAACAGTCATTTTCCCGAATTTTAGTATAGATTGTTCTTTGGGTACGAAAAATTTCTCCGTTGGGTCGTTTTCTTTATCGAGGAAATGAAAAAGTTTTCCGTTGGCTCATCTTCTTTATCGAGGAACATGCTTTCGGACAATTAATTTTCCGCGAATCATGAGTAAGAACAAGGTGTATAGTATATATTTACTATTTTCGGTTTGCTCTAATTACCTAGAAATGGACGGCTTTTAATTTGTTTTAATGATGTTGGGTGTCACAATTTCTTAGAAGACCAACTACTACTATATGATTATGGAAACTTGTTGACTAATGATGATCTTCAATTTTAGTAAATCTCACATGGCCATTATTACCTAATCAGAATCATTAGAATGAATCTAATAAGTATCGTTAGATTTATGTGGTAAGACATTAAAGTGGGACGTTGAACTGGAGTTCAAAAGATGATATGATTCTTAAATTTCAGGGTAATTAAGACAACAAAAATTGGATATCACAATGACTTCTCTTAATTTGACTATTTTTACAATCATGGCGTATTGACTGAAAAATAAATCTTAACTATTTATTTTATTTATAATTTACGAGTAAAATCGTAATTAGCGATCGTGTTTTTTTTTCGTGTTTTTTTTTCACCCGAAAAATCATATACATCTATTTTCACACTTTCATGATCTCAAAAGGGTAAATAAAATCAATTTTTTTCCTAATTCTTCGAGAAACACCATCATCGATCGGTCCCCTTTTCGATTATGGTCTAGCAAACAAAACAAAAAAAAAAAGAATTAAATGACAAACTAAAAAGCGGCCTGAGCATATAACATATGATTTAGGAAATAGAAAATATTCCCTTAAATTGGGAATAGGAAATATTTCCTTCTTAGGAAGCACAAAAAAGGAAATATTTCCTTCTTCGAAGCACAACTCTCTACTTAGTTTTCTTAATTGTCAAGGATTCACCTCGCTATAAAAGCATGTACTTGATCAAGATAGGAGTATTTCCTTACCATACCACCACCAAGATTGTCATCACCGCTCGATGGCGATGGAGCCGAGCCAAAATCGTCCCGCCCCCTTGAACAAGGACCTAGTCATCGAATCGCCGTTCACCCTGTCGCCAGCCGAGTTCCTTGGCTTGGATCTGTACGCGATGGTCACCAGATTCGAGGAAGAGGACGACGTTGACGAGAAGCTCGAATCGAGGACGAGAGTTTTACTGCATGTCAGTGAAGATGGCACTCTTAAGGTGATCAATGAGGTTTAAAGTCACCCTAACTAAGGTCCTCACATATCGAGCTTCACTCAGGAAATTGAGAAGTACATTGGGTTGAAATTGGAATATGTTTTGTGGATCATCATCCGAGGAAAAACAAGATGGCTACATAGGAGGAAAAACTGCAAGTATTAGTTGTTGACTAGAATTTGAGCATATTATACAATTTTTTTTTTGTTACGAGCTTGAATTTGTGGCAACTTGAATATTATATTATGACTCGTTACATAACAAATCACGTGAATATGTTATATGCACGGTTAGTAGTGGATCGATTCTTGATTCATATTTTACAATTTAATTCAACTTGATTCATGATCTAAAACGAGATATCCAATTAACACGTAATGCTTTCACAATGTATGATGATCTTCAGTTTAATTTTGAAAGTAAATCTCGTCTCTGCTATTACCTAACCAAAATTACTAGAATGAATGTCATAAGGATTGTTAGATCTGCATAGTATAACGTTGAAAATCCCCTTCAGATCCCATGTAGATGCTAAGACGAACTCCATAGCTTGGAATATTGAACTGGGCTTGTGACTGTAAATAAATTTTAACCATATATTTTTCTTTTTATAATTCGTGATCTCGAAAAGTTTAATTACATAGATTTGTTTTCCTAAACCTTTAGCACTGCATTGTATCGATTCAACTCGATTGAGGTATGAGTAACGTCGTGCGGTCTGAAGTTGAGCGTGCGCTCAGGAGAGAGATCAGGACAGAACAAGAGAGAGAACCTTCAAATGTGCATGAAATAATCATACTGCCATTGTAAATGTACCTTCAATGTAAACTGCGCTCATACAAATACATCAGATGCCGGAAAAGAGCACAGTTCCACGTCAAAAAAATTGAACGGAGGTCAGATGTTAGATTTCTGTGTGTCCTATCTAATCCAGGATCAGGCCCATGTTACCTCAGTCAGATCTACAGATCCTACTTGTCACAAAATTCAAAAAAGGTTAAATAACATGAGCGGAGCCAAAAGAATTTGCTGCATTTCCACCACCAGTGCCCCCGATCGCAAGCTTGGGCGCCTCATCTTTGAGGGGCGCGTTGTCCATCGACCAGGACTTGTTCGACAGGAGAAACTTGGGTTTCTCCAAAAATTATGCGAGCTTTGTAAAATTTGGCCTCTTGTAACCTGAAAACCCTAGCCAATATCGGTGTATTCTGGCGACAAGGGACAATCATCCAGGTCCGAGATTACATCAGGAACATAGGTATGTTGAACCATATCATAGCTCTCTGGTTCCAAGAAAAGCTCTTTGTCCATCCTTAAAAGCATATCGTCCTCGAGGTTATGCACCCCAACATCAAAAGAGGGGCTAGAAAAGTCGCACCGTGCACTAGAGCCTCCAACTGATACCATCTGCATTGGCAGGGGCTGTGGCTCAGAGACTGGCCGGTTAGTAAGGCCAAACTCCATGTTTGTTTTCTTCAACTTCGACTTAGCGGGCTTGATCGAGTCGGTTACAGGAAGCTTGTGCTTTCCCAGAACCTGTGGCTTCTGTGCTGATCGGGTCTTGAAATCAGTTGCCAAGAGACCAGAGGTCGAGCAACCCAGACTTCCTTCACCACCAGCTCTCGATGCTTCCCTGTAAAAATCAAATAGAACACAAATCATTACTTACGCAACAAGAGATTAACACAAAACAGCATGACAAGAGGATGCAATGATCACAAGTTATCTATACAACCAGAATAACCAGTTATATCAGCTCTCATAACATATCAAGAGGGTTTGCATCAGAGAAATTTTATCGTGGTCCTCTGGCATCAATTCAGGACCAAACATAGCCAGCAATGCATTGCTTCAAAGACCAACTGTACATAAAACACTTGACTATGACCTCTGGAGAGTAACTATATAATTCTTCCAAACCCGATCTAACAAATAAATGACTACCTGAAACGACATTCTGCCATGTTCCCAGATGATTTTAAAAATTTGTCTCCAGTGGAATTGCTTGCGGGAGATGACGGAACCGAGCCAGATATCGATAGCTTCAGAAAGGATGGCAATGGAATGGTCAAGTCATCTTTCTCCTGCTGGAATTCCAGGCTAACTTCCAAACCTTCTTCAATAGCTGAAGCTTCATCTCCCAGGTCAGTAGGGCACACTATCTCATTCTGATGACCAACAGCATCTAGTGCATCTGCCACTAACTTCCCACTCAGAATCAAATTAGTCATTTTAACCTTCCTTGCAGCTTCAGGTTTGGAGTTCCTTGAAGAATGGTTGATAGCAGAATCAAGAATGCTTCTACTATAGTACAAGCCATTTCTGGGAGATGAGAGAATCTCTTGGCCATTAACACGAGATTTCACCCTCCAAACCGATGAGAGCAAAGCAGTGAAGTGCTTCTGAAGAAGTAACTCATTATCTGGCAACTCCATGGCAACATCCAGCAGCATTCGAATGTTATCCTGCAACAGGAAATTCAAAAGAGAGGTTGGCTAATTTTAAGAGATACTAAGCAATAGCTAACTTCTTTTTCAAGATTTTCAGTTTCAATCATAGATTACTGATTCACTGTTTATTCAGCAAAGACTACAAAATAATTTTACAGAAAACAATCAAGAGTCTCCCATGGATTAAAAGCGTGATATATATGGAAAGCAAAGCTTACAGTAAACTAATAAAATCACATTACAGATATATAAACATCTACATTCGGAGATAGGAGGTTATCTTATTAAAATGCACTATACGGAATGTCTTCCCATTGATTATGCATCAAAATATAAACAAAGAATTGGTTCACACAAGTGCCTCAAACTTTTCAAGGACAATACAGTCTAGAAAGCATAATACACTCATTGACTACTCGATCAAACGTATTTTGCCACTGGGAATTCCTAGAAGGAATCACAAGTTATGCAGTGCCATGGAAAGTAGAGAACTATCTACAAGAAAGTAAACAAAAGGCACAATACACTTGGATTCGCGTGACATAAGAATGTCTAAAAATGCCAGGAAACGGAGAAAAGAGGGGGAGGAGGTGGGGAAGCAAAGGAAAAATAAACTTAACAGAGATTTTTTTGGCAGATGGTGGGGGTAACAAAAATAGCGAAGGATTGATTATCAGAGGTTACCTCTGTCACTTTGAGAGAACCTTTTCCGGAGACCACATGGCCAGCCTTTTCGTTGTTAGGGTTGTCCATAGCAGATAAAACATTTCTCTGAATAAGTTCCCTGAACCTCTCGCAACAATGAATAGGGTTTCGATATCTTCCCCGATAAAATCCACCAGCAGTCATCCCATATAGTCCATCGCTGACCAGGCTCCAGTTTGGACCATATTCATGTACTATAGCACATAATACTGCATCCTCTTGTGACAACCACAAATCGGGAGATGGAACACAATCTCTAGACCAGATATTTCCTTTCTTTAACTTCTCTGGTCTTAACATGAACACCCGCTTTATTGGCAATGATGTAATGGAGATTTTTCCTCCCATCCGGCTCCTGCTAACTGTTTTCTGCTCGCGGTCAACATCCATGTAATCTAACATTTTCGAGTCCACAGATTCCTCATGCTTTTTACCAGATGGCTTGCAATCCAAATCTACACAACTTCCAGGAGGGTCGTGTTTCTTGGACTTCTTGGAAGGAGTCTCTTCATCAGTGTCCTCAAAAAGCTCACACTTCTTACGTTTCTTCTGCATAGTTGAATGAGGCAATTCTCCATCTGAAATGTCAAGGCAAACAATGTCATCATCTGAGTATATGGATTCTTCCGGAGATTCGCCTTTGCATTGCTTTCCATCAGAAGTCAATGAGCCTTTCTTCAGGGACTTAAACTTGGCCTTTTTCGCTTTCTTCTTTGACTTCGGCTTGGAGGCCCTAGGATGCTCAATCCTGCAAATAAATATAGCTCAATCACAAATAGTTTGACGAGAGAGAGAGAGAGAGCAAATTCACTTCACAAACTTTGAATGCCAAAAAGGTGAACCACTTTGTATACTTCTAGCCACTTTCCTTCTTTTTCAGATAGGGGCGAAAGTAACTAGTACACAGTACTATTTTACTGTCTCTAGTCCTTTATAACCCCTCCCGTACAGCATTCAAACCACTTTCTTTAATCTGAAGAAATAAGAGGGTGAAGATCATAAATTCTAAGAAAGCTTTACTTGTCAACTTACTTTTCATCGCAATTTTCATCATCCAAATCTTCCTTCAATTTTGCTTCCAATTCCAGTTCCTCCTCCAACTGCAGAAAGTACAGTAAAATGACCTACTAATTTGATTCCAAGTGGATAAGATGGATGATATTAGTCAATTTGATACCAACCTGATGTTGAGCCAATGCCTCAACTTGTTGTCGGTACGCCTCGGTCGCAAAATCAGCATCCCACTCTAGTATCAAGACAACATATTGAATTCAGAGAGGCACAACATTATACAGCATCTGTTCAATTTTGGGTTATAACACAATATACCAAGAGGACATTGGTATCACTTACTTTCATATACAAGAGGTTCTTCATCATCATCCATGTCAGCTTCCAGCTCCTCCTTGTACTTCTCTAGACGATCAAGTTCCCATTCAGTCTCCTCAAACCTCACCTGAGATTCCACAGCTCTCTTGTCTATAATAGGGTCCCATAATTCCAAAAACCGCATCGCATAGCGATCGATTGGTCGTAATTGATTCTCAAAAGATGAAACTGCCTGTCCAGCTGCAGCAGCAGCTGCTGCCATCTGTTTAACATCAGCCAGCATATCCAAATCATCTTCCTTGCCAGTAAGAGTGAGAGCTCCATCTTCATTAAAATCACTTCCAATAATCAGTGCCTCCTCCTTGTTTAGAGTTGGTATCTGGCCAACCTGATCTGTGGGCTCATCGTCTTTGAGATCATCCTCATTTACAAACTCATCGTCTTCCATTTTGCCAATTGCTTCTTCTGTGAATTCCTGATTGTCCACAGCCTCTTCCTGTTCGACTTTCTTAAGTGCCATGTAATCTGCTTCATCTTCAGCTTGTTTTAAAGCAGCTTCAACATCTGCATTCGACAAAGAAACCTCGCTACCATTTGTATTGTTCTTTTCCTTCTGCATATGCTTAAAGGGAAGAGTCCTGTGACCTGAAAACAATTCCATAGGATCAAGCTTCTTGAAGAATTCAGTATTGTAACCTCCACTCTGTATGACCAGATCATCAAGAGCCCGCTTTTGATTTGCTTTCCTTAATATATTCTCCTCAATGGTGCTCTCACTAATTAGCCTATAGATGTGCACCTCACGAGTTTGTCCAATCCTGTGGCATCGATCTTGTGCTTGTTGATCCATTGCCGGATTCCAGTCACTATCATAAAAAATAACCGTATCTGCACCTACTAGGTTAATACCAACCCCTCCGCTACGGGTTGACAAAATGAAAAGGAATATTTTTGGGTTTGTATTAAAGCGCTGCATCAAAGTTTGTCTCTCCTCCGGTTGGGTGGAGCCATCTAATCGCATGTAGGTATAACCATACAAATTTATAAAAGCTTCCAATACATCAAGCATCTTGGTCATTTGGGTAAAAATCAAAGCCCGGTGACCTTCAGATTTCAACTTCCTAAGCAAGATTGCCAGCTCCTGTAATTTCCCACAATCAAATTGTATGAGTCGCCTGTCGGGAAAGTATACTTGCCTGCGGACAATAGCTGGTCTAATAGGTGATAGAAGAGGCAATAAGATCTGAGAGCACTTTTCCCCATAACTCGGGTGCAGGAAGACAGGGGAGTCATTTTTACTGCACCAGCAAACAGGTTCTGGGGCCCGTGCTGCTGGAATTGCAAACATGAAACTCTCAACCAAGTTAGTCATCCTCTCAAAGCGTTCTACCGGTGAATAAACAATGTCAGCAAGCTTTGATGAATATAAATAGGATGACTGATCAGCCTTTTGACGGTGAATATCATAAACTGGGCGCTTGATTGTAACTACTTCTCTCAGTGATGTTGAGTACATGGGTCTCCTCCGGCATCTCAACGAATTCCACCAAGAAATAGAAGCAGCACGTTCTTTCACTTCTCGTAATCTCTCCTCCCATAATGCCTTTTGGATCTCTTCAAATATATTTGTTTGATGTGACCTCTTCCGGTCTCTTTTAGGACAATACCAATCTTCATTCTGGTAATTCAGATCGACCCTGTTTATGATTAGGTCCGATGAAGTTTCAATGGATCTAACTTCATCACTCTCCCATGATGTCATGTGAAAATCAAGATGAGTAAACAAAAACCCCAATCCCTCAAGGTTCACTCCAGAGAAGGGTCCAGTAGATAAAATGGAGCATACAGACGAACTCAATTGGGTAACAATGCCACTCATGTCAAAGGAACTAATGATTGGCCGGCCCTCAAACAAATCAGGATGGTTGCATACTTTGCGAAGTTGCATTATAACACTGATCATTCCAAAGAAATTTGCACTTGCAAGAGTAGCTTGCGTCTCAGAGCTAGCAATGAAGTCCTCATACAAATTCCGCTGTCTCCTTGAAAGTCTACAGTATATGACATGCTCGTGTTTCATTGGAAGCTGCTTCTCCACATCCCTTTTTAACCTGCGGAGTATAAATGGACGAAGAACATTATGCAGGCGATCAACAACTTCTTTATTTACCTTTTCCTGTCCGTCGACCATTCCCGAGATTGGATTACAGAACCAATCCTTAAACTCTTGATGAGATTGAAAGACGTGAGGCATTAAAAAGTGCATAAGAGACCACAATTCCATAAGATCATTCTGCAGTGGCGTGCCAGTTAACAAAATGCGCCGCCTGGAGTGGAAGTTTAAGAGAGTCTGCCACCTCTGAGACTTCCAATTCTTAATTAGATGAGCCTCATCCAAAATTAAGTACTTCCATTTCTTCCGCTTGAAGACTTTGCAATCCTGTATAACCAGCCGGTAAGTGGTTATGCACACATGGAAGGAGTTGGGTTTCAGCCAACCTTGTCTCTTAAATTTCCTTTCTTTTGCACTTCCAAAATAAGTTAAGATTTTGAAAGCAGGACACCATTTAAGAAACTCGGTTTCCCAGTTTAGCATCACACTTGTTGGAACTACAATGAGGTGTGGGCCCCATATTCCCTTCTCACAAGCTAGATGTGCAAGCAGTGCAATGGTCATGATCGTCTTTCCAAGACCCATTTCATCAGCTAAAATCCCATTCAGTCTTTTCTCATACATTGTAACAAGCCAATCCAAGCCAATATGTTGGTACTCACGTAGTGGGTGCTTGATAAGAAAGGGGAACTTTGTGCGCACTTTGGTTGTTGAGAATGTGTTGCCTGTGGGCTGGGCAGATCTTGCAGCTGCTGCGGCATCTGCAATTCTATTATCACTCTCGCTGACTTCTGATTCATTCGGTTCTCCGGCTTCTGCTTCTTTTCCAGGAGATGAGTCTGACAAATTTGCATGAAGTTCACCATCACTTTCAGACATGCTTTCCTTATATGGTACCTCATAATTGGGGCCTGCAGCATCTTCAAGATCTTCAGATAAAGCAGAGGCATATTCAGATTCATCCTCCGAGACAGCATCATTGTCAATGTCCTAGCATATCAAACATGACCCCATCATACTCAAATAACAAAGCAAATTTACCAATCTACATGCAGAAAATCCTCCAACCTACCTTCTTATACCTGGCAATTAATTCTTCAACGGGAATCTCGCTCTCCCTCTGCAGTAACGCAATCTGTGAAAAAGTAAACCTTTCAATATTAAAAAACCTAAGAAAGTTAAATATCTGAAAGAAAAATTCACTGCTGTGTTTAGAGGCTTTTTTTACCCCCAATGTATGGTTCTAGCACAAAGCTAGAAGCTAAGTCAGAAGCTGGGCGAACCAACTCAAGTTCTGACTCATCACTTATTATTTTTAGTAGAAAAAATTGTTTTAATTTTGAAAAAATGTAAAAGAAAGATGAAATAACTTCATATGTAAAGATGTAATACTTATTCAAAACTGAGCCACTTAATATTAAAACTATTCAAGATAAGCCACAGTCAATTAATTGTAAAAGTAAGCTATCACTCAAGTTGAAAATTAAAGCCAAAGAAAAAGTCAAAGCTACCTGACATTAGAAATTGTGCAGTGAACCTAGAATCTCATAAAAATTCAATTGTCAAATAAGTTAACTCTTCAAAGGGAAAAAAAGTACATGAAGAAATGAGAAATCCTCCTCTTTATTTCACTCTACAAAGGTAACATCCTGGGTAAATTCTAATCCAATTTAACCCCAAATTCTCTTTAAGGTCAAGCATAATAGTAATTCAAAGGAGAAAAACATGAAAAAACACACTCAAAGAGTTTGGACAAGCAAACCTCCTCTCCAATGACCAAAAAGGGACAAAGTTAATAAAGTAAAAGCAAATCAGCATTCTCTACCTCATCCATCGGATCATATGTATCTGCTTTTGCCAATTCCTCCTCTTCTAACAAGGTTGCTTCATCATCCTGAGCATGAAAGTGCAGAACAAGAGGTTGTAGGTTACAAATATATAAATTTTGACAGTAACTTCTGACCAAACTCCAGTTCCTAATTCAATCTCGTCAGAAAGAAAGGAGAGCTTAACCATAATTTACTGCATATTTCAATAAGCAAGTATACAGATACAAAGGCTTTAAATTAACAGATATACCTTGTCCTCTCCACCAGCAAGGACATAATCGCCATCTTCCTACATCCCACAAGCAATAACTCAGCAAAATCAGCTTATACAAGATTGTCGAGATAATTACAAAGATAAATTAGATGACGTATAATGCAATCATGTTAGAAATATGAGAGAGAGAGAGAGAGAGGCAGTAGTTTCATGCAAAGCAATAAAGGCCATAATTACAAGTTTAAATCAATTAATTTTGGAAAACCATAAGTGCAAGAGAAGAATGCACATAGAAGTTCGGAAAGTCACAATGCAACTGCCATGAGAGCAGCATGATAATTAGAAAATCAAAGCCAAAATTAGCATATTGAGGCAAAGATGAGTCTAGGGACCCCTTGGAACTTCTTATCTTTAATGCCACTAAAACACCATCAAATTTCACTATAGATTCACCATTGGTCATGCATCACCACAGGATTGAAAACTTTGAAGGCAAGCAGCAACAGATTTATCTGAAAAACTTTCCATCAATTCCAAAACTAAACCATAGATAGGAAATGATTACAAAGCCATCACATCTAGGCAACAGATGAGAGAACCTGTTCTTCAAGAAAGTCATAATGCACATGATCTCTGTCATTCTCCAAAATTTTGGAACTACTTTCGGTTTCGCAGGCCACCATCTCAGAAACAAGGCTTTTTGGTACACTTAAGCTGCCATTACTTTCAGCCTGAAGATAAAAGAGATGACATTCATGTTGAGCCATAAATTTCTCAGCAACTGAGTAACTGCAACAATAAACACATACAACTTACACAACGACGACCAGTAACTACAATAGAGCTGTCTTCATTTGTCTCGACAGCAGCGGAAAGATCCTTCTGTACACCTGCACAATACCTCATGCATCAGGAATATTCAAAGTTCACAAGTAAAAATGCTCTATGAGCTGCATCTTACACTCATCCTGATCTTTCTCATCTGAGTTTTGCTGAGCCACATCTTCACTTCCTCCTGGACTATCCCTATCACCTGAAAAAAAATGAGTAAACACACGTAACAAACTAGAAATTAGTTGAAAATGACAAGCATTTATCCATCAATAACTGAACAATTCATGTGTGTTATAGAAACATCAGCAAATTTTTATTCGTCCGGAACAATACGTCGGCTAAGGGCCTTCTTTAAAAAAGAAAATTTCAACTATTAAAAATTTTACCTCTCTCAGCAACATATTGTTTAAGTAGCTCTTCCAGTGGAACATCCATTTCCTCGTGCAGGGCTTCCAATTCTTCTTTCCTTTCTTCTTCTGTTATAAGAGCCTCATCTTCCTCCATAGTTTGCTCATCATCCTCCTAGAACATCACCATCCACCAAGAGAACTTACAAGATTAGACATTCATGGAAGAAGCAAATCAAATTTTAGGCACAAAGTAAGCTGAAACTCTTCCACCATCCACAAATAACATCAAGGACAACGGATTATGAACTTTTCTTTTCTGTACAAACAAATAGAGACGTTGAAATGGTCCTAATCAATGTGAGAGTGTCCATGTCTATGCAAGTAATCATATATCAGATTTGATACAGTTATAGTGCATAAGAAATTGTATTTCCACTATGAGACATCATTTGCAATAAAGTAGTAATGAATGCTAATGTTGCCATTAAAACATGCAATTCATTTCACAGTCATCAGAAAAATTTGCAGAATTATATCAAACTCTTTCTTCCAGTTTAGTAATGTAAATCATTTCAGGGGGAAAGCAATCAGCCTGTCTCAAAAGCAACTCAACAAGTTACGTGGTACTCAAGCCCTGAAACTAAGAAAATGACAGTATATGCACCTCAGTGGTCCCAAACATGACTGTTGCTCACTACTGCATACAAAATAATGTTCCACAGCACAAAATGCAAAGCGGCACAGAGAGAGCAAGAGCTGCAAATCCCAAATGCTATGTGCCTCTATACAGATAATTAAAGCTTGCAAATCCTCACCGACTCATCTTCGGTTTGTAGACTAAAATCTTCATCAACATTTGCAGTTTCTGGACGAGATTCTGCATAATAGACTAACATGTAACTTAATAAACAGACAGTCAAAATCAAACAACTTAAAAACCTCTCCTCACCAGCATCTAGTTCCATCCCCTCATTAGTCAAATTCTCATCATCGTCCTCAAGTGAAATACTTGGCTGATGCTCCTCGGTATTATTTGGTTGCAAGGTTCTACATGCATCTGTGAGATTTTCTGCCAGCATTGTTGAGTACCTAAAATAAAAAAAATGGCACACACAAACATCACTATCAGCTGAATCTTCTAAAGATGCCCGTCCTTCAAAGCAAGCTTATTAATCTCATCATACGCAAACAGTTTCACATATCCATGAAAATATGTGAAACGTTTACCTCTCAGTTTGGCCCAATAGAAACTCAAGCTGCTTATCAAGCGCCTTCTTCCTTTTCTCATCAACCTCCAACTGATGCTTGTAAAGCACCTACAAAAAAGGGTGTTGGTACAAGTCTCAGATAATTTTCAAAAGAGAGAAAAACGCGTCCCTTTGAGAGAGATCAAATCACAGTGGATAGACCTACCAGCTTTTCTATTTTCATCCAAAACTTCTTCACATCCTTTGAAATATTAAGAGCAACTTTTCTCAATTTTTGTTCCTCTTCCTGACATCAAAATTAAACATAGTCAACCAACCAATGTTCACTGAAGTGTTCCTTTTCATAAACCAACAAGTATACAATGCCTTCCTCAAAGAAGAAGAAGATCACAACAAAGAATGGCAACCCTAAGCAAAAAGGCAAAACCTTCATTTTCTTTTCTTCCCTGGTAGCCTGGTCTAACATGCCTTTGCTTGCTCTTATGGCAACCTTCTTTGCTTGAGCTAGTTTCCATTTACGCTCAGACTCAAAATCCTGCATGTAAGCAGTTCAATTAACATGATATGAATGCATTTCAACCAATCTACTGCATTCCAACATCTTTTGCAAGAGTGATATCAATCGCCCCAAGCAAAACACCCCATATTTTTCCCACAGAGTTCTGCAGTGAAGGAAAACATCAACCAGGTAAGTAAGTCAAAAATGTTCGTTTACCTTTGACAGCCAGATCATCTCTTCTAAAACATGATCCCAGTGAGATTTAGGGCGACGAGGTTCTCGGGGGGCTTCAAGTGCCTAGCATTTAAAGTGACACCATATGTGAATGACTGAAACTGATAAACTATGCAAATTACAAGCAAATAACTGATAAGCTACAAAGAGTCCCTGTACTGAAAAGCCCCTGTCGATCAAATGAATCATGCAGTTGCATAAATAGCTGCCTTATAACCAGAAAAGCATTAACATTTCCTCCTTCCGAGTAAACATCTATATCACATTATGCAGAGTGAGTGTTCATCTGGGTAACTTGGCCATGTGTTTCATTAATAAAGAACTGTGAATGTATCCCGATTTTGTAACTCGCCAAAATAAATATATTCAACAGAAAATGATCAAGCAAATCCCATAATATATTAACCTTTTGGCGCCGAGCTCTTGTCTCATGATCCAATTTCGACCTTGGACCTTTGGACGCCATGGTTATAGTTCAACCTATAGCACGGTGGAAGGCGGCAACATCTGCATTTGCCATCAAAAGGTCATAACAGCGCTCGTCAGGCTCAATGATTTTCAACGTAAGGCGCTAACGAATAAAAGAAGACCGTGCTCCGTCATGCCACGCCAAATTGTATTAAAACCCAGACACCCATTTGCGACGCCGTAGACAGGGATGGGCGCGGCGGGAAGAAAATCCGCCCCGACACCGCCCCGCGCAGGCCAAGGCAGTGGCTTTTCTGATCCGCACGGCCGGAGCAACGTTCCTCACGATCTGACAAGCGCGCGCACATACACACACACACACAGAAGGAGGGGAACGAGACACACTCACCTTGGCTACGAGAGCGATTCGGCGAGCTGGGCCCGGCAGCCGCAAGGACCGGAGGCGATCAGAGTCGGCGGGCTGCTACAAAAACGAGAAAACCGGAGCTGGGTCGCCGCCGGGAGAGAGAGAGAGAGAGAGAAGCGGTGCTGGGCTGCTGCGAGCTGGGTCGCGCGGCACGCGAGCGGCCGCCGGAGAGCGGGTGGGGGGAGGAGGAGGGCCGGCGAAGGGCGGGCGCGAGGGCGGCGGCGGAGCTCGACAGTGCGACTGTGCTGCGGCAGCGAGAAGGGAGGAGGAGAAGGAGGAGGAGGAGAGGAGAGAGAGAGAGAGAGGTTGTGTGGGGTTAGAAGAAGAGGAGAGAGAGAGAGGGGAAGAGAGAGGAGGCTTAAAAAACCGGGCTTTGTAAAATCTCTTTAATCTTTTGAGCACACCACACCCTGAAAACGGAATGGAATACGAGCGAGAGAAAGAGAGAGACAAAGAGATGAAGACTGGAAAAGTCTTTGGGTTACCTCCTCCTCCTCCTCCTCTTGCGTGTACCCCGTGATGGAATGATGCATGGGTTGGTAGGCGGCTTTAGATGATGAGCGTGGTGTTCGGGTTTTTTTTTTTTTTGGAGTCGGTGGTTGAAGGGTTTTTCCGGGATGGGGGCGCGCCCTTGAGATCGCTCGGGAAACGGGCCGGCCGGGGTGCCCGGAGACGCGGAGTTCTTCACGTGAAGAGCGCGTCTTCCCGAGTGATTATGTCTAAAATAGAAGTTCGTGCCGAGCAAGCGCGGGAGTTATGATGCGAGTCGGGTTTGTGATCTTGATGACGGAAAAGGCTCGGTTCGACATTTGTCATAATAAGAAATTTCTGAAATCGAACCAGACATTTTCGGAAGTCTTAGATATGGTCTAATAAGGGTCTTTATATGTTTTTATGGCTTCGGAACGATTAGTTCCATGTTCGATTCCTAGACTCGAGTAAATCACCCCAGGTTATGTTAAAATTTGGAGTCTATGTTTTTTTTCCTTTTGTTTTCAAATTGTCTTATCAATGTTAGACTCGTCTATAAGCTATCCTCACGAGCTTTTCAATCGGCAGCACAATCAGGCAAGTTGAACATAGAACGAGCGGGATATAGGCTTGGGAAGATTTATGGGAGATGCCTTGAGGATACGAGGAGCTTGCTACTCACCTTAAGTTACGTGGCACGGGCCTCGCACTTGAGATCGCAACTGTGCACCATTTAAGCTTTCCTTGACTCGTTCACCCTTTATTAGGCTAAAGTTCAACCTTCCCTTCAGTGTATCTCTCACTCACTTGCTACTCGCTAGGCATACCCAAATTATGGAGAAAAACTCTAGAAGAGAAGTGATTAAGAGAAAACGCTATATTGCTTCTTATTGTGTTGAAATTGAAGGGGAGGTATACGCGAGCCTCACTAATTACAATAGCAGATCTCACGAGCATCTCTAATTACAACCGTAGATTTCCGTAAAGATGCAATCTCCCTACTTATCTTCTACTTCCATCATATACAAGAAGCCTCTAGAATACAAATGTATATTACCCAGAACATTTTAGAGTACTCATTTAAACCCTGGATCCTAAAAAGTTCAAGACTTGCTCGGTCATCTTGGTCACCTCCCCGACTTATTATGCCTTGAAAAACCTCCAATCTGTGACATGTGCCTCAAGCTAGGAAGGAGCCCTTTTCTACCATACATGTCCCTCTCTATGGCTAAAGTTCATAATGTTTTTTTTTTTGGTAAAGAAAAAGTTCATAATGTTGACTCCTCCATTATCTCATATTTTTACTTCTTAGAGTAATTAAATATTAAACTATACCTTTATCTAACAGTTTAAACTTTTAAAACAGTTAACAGTAGTCCTATCAAATCTCACATTAAATCAGAGTTGGAGGTCCAGAGTTTGAATCTTTTCATGCCCCATTTGCCTCTTCAATTAAATATGTCCACACTTAGTACTAGGTAGAAAAAAAAGACTAGACTAAGTGTGAATAAGAGTATTAGAGTAATTAAATATTAAACCATGTTTTCATCTAATAAATTAAAATTTTAAAATAGTTAGCGATGGTCCTACCAAATTTCGCATTACTTATGTTCTCAATTTGAAGTCATCTAACTGGTTCCTCTTTCTTTCAGGTGATTTCATGTAGACGCCAAAGTTTTTTACTTTTTTTTGGTAAAAGGATCTAATTGCATGCATTCAAAAGATTTATCTTGGACTTCCCACTGGAGCGAAGTAATACAATAATCCTTCCAAAGAGCGACACGCAATACCCATTTAGCTAGACACGAGGTTGCAAAGCACATGACCTTTGTGTTCTCTAGCCATGGCGGCAATGGAGGCTTGAGGAGCTTGCATAGCCACACAAATGTCAACTTTAGTGACTCCTAAAGGGGGAGGAGTCCATTTAGGAGGAGGATCATTATGAACAACGCACAAATGCGAGCAAGGTTTCATTACAAACTCATGATGGGGGTCCTAGATATGTTGAATTACTAAAGGAAGATCCATTAGCGAATGAGCTTCCTGAATTCTATTTCGATGCTCTCATAAATGCCAGTAAATTGTTTCGACCGTATTGTGAAAATCCTTGCAATGAATGTTGGGTGGAAGGCTGCAAGCAGGGAAAAGCATATGGCTAGCACTTGTTTGGTATGTCCAAACCCTAGCCAACTTGACGCCATGCGATCAGGTCACTTGCAATGGAGTTGTCTCCGCATCACAAATCTATCCATACATTTGCAAAGGTGTTCTCTCTAAGCATGTGATGTACATTAAGTTGGAGGGGATGTTAGAGATATTATCATTTGATTTCTATTGTATTTCGTAAGTTGCATGATATCTCGTGTGATCTTATGAATGACACAAGATCATTTCGTGGCAATCATGCATTTGGACCCTTTATTGTTTAGGTTCATGTAGTGGTCATGTCCATATATACGCGTCTTCTCGTATATTTTGTATACTGGATAATATACAAAGTGTTACGGCTAGTGCTATCACCTAGAAGGGCGTGAATAGGTTATTTTACCAAATTGGATGATTTAAATGTACGGAATAAATATAGTTGAGGTCAACAGCTCGTATGTACAATATCAGATGGATGCGAATTACAAATTTGCATGTAAGTTGTCATTTGATGATTGTGTCTGATGACTAAAATGATGTTATGACGAACTTGTTTAACAGATATGTATGTAATATAATGTCAACAATAATAAATGAAAAGTTTAGGAATAGAAAATACTGCACACAAATCTTTATAGTGGTTTGGCTGTATCAAGCCTACGTCCGCTCTCCACGCTGGCAGCCTATTAGCTGTGTTTCACTATTGAATCACCAGAAGATTACAAAAGTAGTGCTTCGTAGATAATAGACTACATTATCACACACACTCTTCACTCAAGTAAATTTCTTTCTAAAGTCACAATGTGGAATATAGTAATCACAAGTGTATAAGATCGAAACTCTATTCAGACTTTGTAAAATCCTGAATTCTAACCCGTTACCGGGACCAATAAAATGTACATTAATTCTCGTTTGATTTTAGTAAGTCTCACCCGGACTTGATCAATCACGGGATATTAACCAAATGGGAAAAGCTAAATAGGAACAGGTACGTGGACCGAGGACCCGATCGCGATTGAGCGCCGATTTCGATGAACGTCGAGGGAATATTTTGAACCAATATGGGCCGATCTTAGGAAAATGACGGAATGATATAGTCAGTCAAGTACGATCGGATCGCGGGTGATTCCGCATGACCGAAAGTACTCCTGACCCATGTATTCCCATTTTAATCTGAACGATCGCGACCCCCGGTACTAGCGATAATTCCTCTCGTTCTCTTGAAATTCGAGGCCATCATGACTCGGACAATCCTAGGTCAATACGCGTAACACATAAACAGCCGCCCGTTAGTGAGAGACCCTAAAACTGCAAATGAGTTATTTTGATCGCGATATTGAGCCCGAACTTCGATGTCAAAATTTCAAGGGTAATTACGACTATTTTACAAGACGGACGTCATTTTATAGTGGAAAAATAAGTTTTGGACAAGAACGGCTGAAAATAGAAATTTCGACAAAAATTGGGGAAAATTACGGTTTTGCCCCTATGGGGCCCCGAGGTTGGATTTTGAGCCCGTTTGAGGTTATTTTTCGGAACCGATGCCATTTTGGGGCAACCATACACGTCTAGAGTGCATACGGTCAAAAATTGAAATTTTGGCTCGGGAGCGAAAAATAATATTATTTTAATCCCGAAACTTCGCAATCGATTTTCGATGGCTTAAAGGATGAATTTTACGGATCCGACACCGGATTATGTCTACCGTGAATATATAGGACCGGTATGGACAAAAATTGAAATTTCGGTTCGGGATCGAAAAATTACGAAAATGCCCCTAGGCCATTTTTAATTAATTCCGAATTTTGGATTTAATTTTGGGGTTAACCAAGGTTAGTTAGGGCTAAATCAGGTCTGGTCAACCATGGTTAAGGACAAATGACCATTCTACCCTTGCTTATTTGGATTAGATCAAACATGGCCCTTAGATCAAGGGCAAAATTGTCCAATGGGCTTAGATAATGACACTTGGACTCCACTTAGACCATCTTTGACCCAATTGACCAGAAATCTCTCTCTTTCTCACGCATTTCCCCTGATCTGTCGAGCCCATTCTCCTCCTCTCTCTTCTTCCTCACCGTTTCTGGTTTTTGCTGTGCACTTTCTGCAAATTCTGGTACTGTTCACGACGGAACAGTACCAGCCGGAGCTGTCCTCGCCGAGCCAGCACCACCAGCAGCCCTTTCCTCCCAAGAACAGCCACCCTCAGCCCATTTCCAGCACTGAACAGAAGCAAACAGCAGCAAATCGCCGTTTCCGTCGTTGCCGCGGACCGCCGGCTTGCACCCGGAACGCCGCCGTCGATCCTTACCGCTCATCGGTGATCGACCGCCCGTTCTCGTCGTCCCGAATCGTTAATAGGCGAGTATAAACCCCTAAACCCCTAATTAGTTTAATTGTGCATTTTAGGGGTTAATTAGGCCTAATTGAGTGTTAATTAGGCTTAATTGTGTGTGGGATATTTTGTATGGGTCATTAGGACCTAATGAGATGTTTTAATGGTGGATTAAGGCCCAAAACAGCCCTTGTTCTGGTACTGTTCACAAAGTACCGAAAATTGCATTATTTGTCTAAGTTTTGCACTAATTGAATTCAATGATTCAAGGCTTGGAATTAGATAATTAAGGTGTTAATTAGGCTCATTTGAGGCTTAATTATGTGTATTTGGTGGTTGGATGATTAGGGTAAGTGATTGGGCCCTAATGAGTTGGTTTAAAGGTGGTTTTGTGCCTAAATGTTAATTTTTCCTGGTACTGTTCATGGGGTACCGAATTTGTGTAAATTTGTCTAAGTGTGGCACTAATTAAGTTCAAGTGTTAATGACTTGGAATTGGACTTTTTAGGGGTTAATTAGGCTTATTTGAGGCCTAATTAAGTGTATTTGGTTGTTGGGTGATTGGGGTTTGAGATATGAGCCTAATGAGGGTGTTTAATTGTGGTTTAGTGGACAAAATGTGTCCTTCCTTGGTACTGTTCATTCAGTACCGAATTTGTGCAAATTGTCCAAGTTAAGTATTTAGTTGATTCATTGATTAATGGCGGGAATTTAAGCACTTGAAGGAGTCGATTGAGACTTGAGTAAATTCTATTGAATGACCCCGAAATGGTGAGAACGACTATTGAGATTGAATTGCCCAAGGCGGGCCTTTAGCGCATTGAGTTACTTTGGAGTGAATGCGCGGAATGAGTATTGAAATTTATTGAACTAGAGGGGTGATGAATTGATGGTGCCAAGAGTGCGTT
Organism: Syzygium jambos; assembly: GCA_031216235.1. NCBI lineage: Eukaryota > Viridiplantae > Streptophyta > Magnoliopsida > Myrtales > Myrtaceae > Syzygium > Syzygium jambos. The sequence goes on along the minus strand of CM062230.1, from coordinate 15,587,802 downwards.
AAATTCATTGGCTTGGTAAATAACTGTATTCGGCAAGTGGCTTGGGCATTGGCATGAATTTCTGAGTATATGATTTGTATGCCATGTTGTGATTGATTGGGAATTGAGTGCAACAATGTGCATACCTGAGATTTATTTAATCGTGGCCTTCGGGTTGGGCCTACGGGTCGTTATAATCACTTGTGACCTTCGGGTCGGGCCTACGGGTCGATTTATCAAATGTTGGCCTTCGGGTCGGGCCTACGGGTCGATATAATCTCTTGCGACCTTCGGGTCGGGCCTACGGGTTGATTTATCAAACTGTTGGCCTTCGGATCGGGCCTACGGGTCGATATAATCTCTTGTGACCTTCGGGTCGGGCCTACGGGTCGGTTTATCAGATTGTTGGTCTTCGGGTCGGGCCTACGGGTCGTTTTGTTAACTGTGGCCTTCGGGTCGGGCCTACGGGTCGTTTTATCAATTGTGGGCCTTCGGGTCGGTACATCTGCACATAAATTGCATTAATGTTAAATGCCTAACCTGCAGGGCTGAAATAGTAAAATGGGCTGTGAGCAGGAGTGAATTTATGTTGTTATACTGGTTCGTAGATTGATGTGTTTTATTTACCCTTCAGAAGATGCACATTAGCCTAGTTTAGGATTAGTGGTTTGTACTTGCTGAGATTTCTCACGGTTGTGGTAAAACCGAAAAATTTCAGATCCCCAGCCATGAATTTTGAGGCCGAGTAGCAGGACCCCGAGCCCGAGACAGAATCTAAGGCTATGAGTTCAGAGGAGTCTAAGGGTCAGGAGGACTTTTTCGCGGAGTCGTCAGAGTCGTCTGATCTAGACTGGGAGCCTTAGATTAGGTCTCAATGTTAGCAGTAGAGGCCAGCTCCTTTTTGACTGTAGCCTCTAGTGATTAGTTCGATCTCCCTAGGCCACCAGTCCCTTTCTGTTTTAGTGGCCCTTTTTTTGTATCTTGTTTATAATGGATATTGTATATATAAGTGTTATAATGAATGTATATGTTGTCCTTTTTGACTGTAGCCTCTAGTGATTAGTTCGATCTCCCTAGGCCACCAGTCCCTTTCTGTTTTAGTGGCCCTTTTTTTGTATCTTGTTTATAATGGATATTGTATATATAAGTGTTATAATGAATGTATATGTTGTTTTTAATCATTTGAAATTTGTTGACTTGTGTTACGCATGGTTGCTTTTAAATTGTCTGGGTGTATATATATATATTATATATACGTCGTTTCCACATGTAGCGTGTTTTCTCTGATTTGGGTTTTCGGGTCGGTGACGTAACCTGGGAGCGTCGCATCTTATTTCGACCTACGCGGATGTTCATGCTTGGTGGGGTACGGGGCGTGACAGACTTTGGAATTCTCGATTCTGATTCTTATATCTTGTATGATGTTTGCATTCCTTTTATACTCATCTACTTCCAATCTATCCATTGGACAGTCTTCAGATGATTGATTTCCAAATCATCCCATTGGAGATTCTTCCAAAATAGGATGCATAACCGCTAGAAAAAGTTCTTTACCCAAAAAAAACCGTTAGAAAAAGAACCATTATCTTCGAATGATTTGATTGCCCATACAATCAAATCAAGGTTTCTATAAGTGTAGTTTTTCGTGTTTAAGGAACGATCTTGTGATTGCCAATTAGGATATCCTAAGATCAATTTGATTATCTTGCATAAACTTGCCAAAAATAACACTCATTGAATCTGACAAGTAATTTTGAGTCTGACGACAAAGTCCTTTCATCGACTAAGTCTGATGACTCAGCGTTTACCTGCATCAAATAACTTAAGTATAATTCTGGTCAGTAACAGATAGTTTTGTCATTCCTCAAAACTCATTAGGAATTTTTCTCAACATTCTCCCAATTTTTGATGATGACAAAACTTTTTATGTGTGATGTAAATAGTCTATTTAGATGATATAACTTTTGAAGTATATAAAGCATTTTTAAAGCATTATTAAGCTCTAAAATCAATATATATATATATATATATCAATTCATATTTTGTTGCTTCCATACTTGCATTCACATCTTCTATCAGTTCACATACTTGCATTCTCTCCCTTTTTGACATCAGCAGAAAGGATAGATAGCATAATCAATGCAGTAAAAGTAAGTCGAACAACCATTGTCAAATCATATGTCAAAGTCCACACTAAGTCAAACAATTAACAAAAATCAATATTGAAAGTTGAAACAAATAGCTCAGAAATGATAAGTTGAAAAGAGAAGTGATCAGTTTGGCTATTTTGTTGGAGGGGCTAAGGGTCCTACAAGTTCAGATGAAGAAGTTCCAAAAGGTACAGATAGGAAAGGCACTTAGACAAGACTGAAGCTAAAAAGTTGGTTCAATCATTGCTCAATATGTGATGAGAGCTGATGAATCTAGCCTGCAGTACTAATTGATGCAATTTGTATATCAATTCTAACTTGAATCTTCAAATTGTTGATTCTTACTTCCATCAAATCATTGATCTCCTGAATTCCTTCTTTAAGTTCATTGCAGAGTTCCCGGGCTTCATTCTAAACTGTAGCTTGTCTCTATCTTAGATCTATAATGGCTACATGATCTGACATGGATGAGAAGATATTGTATCCAGAAGGAGTTTGAGTGATTTGAATGTCAACAGATGTTGTTTCCTTCCTTTTGCTTCTCTGTTGAGCTTCATATGGACTGTTTTCACAATCATCTCCTTCAAGAGGAAAATCTGCAGAAGTTGCTGCCAAAGGAGTTGCCTCTTGTGCATTCTAATTTTGGTCCTCCTCTATGTTAGGCGGATTAAAGTCATTATCCTCAACATCTTGAGCATCTTCTTCCTCAAATTCTTCCTGCATATCATCTTCTATGATATGTTCATTCTCAGGCTCCCCTTGCCTCCTAGAAAGTCCTTTCTCAGCTTCTTTTTTCTGCAATAGCCATGTGTTTTTATTGATTTTCTAATGACTATTTTGTTGATGATGTCACTTAGTGAGTTCATCAAGTGTTTCTCCTCATCTCGCAATTTTTGAATTTCAAGCTGAGTGGCAGCATGTCTATCTGTACGGGCTTGATGCTTGGCATCTTGAATAATTAGTCATTACATAAACCTTGACTCCTCAAGGCTCTTATCATCAGCTTGAAATTGTTCAGCAGAGTGTTTATCAGACAATACTATCTCATTAGAATCACTGGCCATGGCTTGAGTTTTTTTAGCTGGTCTGTCATTTCTGAAGGCTGTCGGCTACACTTTAATTGATTCCTCCTCATCAGACTCATGAAAAATGTTAACAGAGCCATTATTCTTTGTACTCATCATTTCGGCAAGAATAATTTTACCCTTTTTATCCTTTCAATTTTCACCATCAAATATGTATCTCATCTTAGTCATCATGAGTTCTCCAACAGTTATAGTTTGAAGAGGTTTACCTTTGAGTTTTACAGGAATAGAGATTTTCAAATACTCAAAGATAGCGATGATCGAAGCTCCATAAGGGAGTTGACCTTTATTCTTCTTGACAGTTCTATACATTTGAAGAAGAATCATATGGGACTAAGAAATGGGAAAGGTGGTTTGAATTGCCCAAATCAACTTGGCCTCATATCGAGAGATATCAGTTTTGGAAGATCCTTTGGGTCTAAGACAATTGATGATGATTTTGTGGAGGACAATGGAATTTAGAGGAAAAAGAGTGTGAGATACATGAGATGTGGAGCCTCTGATGAAAGATGAATCACCAGACAGAGATCGATATGCCAAATCTGAAGTGATAGGAATAAAAGAAAATTTTATATGTTTTACTCATAGAATGGCAGAGAGATCAAAGGCTGATAACTTGTAATCTTGTTAAAAACAAAGAACTCAATTTCAGCAGGAGAAGTGAATGACAGATTTGAATAAAAGTAAGCCATGAGTTCAGGATAGACTTTGTGAAGGAAAGAGCACATTCTTTGAAAATCAAGATTTTCAATTAGACTCTAAATCTTAATTTTGAAATTCTCAAAGAAGTTAAAGTCTACAACTCTGTTATTCATTATTCTTTTAGCTAGGAGCGAATTGTAAGCAACCTTATGAGTTTTATTTCTAAACAGACTTTCGTTTTTCTTGTCATCAAGAGGAATTCCAGAAATGGGCACAAACTCAACAAATAGTTTTTCATCATTATCCTCCTTCCTACTATCAATGTTTTTGTTTTTTCTCCAAAGTCTGTTGTTCCTCTTCACCAACGAACTCATATTCTCTAACATTCGAATGTTCTCCAACTTTCTCTTTTCCTTTTGAGGAAACTCCTTTCTTTATAGTCACAGGGGTTTCCTAAACATTAGAGGTTTCTTTAAGAACTATCCCCTTTTCAGCAACAGGTGATCTACCAAGCCTTATACCCTTCCATATTTCTCCATAACTTCACATTCAGACAAAAAACTTAATGATTTACACACGGCATTTACAGTACTCTGGTCACTCCGATTTTCTCGAAGTACTCTAATGGTTTTTATCAATCGTCTTGCCATAACAAAACGATCACGTTCTTAAACAGGGATTCATGGAGATTTATTACCTTCATATGACTCTTTCTCAGAGCCCGAGTCAGAGATATCAATTTTCCTTACTTTCCATCTTTGTCTGCTCTGGTTAACATTCCTGCGATTCGGTTCATTCGTTTAGAACCCTTGATCCTTTCTTTGATTCAGTGGTCGATTTTGGTGCCATTGAAGAGATTTTTGAGTTTCCGAAGATAAAGATGAGATCTTTTAGGGTAAAACATGTGTTTGGAGATCTTTAGGGTTTCAGAGAGTAGAATGTGTGCTCAGAGAGAGTGTGAGAATCAGAGAGAAGATAAAAAAAGGTTTTAAATCGAGGAGTACAATATATCGATTTTTACGAAACCCTTTTTGGAAACTATCAATTGACAGTTATGGAAAATTTCGAAAATTATATTTCGAGAATTTCGGGATTATAATTATCAAACGGTATCAATTAAGACAACTAATTTCAAACAATCATGACATTCAAAATATGTGAAATATACATACCTTTTATAAGATGAGTTGCGCGCTAAAATCAAACACTTCAAATATATGCTTGATCAAATAAGTCATAAGATGCAATGAGACTTTATACTGCACAGCTCAATAAAGTGGGTTAATGATGTTTAGTTTATCTCTAATAAGCTCAAAACTTTTCTTTTCTAAAGGTTTTGTAAAAATGTCAATTAATTGCTGTTTAGTGTCAATGAATTGAACATAAATATCTCCTTTTAAAACATGGTTACAAATGAAATGATGTTTAATATCGATATGCTTAGCTCTTGAATGTAAAATTGGATTCTTGGACAAATTGATGGAGCTGGTGTTGTCACATTTGATCTCCACAGTTGAATCTTTAATGTTAAAGTCTCTTAATTGTTGTTTCATCCAAAGAATTTGAGCACAACAATTTCCAAGTGAGACGTATTCAGCTTCTGTCATTGAAAGAGCTACAATTTTTTGCTTCTTTGAATACCATGAAACAAGCATGTGTCCTAACAATTGACACGTTCTAGAAGTTCTTTTCCTGTCTATTTTGCAATCAATATAATCAGCATCAGAATATCCAATAAGAGTAAAATTTGAACCCTTAGGATACCACAATCCAATTGTAGGATTGGTGCCAACATATTTGATAATCCTTTTGATTGCAATAAGATGAGATCCTTTTGGTTCTGATTGAAATCTAGCATACAAACAAATACTAAACAGAATATCTGGTCTAGAAGCAGTTAAATATAAAAGCGAGCCAATCATGCTTCTATATAATTTTTTATCTACTGGTTTTCCTTTTTCATCATTGTCTAGTTTAATAGAATATGACATTGAAGTTTCTGTCATTTTGCAATTCACCAAACCAAACTTTTTCGTAATTTCCCTGGCATACTTTTCTTGATAAAAAAAGGTGTCATTTTTGGTTTGTTTAACCTAATCCAAGGAATAAAGTTAACTCACCCATCATGCTCATTTCGAATTCACTTTGTATCATTTTAGAAAAATTCTTACATAATTTTTCATCTGTAGAACCAAAAAATAATATCATCTACATAAATTTGAACTATTAAAATGTCTTTACCTTTCCTTTTGATGAACAAAGTAGTGTCTACATTACCTTTTGTGAAATCATTTTGTTCTAGAAAGCTCCTCAGTCTTTCGTACCAAGCACGTGGTGCTTGTTTAACACCGTATAATGCCTTTTTGATAATATATACCTGATCAGGTTTGTGAGGATCTTCAAAACTTGGAGGTTGTTCTATATATACTTCCTCTTTGATGTAGCTATTCAAGAATACGCTTTTGTCGTCCATCTGAAACAGTTTAAAATCACAAAACAAGCATAAGCCAGTAAAATTCTGATTGCTTCTAGCCTGGCCACCAGAGCATACGTTTCATCATAATTTATTCCTTCCTCTTGTGAATATCCTTTGGCCACAAGTCTTGCTTTGTTTCTAATGACTTTTCCTTGATCATCCAGTTTATTTCGAAATACCCATTTTGTTCCAATAACCGAATGATTTTTGGGTCTAGGAATAAGCTTCCATACTTGATTGATCTGGAATTGTAAAAGTTCCTATTGCATGGCTTCAATCCAGCTTTCATCTTTTAAGGCATTTTCGACATTCTTTAGTTCAACTTCTGAAATGAAAGCCATCATATTTATGATTTCCTTCGCCTTTACTCTTGTTTTGATCCCTTCATCTAAATTTCCAATGATGAGTTCTTTAGGATGACTGGATTTTTGCTTTCAATTTCTGTTGAATCTTTCATCGTTTTCATCAGTAAGGTTTGATGATTCTTCATTGTCTTGTTGGTTTGATGATTCATGAGCTTCATTAGATCTTTGATTCTGATCATTTTCACTTACCGTCATTTCATCGGATACTATGTCAAATTCTTCATATGCTAGATTTTCAGTGGCAGACTCATCTTGTTGAGTCTGAATTGAGTCTTCAAACTTAACATTTAATGATTCTTCGACTGTTTGAGTATTTTTGTTAAATGCTCTGTAAGCCTTGCTTGTTGTTGAATATCCAAGAAAGATTCCTTCATCTGACTTTTCATCAAACTTATCAACATGATCATTAGGATTTTTGAGGATAAAACATTTACATCCAAATATCCGAAAATACGAGATATTGAGAATTTTACCTTTGAACAGTTCATAAGGGGTATTTTTAAGAATTTGTCTTGGAAAAATTCTATTTGATATATAACAAGCTGTTAATACGGCTTCAGCCCAAAAATGTGCTGGAGTTTTGTTTTCAAATAAAGAGTTGTAGCCATTTCTTGCAAAGTTCTATTCTTTCTTTCAACTACTCCATTTTGTTTAGGAGTATAAAGTGAGGAAAAAGTATGTTGAATGCCATTTTCATCACAAAAATAAGAAAATTTTGATTTACAAATTCTCTTCCATGATCAGATTTAATGCTCGAAATAGTATAGCCCTTTTCATTTTGTACCTTTTTAGCAAATTTTGAGAAATATTCAAATGTTTTACTGTTATGAGCTAAAAAAAATAACCAAGTAAATCTTGAATAATCATTTATAATAACTAAGCAGTATTTTTTTACCTCCAAGACTTAGAGTTTGAGTAGGACTGAAAATGTCCATATGAAGCAACTGCAAAGCTCGGTTAATGGTGACATAATTTATTGATTTAAATGAACTTCTTACATGTTTACCTTTAGAACAAGCTGAACATAACTCTGTGCTCTTGAATCTTCGTTCTGGTAATCCTTTGACAAGTTTCTTTGAAGCTATTTTGGATATTAACTTGACACTAATGTGTCCAAGCTTTCTGTGCCACCGATCAGATTCTTCTTTTATGGAAATGAGACATTGCAAATTTTAGACTTCGTGTCTAATAGATAGATGTTTCCATGCCTTCGACCCGTGAATGATTGCTTGTTGTCTTTACTTATCCCAGAACATTTGTCTTCTTGGAAAGTGATCTGTAACCAATATCGCATAATTGACTAATGCTAATTAAATTGAAATTCAAATCTTCAACTAGTGAGACTTCATTGATAATGAGATTTTCAATTCCGACAATTCTCTTGCCAACTATCTTTCCTTTGTTGTTGCCTCCAAAGGATACACTTCCTCCTTTAATTCTTTCTAAATGGATGAATTTCAAAGGATCTACGATCATGTGTCTCGAGCAACCACTGTCAAGGTATCACTTATTCTTTCTTTTCTTGGTACCAGCTAAAGATAAGTAATTCACTTTTTCTTTGGTACCCATATTTTCTTGGGTCCATTTTAATTAGGATCGATCTTTCTCAGAATGTTTCTGTGAACAGGTCTCCAAACCTTAGGACAGTCATTCTTCAAGTGATTTGTATTACCACAATTTGAGCACTTAAAGGTAGTTTGACCATTGAATTTTACAAACTGCTTTTGAAAGTGATTTTGATACACAAATCTAGGGAGTCTTTTCTTTAGTCTTTCTTTGACATTGGGAAAAGCATTTTTCAATTCAGTGTTTTTCTCAAAATCCAGACCTGATTTATTATAATAAGGAACTTGAATTGACAAAATATGTTGAAGATTTTTTGAATCCATTGAGAATTTCTTGGTTATATTAGAAATTTCATTTTTCAAAAGTTCTTTTTCATTAGAGATGCGATCAAAACTTTCCTTAAAAAAAATTTTCAGATCAAAAATTTCCTTTTTCAGTGAATTATTTTCTTTTTCAAGAAAATCTTTATTCTTCTTGATTAGATTAAGCTCTTTTTACAAGAAATCAATCTTATCCTTTTGCGAAATATCTTGCTATTTTAAAAGATTGTTTTCCTTTTTTAAACATTCAATTGACTTATCAATTTCTTTGTTTTGAGTCGTACTTCTTAGGGACACAATCTCCTTCTTCAATATAGAAATATTTTTTAAGGCAGTTTTATTAACAGAGATTAACTCATCAATATAATTTGCAACTGTTTCAGGAATATTTGAATTACTTACCTCATCTTCTTCATCAGAACTTGATTCTGAGTTTGATTTTGCCATCAAACAAATATTTGCAAATTCTTATTCACTTTCATCATCCTCTGAATTATTCTATGTTTCAATTTTGAAAGCCTTCTTATATCGTTCATACTTCCCTCTCTTCTTTTTGAGAAGAGAACATTTTGGCTTTATGTGTCCGTTCTTTTTGCAGTGGAAACATATTACGTCTTTGTTTTCTTAATCCTCGGCACTTGATTTCTTCTGAAAATTTAGCTTCTTGGCCTTTGATGACTCAGAATTCTTGAATTGCTTATTTGACTTATTCATCTTCACCTTCTTTGCCATCTTTCTTAGTTTCTTGACCATTAGAGCCAATTCTTCATCTTCATCTTCATCTTCATTTTCATCTGAATCTGTGTCATCTAAATCAATGCTAGTTTTTAAAGCAATGGACTTTTTACCTTTGGGTTCTTCAACTTCTAAGAACTTTTCAGTTTCATAGGATTGAAGAGTTTCGATGAGTTCATCCACCGTGAGTGGTTTGATCCTCTAAGTTTCTCGAATAGAAACTTTTATGTTGTTCCATTCTTTTGAAAGAGCTCTTAGCAACTTGTTCACCTTCATAGATTTTGAGATGGGATTGTTTTGAAATTCAAGTCCATTTACATTATCAGTGAATCTGCTCTGCATCTCAGAAATTGTTTCATTTGGCTTCTGAGTGAAGGACTCGTAATACCCAAGAAGAATGTTGAGATTTGTCTCCTTGACTCTTTTTGTTCCTTCATGAACAAGCTTGAGACGATCCCAGATTTCTTTAACAGTTTTGAAATTTGCAATTCGTTTGTATTCAGCACTTGCAAGAACATTGTATATGGTTGTTCTGATCTTTGCATCCAGATGGATTCTTTTGAAAATTTCTTGGCCGAGAGTAGTAGAACTTGAGGTCTGATTTGTTCTCTAATTCCTTCGGTAGAAGGTGTTTCATTTTGCCTTTTGAAGTTTCTGGAGATTTTGTTTCGGTTGAAACGTATGGAATGGTTCCATGCTCAACAATGTCCCATATATCTTGATCTATTCCCAAGATTAATGTCTTCATCTTGTTTCCAGATACTATATTTAGTTCCATTGAAATAAGGCTGTTTGTTGTTGTGACCTGACTCAGCATTACTAGCCATCAATAATCGTTAGCTCAGAAGTAAATAATACTTCAAAAAATGAGCATTAGGCTCTGATACCAATTGTTACGGCTAGTGCTATCACCTAAAGGAGGGGTGAATAGGTGATTTTACCAAATCAGATGATTTAAACGTGCGGAATAAATATAGTTGAGGTCAACAGCTCGTATGTACAATATCAGATGGATACGAATTACAAATTTGCATGTAAGTTGTCGTCAGATAATTGCGTCTGATGACTAAGATGATGTTCTGACGAACTAGTTTGACAGGTATGTATGCAGTATAATGTTAGCAATACTAAATGAAAGTTTAGGGATAGAAAATACTGCACACACACAGATCTTTATAGTGGTTTGGCTTTATTAAGCCTACGTCCACTCTCCACACTAGCAACCTATTGGCTATGTTTCACTATTGAATTACCAGAAGATTACATGAGCAGTGCTTCACAGATGATAGACTGCACTATCACATACACTCTTCAACTCGAGTAAATTTCCTTCTAAAGTCACAACGTGGAATACAGTAATCATAAGTGTGTAAGAAAGAAGCTATATTCAGACTTTGGAATTCTCGATTCTGGTTCTTATATCTTGTACGACGTTTGCACTCCTTTTATACTCCTCTACTTCCAATCTATCCGTTGGACAGTCTTCAGAGTAATCTCCAAATCAACCCATTAGAGATTCTTCCAAAATAGGATGCATAGTCATTAGAAAAAGAACCATTATCTCCGAGTAATTTGATCGCTCATATAATCAAATCAAGGTTTCCATAAATGTAGTTTTTCGTATTTAAGGAACGATCTTGTGATTTCCAATTAAGATATCCTGAAATATTAATTTGATTATCTGCATAAACTTACCAAAAATAACACTCATTGAATCTGACAAGTAATTTTGAGTCTGACGACAAAGTCCTTTCATCGACTAAGTCTGATGACTTAATATTTACCTGCACCATCAAATAACTTAGGTGTAATTTTGGTCAGTAACAGATAGTTTTGTCATTCCTCAAAACTCATTAGGGATTTTTCTTAACACAAAGATTTAACTGTGCTTCACTGAAAAGTTCTTGGACAGGAGACGCGAATCGACGAGAAAATTTTAAGGTACAAAGACAGAAGACAATTGTGGCTAGCCATGTGAAAAGGTACTAGAATGTCAAGATAACAGGAAGACATAATTGAATAGCTGGTTTTCATTGATTAATTGGCAGTCCTAATATTTATAGCTACAAATGGCAATTAACAACAATTACAACAGAAAAACAAATAAAATTATACGTGACACCTAGAATTTAGCAATAATTAATCTACAAACGGTTACCAAAAGAATCACTACACGACAATTATGGCCTCATCACTTGCCCCAAATCAATGGTTTCTTTTGTAGCTTGCAAGTCTTCTTCCTGACGATTATAATGGCCCGTGTTTCTCGACCCTCATCATCCATGGCTTCCGAAATTTATGGCTTCACAAAATATTGGTCGTGCTTGCTTCACGATTGAATTGGTCAGTTTGATTGTAGCTGAAATTGTTGACTTCATGGCTTGAACATTTATCTTGTTCTTGAATCATCGTTCCTCACTTTAGCTTCAATTTCTTTGTCGACCGAACGAAGTTTCGTTTACCAACACTTCTGGCTTAACACTTAGTAATTTTCTCTTATATCGCCTGTCGGCAACTTTTCGGCAACTTTTCAGCAACTTTTCATCGCCTTTGTCGATAACCTATAGTTGCCAACCAAAAGGACTTAGCAAGTTTTATTCAACCATGGCTTGCTCGGTCTTTTCCCGTCCAAGTCAACAATTAGGGATTTGGGCAATTTTTGGTGTCAATATATGTTCCATTTAGAAAGAAACGAAGAATTATTTGATTCTTGTAATATTCACATGAATATATTACATATAATCTTGAAAGGATGCGCATTTAATGTTGGTACCTTTTACTTTTAATCTTTTTGCCGGCAAATCGACACTTCCTTATACCATGTCTCTTCAGAAGCTCCACGTCAATTGATGGACGAGTATTTATGGAGAGAGACAAGAAATAATTAAATGATTGTCCTTAATTCATTGTGAGATTAACCGCCTGTTTTGAGGAAAATAATAAATAATAAATAATTTGAAATTATTGCGAGGTCCGCTCATTCAAGCATTTGTAGTTCTTAATATGTTATTACTCTCACAGTGTCCTAAAAGCTATTATGCTAGCAAAGCCTGATTGAGACCAAGACGCCATCAAAGATCACGATTTCTCCAATCCTTTTTCCCTCTCCGGATCATCTTCGATCTCATACTTTCTCCCATGATGCCTCGGACTCGATCCTTATTGCTAACTGCCCAAAATGCACATTGCTTTGTTCACCACTCTCTAGAGACCTGAGAGACTAGGTAAGCTATAACGCCCTAGAACGTCACGTGTGACACGTGTCTTTTAATATTACTAATAGTTATTAAAAATTTGACTAGCAGAAGTCAAAGTCTGAACAAGTTTTAAACATGAATATCACACAAGTTTAGTCAAAATACTTATGCTTTTTATTAACAACACTTGTCAAATTTACAAGCCAAGACAAACGTCATATAAGTACAAAAACAAAAGTCTGGGTAGGTTGAGGTTGCTTATCTCCATACTAGATTTTACTCCAAAAGTCTGTCTGAACAAAAGTCTGGTGACATCATAGATCAACAACTTCGCTCTCTAATGCAGGATTATCCAGACAGTAGAGCTACACTTAGTATATGATTCTACAAACTCAGACACAAACTCATTTTTATAGATAGCTTCATGATATATGGGAACTTCAAAACGCAGAGGCTGTGGAACATCCATTCTACATGTCTGAAAAATAAAGGAATGAGCTGAAACCAGTAAATGAAATCTCTAGTTTTAAATTAGGAAAATCAACTTATCACTTCACCTGGTACAAACAACATACATGCATAATAAACAGCATGTATAGAACTTGAATGAATGTTATATATTTTTCATCTAGATATGTCACAAATATGAGCAATTCAACATTTCACAATACTTTTACTCAAACACATGCATATGATGTAAAACATTCATGCTCATGTGTTAGGTTTGTTACTTTTTCCTCCCAAACACTCCTAGGGCATCTTGACCAACGGGGCATCCCAACTCCGAGGCATCCTGGTACACCCTCCAGGGCATCCCGATCAAGAAGGCATCTCGGTACACTCTCCGAGGCACCTCGACTAGCCGGGCATCCCAACACACGAGGCATCATCACCATTGAATTTTGTGGGTGACGGGATTTATATTATTCTCATGCAAGCCATGACAACCAAGTATTTACATGCATATACTCACCTTCTTTTTACATCACATGTACTTTAAAGCAATGAAATGCATCATTCAAGTAAATAAGTACAAAGCAATATAGGTTCAAACTCAAAAGGCTAAAGTCTACTCAAGTTCAAAATACATATATCCAAATTTTGAAAATAAAGTTTACCCGGGTTCAAAATACATATGTCTAGACTTTAGAAATAAAGTCTACTCGGGTTCAAAATATATATGTTTAGACTTTGGAAATAAAGTCTACTCGAGTTCAAAATACATATATTCAGACTTTGAAAATAAAGTCTACTCGGGTTCGTTCGAAATACATATGTCCAGACTTTGAAAGTAAAATATACTCAGGTTCGAAATATATATGTTCAGACTTTGAAAATAAATTCTGTTTGGTTTCAAAATAGACATGTCCAGATTTTAACTGTAAAATTTGTTGGATTTTAAAAGTAGACATGTCCAGGCTTTGACAGAAAATCTATTCATTCTCAAAAATAGACTTGTCTGGATTCTGACAATAAAGTCTCTTCAGTTTAAAAGCAACCATAATTAGAATTTGAGGCTAACATTTGCTAAGCTCAAAAGTAAACAGAATTAGAATTTGAGATTAAAATCTGTTCATTTCAAAAGTAAACATAATCAGAATTTGATACTAAAATCTACTCAGGTTTGTAAATCAATATATCTAGATTTAGAGAGTAAAAATTTTCTCGGATAAGAAGACAATAGATTTTACAAAAGAGGCTTATGTCTAGAACTATAAATATGATTTTTCCAATTTCATCATTTACATTCACCTAATATACTCCACTTTGAGTAAAACGACTTTCTACCTTTTTAAACTTACATAAAACTAGTAAGACAATTTCCACAATCATCTCAAAGATGAAATTTACACGTTTAGATTTAATCATTGCACTTGCCGATTTTTACCACACTTTAAGGAAACAAATTATACCATTTGAACATGTACGAAACCAACAAAATAGATCCAACCATCACCATATCTTCACTATTATCGCACATCCAAATAGCATTTCTCAAGCAACCAAGTTAAAAAGTGTCAAGTAGATTTAACTAGCTTAACTCAAGAGTCTTCACTTACCTTACCTAAAATCTGAACGCCCAAAACCAGTTTATAGATTTTGGATCGGATGTTGAAGAAGTAAATTCTCTTTGAAGATTGACGGTGAAAAAGAGTTACTGTTTGGTATGAAAATTCCCTTCGATGTTAACTCAGATAAAAATGAAACAGAGGAATAGATTATGAGACGGATAAGTGTATGCACTCACAGGTGACACTTCCTCTTTCCATCCACAACCAAGTGTAATAAATTAAGGCTTATTAAGGAAGAGTAATGGCCAAGGAAAATGATGACCTATAGCTAGGTGTCAAGCTAAAACAATAAGCTTATCTTAAGAGGGCACGCGTCATGTAACCATAGTTAAATCCTTCATAGGCCACATGAGAGTAAGGTGTCTTAAGGGAATTTTGTGAGAAAAACAAAATATCTCCCCTGAACGGCAATTAGCAAATAATGATTATCACTAATTAACTAAAGTTTAATCTAATAATATTACCCATTAATTACTAATAAGACTGTAATTTAATTAATACCGCACTACCATTAACGTACATAACAACGTTTATAATTCTAAACACGTCGAGCTTGGAACGACTACTTTCCCAAATCCGCGCCTTACAATTTACGGCCCAACAACGATTTTTTTGCGTCCGCACAAATACTAAGCTAACTAAGTATCATCATTGAACATAGAAAATTTCCAACGTCACATACTTATTATTATGAAATTTTCGGATGTCACATAAGCTATCCGTAGTATTCATGGAAAGGGTCCACAGTGGCCCTGATCAAGTAATTCTTGGACCCTGTTTTCACTCTCTCCTTGTTCCAATGGCTTTCGATCAGTGTTTTCCCTGCCATCATGAAGAAATTCTTTCTATTCATTAGGACATCAACTCTAAACGGGTGGTTGAAGATAAATCGCTGGCTCTTGTCATTCCTATTTTTTATAATCAAATTTTTTCAGTGGTATCGAAGGCTGAAACCACATACGTTGCCTGTTTGGAGAAAAGTTCGAATTGATCAAGCCTTGGAATTTTGCTATCTTAATTTAGACTTGAAGTTTAGTTTGATAGGCAGTATTTGCTCATTCTGGTCGTCATCGACGAATTGTTTTTTCCTTCCTACCATGCCATTATCCATCACCCTCCTGGGTATTTTTGTACTCATTCGACTTCCTCCTTTCCACACTGATATTTGCATGATAGGGTCCAATCAATGTCCACACTTCTTCGATCTATCTTCGCATGATCTTTATTATGAATCCTTTATCAACAAATTTGCCTGCTCTAAAGACAGGGTTTTCATCGAAGGAACATACTATCTTTTACCATCCTCCGATAAGCATCTACATGGAGTTTGCAATTTGGCTTTTTCACTCTCTAAGATGCCCATGGATGTGTTTTAATAATATATTTTTAGTGTCAATATATGCCTCATTTAAAAAAAAAGAGAGTTTTGAGTTCTTGTAATACTCACATGCAATCATTACCTATAATCTTGAAAGGCGTGCATTAAATGATAGTACCTTTTACTTTTAATCTTTTTATCTGGGATTAATACCACGAAAAATCCTAAACTGGTATAGTTATGACAAGTTTACCCCAAACTATTTTTTTTACCATAAAAAACTAAAAACTGGTACACTTATGATAAATTTACCTCGAACTATTTTTTTGACCACTAAAAATCCCAAACTGGTATACTTGTGATAATTTTACCCTGAGCTAATTTTTTAAAATTATTTTTTTATTTTTTCAAATTTTTAAAATTATTTTTTATTTTATTTTCTTTTCTTTTTTTCCTTCGTCTTCTTCATCTTCAACCTCTGGCCAGTCGTCGGCGGAAGCTGGTGAGGTCGGCCTCGCCGGCGAGCCCTCGCCAATTGCCGGCGAGTTCGAGCCTCACCAGATCTAGCGAGGGCTCGGCCCCGTCGGCTGCTAGCGAGGCTCGACCTCGCCGGCACTGGGTGAGGCCAACCTCGCCAGTTGCCGGTGAGTTCGAGCCTCGCTAGATCTGGCAAGGGCTCGGCCTCGCCGGCGAGTACAGCAGCCGACACGGCCGCACCTCTAGCTGAGAGTCACTGAGCATTGGAAGATGCCGCCATTGCCATTGTTGCTGCTGTGTTGAAGTTTCGAGGGAGCGAGAGCTCTGCTAGAGAGAGAGAGAGAGAGAGAGAGAGAGAGAGAGAGAGAGAGAGAGAGAGAGAGAGAGAGAGAGAGAGAGAGAGAGAGAGGCGCGGCCGTGTCGGCCGTTGTGCTCGCTGGTGGGGCCGAGCCCTCGCCTTTGCTGGGCGAGGCCGACCTCACCAGTTGCCAGCGGGGCTGAGCCCTCACCATATTTGGCGAGGCTAAAACCCGCCAGCAACTGGCGAGGTCGGCCTTGCCTAGCGGCTGGCGGGGCTGAGCCCTCGCTAGATCTGGCGAGGCTCAAACTCGCCGGCAACTGGTGAGGGCTCGTCGGAGGGGCCGACCTCGCCGGTTTCTACCTCTGGCCGGTCACCGGTCCGGCGACCGACCAGAGGTTGAAGATGAAGAAGATGAAGGAAAAAAAATAAAAAATTTAATAAAAAATTCGAAAAAATAAAGAATAATATTAAAAAATTAGTTTGGGGTAAAATTACCACAAGTATACCAATTTGGGGTTTTTGATGGTTAAAAAAATAGTTCGGGGTAAAATTGTCACAAGTATACCAGTTTGGGAGTTTTTGTGGTTAAAAAAATAGTTCGAGGTAAATTTGTCACAGGTGTACCAGTTTGGGGTTTTTTATGATCAAAAAAATAGTTTAGGGTAAAATTGTCACAATTGTAGCAGTTTAGGGTTTTTCGTGATATTAACCCTTTTAATAATTAGGGAAAGAGAGGGCTGGCCATGGGTCCATGGGCTGAAATTTATTCGCTTTTTAGTTGACTTGGGTCAACCTTGGTCAAATTGGGTTGACCCGAGACTTCTCGATTCTCCTTGTTTTCTTTGAATTACTCAATGAGCTAGGTTACTTCATTTGCTCAGCCCTTTAAGCCAAATTGTGCTTCAGCTGGTTAGGACGAATCAGGTCGGATCAATCGAGTCAACTTGGTTTGACCTCGCTGGTCCCAATTCGATGTTTATGCCCATTTCCTCGAATTATCTTAATTGTACCCAAATTGATATTGATATTGAATTTTTTTTGGTGTAATGACATTTTAAATGTGCTCTTTGACTTTATTGGACTATCAATTAAAATTCAAGTGTCAACAATGAATGAAATAATCAAGCTAAATGTGTCGTGCAATATGGTATATTTAATCAGATGGTATTTAGTGATTACTCAAAAGAAGCAAATTCCATTCATGGAAGTCAAGCACTTCAAATCTGGCATTTAATGCTGTAGTGTAACGAGTATTTAATTTTTGGATTGGATTTACATAAGAGATAAGGATCAATTCATGTCCTAAAACCTCCTTACATTTGAACAGATACATCCATAAATTGTTAGTCTCTTGATTGTTATCCTGCTAATCACACCTCAACCTATTTGACATATAAGTTAATTGTCCACCTGATTGCTATTGGTGTTGGCTTACATTCCTTAAATTTGACTGGAATTAATTATATTTCCTTTTTGCTATAAAAGCGGAATTTTCTACTAGTCACAAAAAATTGCATATTACGTAAATCAATTAAAAGTTTAATTGCATCATTGCTGCTTCACAACTTGATCGCTCAATTTTAAGATGATTTTTAGCAAATTTCCATTTCTTTTAATTCTTGCATTGTTACGATTGATTACGAAAAACGTAGTTAAAAAAAATTCTGGTTAATTTCATAATTTTATTTATTTTCTTCAATAAATAGATTGTGAATACACATTTTCATACACAACCTAATGGAATTTGATCGATTTGATTATCAATATTTTAGAAAAAAAGGCACAAAAGTGCATTTATATGTTTTCCAAATTTCACCTGCCCCAACTCATTTCAAGTTTTCTTTTTAATAAAATATATACCTAAGGTTCATGTGCTCAATGATTTTATGGGTTTTTTACATTTATGAAAAAGACTATATTCTGGTAGTGTTAGATTCTTTTTAGCTTTTTCAATAATATGGAAGGCTAATTACCTCTTTTGGTTACCAACTTAGGTTATTAAAATATACGAGACTTGCATTGATGTACATGTCTCGGTCCAAGATAATAAATGGGCAAAATTGTTTTGGCCTTATGTACATGTCGTTTCAAATGTCCACAATTTTCTTCTCTTTATATACCATCTTCTCCCTTTCAATTGGCCTACCACACATCATTTGGCTTGTAATAAGCGTCAGCTCTCAGAGTGACTTTTGAAGTGGCAAACCCTAAGATGCAAACTCTAGATCCCTCTCCGAAAGAGAAATTGCAGGACAGATCTTCTCAACCTGTGCAATCATCTGCTTCGACAAGTGCCGGTACGACGAAAATGAGTGAGGTAAGTCTCAATCAACCTTCGTGCTAGGTTATTGGCCATGTATTTTGTGCTTGAACTTCAAAGAAATGGATTTTTCAATTTGATTTTTTTCCATAAAAAGATCAAAAGTGAAGAATGGTGAATAATAAGAATTACAATGCTCTCTAGGGTTCTTGTTTCGTTTACCTCAAGGTTAAGAGTTTGAATTGTTACAAAGGATCCATCATCTAGATCTGCGCATTGATTTGACAAAGTTTATATAGATTGGAAGATCTATCATGTTAGAATATGTTTTTCTTGTCTAAGTGCTTGTAGATCTAATTGTTTATACACTTAGTGAAACAAATGAATAATTGTTTGTTGGGTTTTTTTTTTCGATCGGAAGTTTGTTGAGTTTTACCATGTATAAAATGTCTGAAATATTCTTAAAATCTTTTGTTGACAATGAACGAATTACATATATATATTTGTATGAAGATGTATGTTTAGATCTTTTTTTTTGTCTAGATCTGCTTTATGAGTATACAGAATTATATATGTATGTGTACAAGAATACGATTTTTGAGGATGGCAAAATTGAAATTTGCCAAAAGGTTTTTCTAATATACATTTGAAGAATAGATAATATTGTTCTAGGGATGAAGGTTTGGATGTGTTGCTTTTTTTCTCGGATCGATTCATGAATCGTTATTCGTTGGACAACAAAACTAACGGCAATTATTTTAATTGACAAAACCGTTATTAGATTTTATAAGTAATTAGACCGTTAATGCTATTATGGTAAACATTATCAATATATACTGAACTCATTTCCTTTAAATGGTATTCTCACTATGCAGAGTTCACTGTATATCGTAAGTTGACAACCAATAAATGTCCTAATGGAGACCAATGAACCGTTTGAGAACTTGCGCGTTCTTTAAGATCAATGATAAAGAAGGTCGACCATCATTCGACATTAGAGAATAATAAGTAGCTAAAGTATAACTATTGAGAGAATGAACAACTTTTCCAAATTGAACAAAAGAAGAAGGCGATAGTCCCTTACATATAAAAGTGAAATGAGTTTCCACCATTCTTTTTAATATTACATAAGCTGCCAATTCACTCGTTGAAATTCGATGTTTTTAAAGTGCAGCTCTCTTCAAATATTCTCCCTCTCTTTTTTGTGTTTATCATTCTAGAGATATTTCTCTTCATTTTATGCTACTGTTGTTATTTCATATGAGTTCTAGGTACTTGATATTCTCTCTCTCTCTCTGAACTATTTTGCTTTATACTACGTCTAGATGTTTTATATTCCTTGTTTTGCTAATAAGTCAATGTTCTTCCTCGCATGCCCTAGAGGTTCCATGGAATCATTTTGGATAAAATCATTCTATCCACATGATATGCTTTACTACTCCCTTTCTTTCAGCAGATGGCGCTATGTTTTCCTACTCAGTTAGTCCTTCATCATTTTTATCTTGTCTGATGAGTTTGATTCCTTGATAGGAGGAATGGGTTCTTAAACTTAAATGAATGTGGTTGGTTTAGTTGTTTTAATTGTACTATTGATCTTGTCAAGCACGAGTTCCTTAACATCTTGATAATATTTTCCCAAATGTTTCATCTCTTTGATATCATGAATATAGTTGAAGTTCTTGATTTACGGCATATATGTTTTCCTATTTCGAGTCGGTTGGCAACTTTTGATGAATATAATTGTATATGCATAATTATTTTATTTACTCATGTCTTATCCTTGTCTATCTCCGTCATCCTTGTAGGTCAATAAGTCACTCTCTACTATAGACAAATCTCCCGTTTCTATCAAATTGAATGAACCACGTGGTTCGAAGAAGCTTGACAGTCCTAATGAAGAAGGACAATATGATAGACTGTATAGATCACTCAAGGCATTAGTCACTGTAAGTTGACTTTTTATTGAGTTTTTTGAGATATAGGTAGTTAACGCGAGTCTTATATTATCCTTTGAAACTTTGTGAGGCAAACCATTACATAAAATCAATTTGACCATTATGTAGTTGGATTACATCACTAAAAATGGTAGTCGATGTAATGTGATTAACTTTTTTGTTAAGTTTATTTGGATACAAGTAGGCAATATAATTGTTCTGTAATATTTCGTGAGATAGACCACGACATAAATGCAATTTTATAATTATTGAGTATGGTTTTATTCCAATTCACTTTTAAGAGGTTCCACACTTAGTTTTTGCATGCAGATATCTTCATGAAAAGATCAATAGAACACATGCGATGAATGATCCACAAAATAAATTGCGAGGCACTCAAAATTTCTTCATCTTGATTCTTGATGCATATTTGATAAGCTGTACGCAATTTTGAAGTACACAGCTAAGCTTCATTTGTAAAAAGTTACAGCTACACCAGTTATGCATAAACTGAATACCTATATACCTAATTCTTTGACTTTGACAATAATTCAAAGTAGTCCTTTCTTTAGCGATAAGATATACTAGCATTGATAATTTGTGATTGCAGAAAGTTGTTTCTCAATTGAGAAAAAGTATTTTAGATGAGATGCTCGACCGGGATCCAATATCGTATCAATTACCCCAAACCGATGATGGGATAAATGTCTCGACCATTAAGGTAATATTATTTCAATGATTTGTTTGTACCTTGTTCACATATTTTTTTGGAGGATTTGAACAAACATTTCTTGAGTTATAGTGTATGATGATCGATAGTCAACGTTTCATTTTTTGTTCATATCAATGCAAACTTTTTATTTGTAAGAATTTGTAACTAATGCTCACAACATATGACAAATGATATCCTAAGCACAGACAAATCCATCTTCATCAGTGGAAGACAAAACCAGGGCCAAATCCACTCTTGTAGGGGAAGAGACAGTGTCTTTCTTACTCTCCCCGGATTGTCTAATTCACAAAGACTTTGACAAGGTGGCTTCTTGAATTTCTTCTTTGTTTTTGCATTGAATGCATATAAATATCAGGATTTGTATATCTAATTGTCTAGTTGTTTTAATTTTTTTTATGTGACTATTATTTTATTGATTGCAGGACATCCAACATCAGTCTTCATTTGAAGAGAGGCTTCAAGGGTGGCATATTGCATGCAGACAGCGAGCAAATGGAAAATTAGACATGGTAATTGTATATGAAAAAAACTTCATTGTTTTTTTTGGTAAGTAAAAAAAAAAAAAAAACTTCATTGTTACTACTTTCCTTATTAATAAATCGACGATTACAAAGAAGTAATGTAGATTCAACTAATTTGGTTGTTGTGAGCATTGCAAGGAGATGGAATGGATTATCCAGGGATGTATGTTAGCCAAAAGATTAATAAAAACTTAGTTTTACGTTGCACCTTTATTATTCTTGAGTCTTCAGTAAACCTTTGATGAGTAACACAGCTTTGCACATGACTATCTTGAAATTTTGAAATGGTAATCAAGATAACCGAAATTTATTATCTTTGCAGAACTATCGTCATGGACAATCAAGAAAGATTTTTCGCTCAACTATCGAGGTTGTCCAGTTTATAATGAAGGCTTTTAATGATAAGGAGACGCCGGGGAGTAGTTTTCTACAGGTGAGTTATAAAAACCCTAAATAAGTCAAATGCGAATTAAAGTTATCTTTACTTAACGCTCTTAGGTGTGACTTCATTCGGGTGACAATTTAGGAGCAAGGTCCTGCTACTGAGATGAAAGGTTCATCGAAGAAAAAGATATCTTCCAGTAAAAAAGATAGAATTCCTCCATCCAAGTCATTGAAGATCTCTAGTGAAGAGAAAATCGGTGTTGAACAATTTTTGGAGGAATCAAGCAACAACCTCAACAACATATGCGGTAGGAGATGGCCTCACCAAGTTTTCCTTTTGAAACAAATCTTACGGCTTAAATAGGAACATGAGCTCCTTATATCTAACTATTTATTTGATTGTCTTTATAGAAAGCGAAGAATGGGAGAAATATTTGAAGTCAAGCAGTGAGAATGAGGACGATGCATCTAGTGATGAAGAGACTCAGTAAAAGAAATGAAAAACCAGCTCAAGCATCCATAGTTAAAGAGAAGGGCCTACAAATGACATTCACGAGTGCAGATGTTTCTTCTCTATTATCTAATTTTATTCATCTTTGAAATCGGCAAAAGGAAATTGAGTTTATTTACATTTCATTTTATCAAACTTGTTTGGTCATATCTGTTTTTTCTTTTGTTGTTTGAACTATGAAACGTCAAACCTTGTTTGTGAGCTGGGATTGGAGAAAGTGGAATGGTACTCAAGCCTTTATTTTCTTTCCTTTTGTTGTTGGCGACTTATAATAATAATAATTTAGAATAAATATCTGGCATGAAAGATTTTCTTGAGATTGTTTTGATTCAATGCAGGTGGAGGAGAGTTTACCTAACAAATTAATTTATATGATTTAACCATTGTTTCAATGAATAATTGTGAGATGACGAGACAAAAAACAGAATCAAGAATGTGACAGGGCATTTAATCTCCTTCTATTTTTGCTCTTTTCTTGGCAAGTTTTGCGGTAAAATTGCTATTTTCCCCCTGTTATGGTGAATTTTTACCGTGTGTATAATTATAAAAAACATTTAATTTCAAGTTGTTTCCGGACGTGGAATCAACGTTATTTATCATTTAGATTATTATTCCTATTCCTTTTGTTTTGTTCTAGTTATCTTATTTCAACAAACCAAATTGAGCCTCAGTAATTTGGCATGATTTTTGAAAGTTAGACAGAAAGGGGTCTTACCTTAAACTCAAATTACAGTGAAATCCATTTTAAGAAATGGTTAAACTAAAATTGTCGATTATGACAATCCTTTTTTTTTCGCAGATAAGCAAGCAATAATTTGTTTAGATAAACAAGTACTTAAATCATTTATAATTCAAGACTGGTAGCATGTGGATGAACCACTCCCACCACGAGTTCCATCCTATCATCATTGCGCTAAAAAATCAGCAATCATTGCAACAACTAACTATACTGGATACAAACAACACTTTCAAGATGACAGAACAGACCTTAGCCATAGCTGCAAATAATGAAAATTCGTGCCATTACAAGCTTATGCCCCAATTTGAGCGTAATTCTCCAAGAACGCTTTTAACAACCATGTTCTTCGGTACATAAAAAGCACCCGGTTTTAGTTTTTACGGCAAACTAGGGATCCACCATGTAATACCATGTTGTTGGCTTTCCAAATATACTACATACACATGTTCGAAGCTGGTTTTAAAAGGATCTTCCCAAGTTCAGGCACAACCTACCAAACGTAAGGAGCCTGTTAAGAATAGCTAGCCAAGTAATGAATCTGGATCTAGGAATGTTTGGATTAAAGCAAAATGGTTTGTGCCAGTCAAGTTTAGTTTAAAAGGATATTCCGAAGTTTAGGCACAACTTACCAATCGTGGCTAGTCATGTAAAAAAATAATAGAATGTAAACATAACAGGAACATAAGCATTGATTGATTGGTAGTCCTTTGCTTGAATTCCAATCCTAATGCGTATACCTACCAACAAATGTTATCAATAGTTACAAAGCAAGCAAATAAACATCATACATGACTCCTAAAATTTGATAACATATATTTACAAACTGTTCCAAAAAATTCATTGTTCGACAATTATAGCCTCGCCACTCACTCTACGTTGACTGCTTTTTCCACAGTTTGCAACTCCTCTTTTTGCATGTTTCTCAGCCATTATCATTCATGACTTTCGAGATTTACGGCTCTACGAACTGTTGTCATGCTAGCTTCACGATTGAATAGGTCATTATGATTGTAGCTGAAATTGTTGGTTTCGTGACTTGAATTTTTATCTTGTTCTTGATTCATCGATTCTTTACTTCAACTTTGATTTCTTTACCGACTAAAGCAAGTCTCTTCTACGAACACTTGTGGCTCAATACTTAGTAATTTTCTCTTATATCACATATCGGTAACTTCTTGCCGCCTTTGTTGATTACCTATAGTTGTCGACCAAAAGGACTTAACAAATTTCACCTCAACCGCGTCTTGCCGGATCTTTTCTAGTCCGAG
Organism: Syzygium jambos; assembly: GCA_031216235.1. Taxonomy (NCBI): domain Eukaryota; kingdom Viridiplantae; phylum Streptophyta; class Magnoliopsida; order Myrtales; family Myrtaceae; genus Syzygium; species Syzygium jambos. The sequence goes on along the minus strand of CM062230.1, from coordinate 15,562,769 downwards.
TTGACAATATGGGAGTTGGGCAATTTTTGGTGTCAACACTCTATCAATTTCTCACATTTCGCCGTTTAAGTTTTTTCCATCATTGGAGTCCACCCCTCGCTATTGCTTCCAATGCCCGCATTGGAAGAGTGCGCTCGATGTATATCTTTCGCAACCTCTAAAATGCTAATTTCGCACCTCTAAAATCCTGACAGAGCTCTAACCCCAAGTCCCTTGTTTTGGGTACAAAGAGCCATGTCATTTTGTCAACGCCGCTTGTCATGACGGTACATAATTTAATATGAATTGGGGATGAAAAGGGTAATGGATTGCATAATTTTCCTATATAGACATAGTTATGTGCCTCTTGCTTGATGCCAAATTATGATGAGCTTTTTTTCTCTTTTGAAATGAAGCTTTTAATCAAGTATACTCAATATATTTAGGGATGAAAATGGGTGAGGTTTAATTGCAATTGGCATTAATAGATAAATGGATTTTGAGTTTCAAGTTGCAAGACGAGTTTGAGATCCCATTTACAAAAGGGTCAATGAACACCGTAAGGCAATCGTTAAGTATATTTAACAAGGAAATGTTGATTTTCAATACAGTAATTGCACATAACACGAGAGAAACAGCACATTTGAAATTACAACCTTTCTTTTTATTAAGGGCCCTTAAGACACTCATTAACAAAATTGTTTACAAAATCTTATAATGTTGGCCAGGAATTTGGGAATTATAACTCAAGACTCAAACTCAATAAGTCATCTACAAGAGCACCCTTTTATCTTTTAAGAAAACTCAAGTCTACTTAGGTAGTTTGGTAAACCTTAGAACTAAAATGCAACCACGATCTAAAAATTTTTATGGACCACAATTTGAAGCCTAACTTCTCTTTCCATTTAAACCATAGCCTTTCATGATCATGTGCCATTGGGCTTGCACTATCTTCAATTTCTCTATTTCGCAAGATACGCAGTATGATTTTATTAAATATTCTTTACTTTTTGGGTACCCAATTACTTTTAGGGGCGTTTGATTTCAAAGTTGATCAATTCGGAAATTGATACCTGGAACCTACCTATATAGGTGCTAGTTTTGAAAGATTAGAACCGTGAACCGAACTAGTTGTACTTGGAATCGTCATGGAATTGAACCAGTCGTTCGAGGCCAGTTCTCGATTCTTCCGAAGAATCGGGTTAGTTTTGTACAAACCATCGCACATAACTAGTAAAGTCATATTAGTTAAGAAGTCTTGAATGCCTACTTCAAAATTAGAGGTCATCGATTTCTTTCTCCCTCGTTATATTTGACTTTTTTTTTTTTCAAATAAGGTATTGTCGATCGGTTCGACCTTAGAACCAACCAAGCCAACCCGAACCGGTTCTTCCAAAGTCCGGACTCAAGAACTGAAATCGGCCCGAAACCGATCGAGCAAAGGCCGATTCGGTCCGATTCTCAGGTTGAACCGGCCCGGTTACTCACACCTTTGACGACTCCCATTTTGTGAGGTTACACATTTAAGGAAAGGAACTTGGAGGTGGAATAAAGGGGGGAGTTACGGCCTTGGGAGGGGTTTCTTCGCACCGCACGAAGAATCTCTTTGGCGTTTGTCGTTTAGAAATCGAGATTAGAAACGTGCGACTCACTCCAATCTCCGCCATTGATCCACAGCTTTTGGCCAGACGTCGTTCCTACTCTCTTCCCTTTCCGTGGTCTCTGATGTTGCTCAGACCCATCCTCTCTCTCGCCCTCACGATGGGTTTGGTCGCCTTCCGCGGGCGAATTCCTCAGCCCGAGCTGAGGACGCGTTCTCTGCAGGTAATTCCCTTTTCCTCTTTATCTTCGACGACATTCGGGTCGTGGGTCATGGCGATTGGTTGTGGGGTCTGTTCAGTTTGTGCTGATCGGTGAAAAATTTGGAATCTTGGGTGCTATAGCTTCTCTTCGGGTTCTGTAAGTTCCAGGGTATGTTGTTGCTAATGTTGCTTCTGGATTTGCAGTGCCTCGTCATGCCCTGATTGGAAGCTTTTGATTGCGGGTCGGTTGGGGTCGGTCTCGGGATCGGGCTGCGTTCCAGGTACTGTTCTGTTGATGCTAACTCTATGTGCTGTCCTTGATTCTGATTCATTGGTATATTGGAGTGGAGGATCCGGGGGATTAGTGGGGGTTGTCCTGCTGGAGGGTTAGATGATTAAGTTTGGGCTTCTGGCATTGCATTTTGAACGCATGTGATTGAACTGCGGGTTCGTGATCTGAGTGCATTGTGTTGTTTGTGCTGGATCTGAGTGCTTTGATGCTGTTTGTGTTGCCAGTTATTGTTTTTCTCGCTGGTGAAGTGCTTAGATTCCATAGATATGATGACTGATCACATCTGCTACGCTCCCACTCTGCGTTCGATTCATCTCTTTTGAATCTCCAAATTCTTGCCTGTGGTGTGCTTTGATCTAGGCCTTGGTACCATCAACGGCTAAGCTAGTTCGCATCCTCAGTGACCTAGTACTTTTCGCAAAGGGCCTTATAGTGGCCTAAACTTAAAAAACAATTTGCTGTTTTACTTGAGAGATGTCAAATAGTTTTAGTGACAAAGTTTTTTGTTGCAGATTTAGATTTAAATTTGTCGGGTTCTTCATTTACTCCTTTGGTCTCTTAGATGGTAGCTTCCATCTAGGTCCATGTTTCAATTATATCTCATAAGTTTCTCTAACAGGAAACTAGAAAATGAGGGGAAGTCAAAATATTGTTTAGTAATGTAGGCAGCGATACTGAACCATATGATAGAAAGGGATCTGGTGTTGTATCCTAAACATCCTTCTATCTCTGAATGTTCATGGCCTACAATAACTCTGCAGCGCCTTAAACTTAGTTATATGGAAAATGTTAAAGAGTGCCGCTAGAACACTTGCTAAGTCTTATTAAATGTACTTGGAAATTTACACCGTTGAGGTAACTTTATTAAAATGTGTAATTATTTCATTTCAAAGTATTTTGGAAAGTGTTATTTCTACTTTTAGATAACTTAATTGGAAAAGGATACTAGAAGTGCCTAACTTTTGTACGATGCTCACTTCAGCGCCAAAATTTTTTCGAACGATCACTTGAGTGTTGCATCAGTGGAAAAACAATTACTTAAGTGCCTCTGGCAACACAAACTAGCAATTTGTCCTACGTGGCTTTTTTAAAACAAATTCAGGTCCAAAGTGGAAAGTGAAGGAGTCAACATGGCAAATGGGACTAAGAAAAACAAATTTTTGTCTCTCTCCTTTCTTTCTTCTTTCCCTCACTGTGTGATCGCATTGTACTAGAATATGCCTTTTGTTTTGTTCTTGGTGCTTCTCTCCACTACACTTTCTGGTGAAAATGATGGACACTACCAATGACATAACTGAGTAGATCTTGTTCCAGAACTTCATCAAGGACTGCAAATTGCTTAGCAATCTCCTCAATGATGTGTTGTATAGAGAAGTTGGAGGCAAGTTCATGGAACAATTTGAGAGGAATCATATTAAAGTTTTTTTGAAAAAAATCAATGCCATGCCTTTCTGATTTGTTTCGCCTTGCACGATCTTGAGCTGCTTCTCTTGCTCTTGCCTTCTATTGGAAATTTTAGAAAGTAAATTTGCCCCGATTTGGGGAAGTGGGGATAGGGGTGTTTGAAGAAGTTAAGCAATTTTACCCCAACTCTTGCTTTCGGATTATTGAATTCGTGCCCTACTTTCTTCAGCATCAACTCATTTTTTTGTAGAGTTTTGCTGCTTTTTGCGATGGCTGAATTGATTTAAATTATTTATCTGTGTGGGACAAGAGGCGCGAATTTGTTTCCGGATTCACCTGAAGCACTGCGGTTTTTGTTTCACCTTTTATTGCATTGTTTGTACTAATGAATTGGTTTGATCGCGTTTTAATTTACTCGTCTCTAAACCCTTGGTTCGTGCTCATGGAGTGAGAATTTGCAATGAAAAGTGGTCTTTCCATTGCGAAGAACAACTTGGGGAAATCAAATTGAAAGCGGCCTAGAAATTGCTTCATTCATCTTTTTTTCTCCAGGTTGGTTGATTTTTTTAATCTTGATTTGGGTTTAGCAATTTTTTAGATTTAGCCTTTGAACAGCCTTTTTTTTACCGATAGGGCCACAACGACGTTACTTGTTGTGGCTTTTGTTGATTGGATTTTTTCGGTGAGCCACATAGACTAATTTATAATAAAATAATGCCACGTTGGTTTTTCCAGCCACTCAAATTGGCGATGGCACTAAAGTGATCATTCTTTTATAAAAGTGGCACTCAAGTGATCGCTCTTAAAATTTTGGCATAAAAGTGAGCGTCGTACAATTTTCCTAATTTAACTAGTACCTTGGAGGTGTTTGTTAACAGGGCACTGATTAACAAGACTCTTATGTTAATAGTAACCTATGACTCTTAAATGGAGTCAAGCTGGCCCGGACACCTTGGTTACCAAAAAAAAAAAACTCTTAAATGGAGTCTTTACATCATCCCAATTTTATCAAATGTATCCAAAGATCTCTGTTGAACTTTTTCTACTTTGGTGACCCTGCCAAGAATCATAATGTTATCTATTTCTTCATTTGCTTGAATACATTTCCCCTCATTGAGATGTAATTGTGAAGTACCACCTTTCAAGAATTAAAGGAAATTCGAACAATCGGTTACGTTGAGCCAAGTCGTAAAAGATGTGCTTCAACTATTATGGGTAAAGGTTTCACAAATCTCCTTTTTAGAATCGATGGCCAATTCTTCAAAACATAGATGTAAAATTATCGAATGTTGTATTCCCAAGCTAATAATAGACAAGATAACGCCATTTATTGCTAATATATTAATTAGTGAGAATTAGAGAACTTTGCATAGTCGACAATAATATTTGACTTCCAAATCCAGCAAAAGGGCGAGAGAGAGAAAGATTTGCTTCCATCTTGCTGAAGGTTTCTCTGGAGGTTGCTCATTAAAGAGGGCACAAATTGGTATTCTAATGAACTTTTATGGTCCCCCCAAAGAGAGTGAATGTATTAATTTACTAAAATTGTGAGTAGGCTTGCTGTATATCAATCTGTCGAGTGATTGTTAGCCGAAGCAATGTTTTGTTTTAAGAGAGAAGTCAACATTTCAGTGATTCGAAGGAACTTTTCTGATATATATTTGAGCTTAAACAAGCAGTTGTCTGTGTCAATTGTGTATTTTCACACTTATTCTGAAGCATTCTCAATTGAGCTAAGTATATTCTGTTTTCTTTGTAGCATTATCGTGCAGAAAATTATTTACAAGATGAATTTGCTTTTGGTGTTCTAACTGGATATGAAGTCATATTGCTTAGTATGCTTTGTATCTGAAATCTGTTGCTCAACCTACGGTGAAGCCACTACTGCTAGATAAGTTTAATGCAAGGGAAATCTGACAAGGATGACCGGTCTTGTGTGCTGTTAATTTATTTGGATAGTCTTCATTTCCTTCATATCTACAATGCCGATGCTGATACCTACCGAGGTGATTTTGTTCCGGGTCTTGACTAAGTTTTTGTTTTTAGGTTCATTCCTTGAGTCCTTAATTTGCTTGGCCTGGTTCATTTCTGTAAAAAATCTAACTATCTTGGTTCTGAGTACCCACCACTCTGTAGCATGTGAAATTGTGGGACTAACTGTAAGTCTCGTGGCATGATACCAAAAAAAAAGGTCCGGGTGACCTTATCTTTCATAAGAATCATTGTAATTGTCGTTGAGGCTTTTATTGGGTGCTTCTACGTCATAATCTCTCATTCTCTGGTTGAACAGGTCAAGCAAGGAGCGCATCTGAGGGAAGGATCACATACTCAATGCTGTACAGACAAGCTTGAGCATGCGCCATGCAGCTCTGAGTACAGCCCAATCAGTGGGCACCGCTCCTGTTAGCTGCATAAAGCCACCGAGCTGTCTGGCTCAGTAAGCTGTGCAGTTGCGCGCATCATTAGAGCATTGGCTAATTGGGAGGAATGAACTCGATCTCTTCTGTAGGAAACCAGATGCGCAAGATTTTGAGGTACTTATATGCTTGTCCAACATTTTGGGCGTTGCCGTTGATATTTGCTGAGCATAAATAGCTCATTACCATGCTCACTTGGTATGTTTATAGCAAATTTATGATTTAAGGAAGATATAGATACTGCATCGGGTTGTGTCATACATGTGCTCTTGTTGAAAGATAAATTTATCTTGGTTGTAAATTGGCAAACGACGTAATATGTCCAAGGGTAGCCAGTCAATAGTCATAGAAACCTGCAAAAATCTCTTAATATCAGTACACATGCTAAACAATTGATACACTTCCAGCTCCCGATTGAATAATGCAAGTTGTTCTTTGATGTTATCAAAAGACAGAAGCCAATGTGAAATATCCAGCTCAAGGAAGCGTTCCGCCTCTCAATAATCATCATCCACCACTCCCGTCTTAAAGAAAAACACCATTAGAACGGTAACATAACTCTTTTCGCTCTGAAAACTGACATTTCTATCTTCAATGCTGCTCCATCAAATGTCCCTGTTCTCCATCTGGGTAGGAGAAAAGCACCAAGTTAGGCAAGGATAATGCTTTCAACAAGGTAGACAATGGAAGAGACGGAAAAGAGGGGGCTACTCAAGGGTGTGACAACATTGATTGTCCGAAGAAAACTACTCGATAAAGAAAAAGTTGGGAGGGAGAACGCAGAAAGCTTGAGAAAGCATTTCCTCTCAATATTCCACTGCAGCAGTTCATCCAAGTGTTTACGTCATCTATGGGTTACTCCCTAAAATCAGTCCATCGTAGGACAGTTGGACAATACAATTCGATAAAGGAGAAAACTTTCAAAGCGAGCTCAAAAGTTCCAGGAAAACTTGCAGACCAAAGTAAATTATATGCCAATTTGTTCTGCCATGCATTCACCGTCACCACTTGGTCTAAAAAGTGATACAAGCTCAGGGCTCTAGAAACTGAAGATTGTTTTTGTTAGGCAAAAAGCGCAAAGCTTTCATTTTACACATCAAAGCTAGGCCAGTATCAGCATCAGAAGATTTATCGATGCATCATGTAAACAAATGGAGCACCAAATAATTTACGTGCAGATGTATCCATTACCACTTTCGCCATCAGAGGTTTCACCCAGCCTCGCAATGGCATCAACAAGCGCCTGTTCATGTTCCTGCATCACCCACAAATTTCAGTTACTTATCCATAATGTAGGATGATCAGTGGGTAATCATGGAGAGAGAGAGAGAGAGAGAAGAGAAACATCAGTGGTGTTACCTTCAGCATTTTCTTGGCCTTAGCAATCTCAGCAGGATCAGGATGGCTTGCATCAAAAACCCTCTCCACCTGGCATCATGTTCCCAGGGATATAAAGGACCAAAATCAACAGCACGTTAAAAAACTTGGTGGTGCATTCCCGTACCTCTTTTACTAAAGTATCTGTGTTAAATAACTCGATATCATCTGGGAGCTTCTTTTGAGCACCATTTTGTAATGGCAAGAATTCTTTTTTGGATTGGCTTTTAGTAGATCCTCTAACCCTTCCAGAACCAGGGACTGCTCCGCTACGCGCTGAAGATTTCTTTAAGCCTTGCCGTGGACCACTGCGATGTGATACGGCAAGATCATTGCCATCCCATCGAATGTCTTCAGGAGATATCTGCATATCAAATCAAATAGACCATGTCAAGAGGGACATCCTAGAGTCTCGAAATAAGCATGTGATGTAGCAAAACTAAGCGTGCACCTAAGTGTAGTCACATCAAAGAAATGCAAATGCAATTTACCCTAATGTCATCACGTGGAAAGGACATTTACAGGCACAAGGAGTCACCTAAAAAATTCTTATATAGACATTCAATAATTCCAACAAAATCAAGGAACTCCCCTATTTATATTTGGAAAAGACAAACCTAATCAAGTTTGAGGAGCCAAACCCCTAATTTTGAGGTTGAAAACTTTAATACGCTTGGCTTAGATTCATGTTTCTAGATCTTTCTCAAAAAACCTCAAAACCTTGTATCTTGGAAAGGACGAACCACCGCTAAGTCAAGCCATAGTACCTATTTGGCTAATCAATACAAAAAAATCAAACCAAACAGATCAAGTTACAACCTACCTCTTTGAGATCAACCCACTCCCAAGTCTCATTGGTACTATGTATATCATAAACCAGAGCATGTCTTCCCTGAACACAAGTTTCACAGTAGATATAAATGAGAATTTTCTCCATAAAAATGTAAACGAGCACATTCCTCATCAATCCACACATTTGACAAATAACTTATGCAAAATATCTGGAACAGTTTCATCTTCAACAAGACCATGCTTGAAGCAGATAAAATTGTAAAATATAATATTAAAAATTTGCAGGCATGTGTTTCTTCTGTTGTTTTAACTAAAAAGGTGGATACAATGTTAAACATAAATGACATCAGCTTCATAATTTGACGACATGTCTATGCATTTCATTGCTCTAGAAAATAGCGTGCAATATTCATCTCATAGGCCGCTTCAAAGATTTCACCTAAAAGAAAACAGCCATGAAGGAAAGAACTCAACTTTGACCAAGACTGCCAATCAGCATCTAGAATATAGTTAACCTCACTCCTAGAACCTGCTTAATAAATGGCATCAAGGGCAGATGGCTAGAAGATTCAGTATTTAATAATATTAAGCATACTTGACATGCTAATTACTTCCAGGCTCGTTCTACCTTTGGCGACTTTATTTTCCTTTTTTTCCCCAATTGATTCAAAAGATTCGATTAAGTGAAAGATTCACTTAATTCATTATCTACAATCCATGTTTGGTAAGAAACAAATGATAACTCCTATTAATTTTCAGCTATTCAAACCAATTTTTCTTTTCATTTTCAAATTTTAGAATTGTAACACTTAAATATAAGCCCTCGTAGTCACGCTGAATTATTTTGTAATTTTTTAAATAAAATAATGTTTTGTTTGGTCTTCACATGTGGCTTATTGGAACGACTGAAAGCCTATTCAAACAGAGCCCATACAGCATACCTCAACAGGGTTATAATCAGTGATGACAGCCTCATAGAAGTTGTTGTCATCAGGCCATCTTGTCCACACTTTTCTTCCGATAAGTGGATCCGCTTCTCCAGGTGCATTTGCAGGATGAACACCAGTAGAACTGCGATGACTATACTGTCTACTAATAGTAGGGGCAGAAGAAGGATACTGAATAGGATTGACTGAGGACAAACCAGGCAAAGGCCGAACCTACCAAGTTATGAAAAGTGAAACATGTGATATGAAAGTTTGAGAAAAACTTGCAAATAATCGATAAGGGAAGCTTTTGCCCCCAAAAAAAAAATTTTGCCCAAAAAAAAAACAATTATAACTAAAACTAAGCTTTCTTGGTCAAGAAAATGCCCCAAGCCAATTTAAGATTATGGCAAAATCTGGGGAGTTTAAGAGAGCCAACCCATGAAGATAAATAAGCCAGAAAATACCGATTGGGATGTCTTTTGCTTCTTGCGAGATGCTGAAATTGTAGGACTAGGTAAAACATCGTGCATGGGTGGGGCGGTGCCCAGCATGGCAGCTTGATGTCCACCTGCCTGTCTCCACTCCCTGAAACAATGCAACAATAATCAGCAAAGAAAAGGATAAAAGTCGATACTTTCCATAAAAATTAAGCAAACACTAATTATGAAATGCTCAAACCTTATCCTACGGATGATGTCATCAGAATTAACTCTTGATAGAAGCTCTCTGTGTTCATCATCTGAAACTCTAAGTTCCTTCCTAAGTTCTGTAATCAAACCCTCTTTTTCCTGACATGGAAGTACAAGGGAAATTGACAAGAAGATGGAGAGGGAATAAACCAATAAGTCAAAAACTTATGAGGTATTTACCCAGGTAATGGCATCTGACTGAGCTTTAAAGGCACGTAGAACGGAAGAGTATGCTTCTTGCTCCAGATGATGAATTTGGGCCTCCATGTTGTTGTACATCCTTGGTGGAACAGAACCTAAAAGAGACCTTGCATTGCCTGAACTGCGTCCTTGTCTTGAATTCCTGTTCTGACTTGAGGGAGGAAGATCATCGTCAGTTCCTGTAATCATAAGGAAAGGAGAAAATATATTAAATGTGGATGACCTGATGAACGGTAAACTGGAGTTTTTAATTTTGAATCTTGATGCAAGTAGTACCCGTCAGACGTTACTATATTGTAACAACCTATCAGTTCTTATAGAGTTTCTACTGAATACTTTGCCAATTTTTCATCAGGTATGCACTATGCACCCAACAATGATAAATGTGGCATTCTACTATTCTACTTATGATTTACTAAATCGCAACTCAAGAGTTGTATTCCCTCTTGGAAGGGAACTGTTCCCAGGGGCCTAAGCTGCATACAGAAAGATTTCAATTGGATGTGTTGAATGTCATTAGTCTCTATCCAATAAGCAAGCTACCTAAGGTTGAGTGCAAGCATAAGAAAAAACAAAGAGTACTACCAAGCCATGAAGCTACTTTTCGATAATTTTTTTGGAGCAAAGCTTTCTCAATACTCATAACTGAAGTATAAGCAGACTTTTAAGATAAGTTCATGGTATTGCACTACACTTATAATCTGCAGAAAGCCATTTTTGTTTCCAAGAGCTGCTTAGGGACTGCATACCAGTAATATTAAAGACAGATGTCTAACTCCATATGTATATGGAAGTTGGCAATAAGAGGAAAGCAAATATCTAGTACCAAATGTTCCTACTGACAATCCAAACATCTTCCTAGAAGAATATCGATGCTTTCATACGAGTAGATTGATATTTCAAATGTAAGCACCTCTGATTACAAACTTTCACCATTCACGAACCAACAACTCATCTAGTCCTAGTAAATATTTTGGAATGCCCCTCTGTATGGACTATGAAGTTCTTGTGCTCACCAAGCTTTGCACAAGTTCTGACAACATTGCATGGATCATAAGACATTGACATTGCCGTTGTCTTCATTAAGATTTGAATAGGTTATAACCAAGACTATCTGCACAAGATGATACCATGAAAACTCGAATGGTCCTCAGGAAATGCTGGGCAGAGAAAATGATTCTGAAGAAATCAGCTTGGGAGATTACAGAAATACTGATTCTACAAAAAGACTATGGGCGATCGGTTCCTGGACCGGTCCGGAACCACCCAGGAAACAGGAACTGGGTACCGGACCAGTTGGTCCTAGGATTGGGAACCGGACCATTTGGCTAGGACCCGGTCCCATCAGTCCGATGCAATAGAACCGGTCACTTATTTAACATGAAGATGAAATTAAAAAAGAAAAGGGCGAGAGATTTCAGCTTTTCTCTGGCAAAAAGAAAGAGTTCCAACCAATCAATCAGAGAAATCTTCCATTCTTTTCTCCGGCAAATTTCGGCCAACATGACCAAAGGAATTAATTCCTCTAGACTGCGTCAAAAGGGGCAACAAATGTGGCAGTGATCCGGTCACGAGGGAAAGAGTAGAGAGTAATATTCTCTTTGGAAGATAATGGGAAAGGTCGGTATACAAGGGAGGAATAAAAGGAAAATATGAATAAAAGGAAAGAGGGCACGGGAGCGAAGTAAATCAACGAGACCATTCACGCCACTCTCTTCCCTTAATTTTTTGAAGAAATAATAGTTGGTCCGGTCCAGTCCGGTCGGTCCGGTTCCCCCTTGGAACCGGGAATCGGACCACCTGGACACCGGTTCTACTTTTAAGAATCAGGAACCGGATTGGCGCTCCCAACCCACAAATTTTTTCTAACTATAAATACTCTATCAGTGTCATTTCCAACAATTGCAACTACTTTTCAAAGACGTAGAGACTTCTTTCTAATGAGTTCAGGGAAGACATGCTAAGCATAGAAGAGTAATTGCTGAAGAGTTGACAAATAGCAAATGAGCTAAAAGTACCAAATCACATTCACAGGATAAGCAAACTGGTAAAAAACGATGCAAGCCAGTTGATATCGCAACAGAGTTCCTCTTCTGAGACTCCTCTTCTACCTACTGTAGACTTGCATCTTCTCTTCATCCCTAATTCACCCATCATATATGAAGCCTCTCACGAGTCCCAAAATCAATTCGTGAACCAAACAGCCATCAAATCCCCAATTCAATCCACGGCATCTCGACCCACGAAACGAAAACGTAAATCTGCATTCCCCGACGACGACCCAACCACGACACTATCGAAAAGACAGCGCCTTTTGGGACGAACAAAACCCTAAACCCTAAGCCTCACAGAACCCCACCTCGGGCGAACCCTTTCGGGCGCTAATTCCACAGCCCGGGCGATTGAAAAAGAAGAATACGGCAAAAGACCCAGGGTTCTTCCCACACGTCACGACCCATTTTCAAGAACACCGCAAACAGCTCGGGAAAAGATTCTATCTCGGAGAAAAGACGCGAACTTCCATCATCCCGAAACCAATACGAGAAAGAGAAGCGAACCCAAGTGAATTGACTCACCGCTACTGTCCAAGACCTCATAACCCATGTCGCGAATCACCCGAGCGCGCGCGATTCGAAGCTAGATCTCCAGCTTCAAGCATTGCAACCCCGAGGCTCCGCAAGAACAGCAAACAAGAAACGAAGAGAGAGAGAGAGAGAGAGAGAGATTGACTGCAAGAAGAGACAAGAACGTGGATTTCGTCGCTAGCGGGTACGACGACGATGCATGAAGGAGCTGGGGACGACAGGAGAGAGAGAGAGAGAGAGGAGAAACTGCAGAGGCGATCGATTTCGTTTCAAGAAGCGGTGGAGAGAGGAGAGGGGAGGGAACGTGTTTTTTTACCTCTTTTATTGTTTCTTTTCTCTTCGTTGAAATATTTTGGGAGTTCAAATTTGTCTGTCTTGTATTAATTGATTATTAGTTGGATTTCCTTTTCTTGATTTTCTTGTTTAATTGCTGGGATTTTTTTTTCCTATAAAGCTGCTTATTTCCTTTGATTGCAGATGGCTTGTCCCCACATAATAGCAAAAGAGAGTTTGCTCCTCTCCTTATAATTCTAATTTTACGTATTGTCGAGACTCGAGAGACTCACAAGTAAAAACTGAATGCACCGTACCGGTGTAGGGAAGCATACCCTTAAGATCGATTGGGAAGGTAGACTCATCGAGGCGTGTAAAAAGTTACTCAGACACCACTTGACTGCTATTAAAAAAAGAAAAATCATGTGGACGCGCTTCATGAAAGCATTAATTAAATATATTTAATTTGGAATTATTCAATTTGCAAAATGCTAATCGTCCATATCGTGCTAATAATCGGTACTCTCTAAAAGCTATAAAATTTTCTTGATTAGCTGCTTTTTTTTATCGAATTTAATTAGCTGCTCAACAAGTGTTTTTTTTTAGGCGCTTATTAACGAAATCCATTACAGAAATAACTATTCTAGAGTTCTATTTGATTGTTCTACGTAATTGGGAATGATAATTCAAAATTAAGTTAAGATGCATGTAGGGAAACTTATCCAATTACTCCTAAATTTATTGTACATATACCAATTTAGTCATAGACTTTTCAATTTTGTCAATTTAGTCATTAAAGTCGTGTATGAAATACAAATATAGTCTTTTAGCCAATTTTTTGTCGAAAATGGCTAACGTGATGGTCCGGTCATCGTCAGTCATCCAATGTGGCACGTCGCCATTTTAGCGATTTCCGATGAAAATTGACCCAAAAAAAAGACTACATTGGAATTTGTGCCAAGGTTTAGGACTGAATTTGCATCCGTACAATAGGTTTAGGATTAATCGGATAATTTCCCCTATGTATACAAGATGTTTTAATTTACTCATTAGGGATTCAATAATCAATTACATATATGAAAGGGCAAATTTATGTGGCGTTTTTTGTTTTTTTGATCGAATAAATTTATGTGGCGTTTGCATGCTCTTACCACGTACTGTCATGAGCTTCTTTTGCCGTTAATTCGAGTCTAACTTAGATCAGCTCAAGTTGTATGCTTGTACCATGTAATCACACGAATTTTTTCTGCTGTTGTGTTCGAATTTTGATTGAGCAAAACTATGGATTTACTTGGAATGGAAAGTTTAACGCCTCCGAAGAGGAACGCGATTACAGTACCATCTTATCAGACAATTCCAGATGATAAAGAAATATTCTATAATGTGAAAGCCAGGAAGGATTGGCTCTTGAGGGTGCGTAATACCATCACACACTTGCCATTGCCAGAAGGAGAAAGAAAGGCATTCTTGCCATTTAAGTGTAGTTCTAATGAATAAGATCGTGGACGAGCAAGAGATTGAAGGAACATGCCGTCGATAACTTGAAGATCTCTTTCGAACTGAACAAATTGTTTGGGATCGCGCCAATAGACATTTTGATTGATGAAATGATGGGCTTCATGTGATGTTCTTTCAATCTCGGCAGAATGACATTAGGGTTTCTGTGTGTAGTACTACCGAAAATATCTTTCATTCATTTTCCTGAAGTTCCCTGAACTCAATGGTTCTTTGCTTGTGCTGATTCCGAGATGCCCAGGTCCTAAAAAATTAAACCAGTTTTTAGACCGATCGGCTTATGCAACACCATTTACGAGATTGTGTCCAGAGTATCTGTTGATAGATTGAGGCCCTTCTTGGATGATCTGATTAGCCCTAGCCTAGTTAGTTTTATCCTGGGAAGGACTCATGATATGTTACCATCCTTGAGGAAAGACTGCGTCTGATGAAAAACAACTAGAGGAAAGAAAGGTTTTTTTTGCGATCAAGATCGATTTGGGAAAAGCTTACAACGGTCTAGAGAGGAGTTTGTATCGAAGATGTCCTAACGCTGTTTGTGGTGAGACCTTATTTTAAGTTGCATATATTGGGAATCGAGCACTGATTCCAAAAAAATAATCCAAACAAACGATCCTCACTAGCAGAATATAATAATAAAAGAATGGAATCGAAAGAACACACCAGAGAATTTGTTATCGAAGTTCACCCAAATCTGGGCTACATCTCCGCGCAGAGGCACTCTGCGAATCCACTAGACTTCGAAGAAAGTAGGAGTACAATTATGATCTTCTCTCAAGATCGGAGCATAAAGAGATTGAGAACACTCACAAAGAAAAAAAACTCACTTTTTTCTTCTCTCTTTTCTTTTCTCTCTATTTTCTTCTTAGCGCTTGACGGCTAATCTCTTTCAATAGCTGATATAAGCGCAGCTTTTAACCTAAAAGTAAAATTAATAGAAAAGACAAAAAAGCCCTTAATAACAATATTTGGCTTCATCCTCCAACAATCTCCCACTTGAAGACAAATACACCCGATGCACCAAGCAACTTTGCATCCATCTACTTCAAAAGCTAGTAACCTGAACTTGTGTCTCTGCAACACTCCTCATCAATTAACATGGAGTAATACCAATGCTCTTTGCCCGGGTTATGCAAATATCGACTCACAACTCCCACTGCCTGTGCAATGTCTGGTCTCGTGCTCACAATAGCATACATTAAACTTCCCACTGCTGATGCATATGGGATTGCCGTCATCTCATCTTTCAAAGCCTGAGTACTCGGACACATATCTTTAGAAAGTTTGAAGTGACTCGCTAGAGGAGTGGCAACCACTTTTGCCTTATTCATGTTAAATCTTTTTAACACCTTCTTCACATAGTCTTCTTGCGACAACCACAATTTCTTATTTTTTCTGTCTCTGATGATTTTCATGCCTAAGATATTCTTGGCCTCTCCCAAGTCTTTCATAGCAAACTGCGATGCCAACATCTTCTTCACTTCTGCGATTCTCTTCATATTGAAACTAGTCACCAACATATCATCCACATATAAAGAGAGATATACGATATCACCATCGCTATACTTGCGAAAATAAACACAATGATCAGCTTCACAGTGTACAAAACCTTTTTCTTCCATGAAACCATCAAACTTTAAGTACCATTGCTGCGGAGCTTGTTTCAGGCCATACAAGCTTTTCTTCAAGCGACATACCATGTGCTCTTTACCTTTGACCTCAAAACCTTTTGGTTGCGCCATGTATAACTCTTTATCTAGGTCCCCATGCAAAAACGCCATTTTCACATCCAATTGCTCGAGATGAAGATCCTCCATTGCAACTATACTCTGCAAAACTCTGATTGATGTCATCTTTACTACTGGTGAAAATATTTCGGAGTAGTCGATTCCTTCTTTCTGAGAAAAGCCCTTGACCACAAGTCTCTCTTTGTATTTGATACTACCATCTGCTTCATTTTTTATCCTATACAACTACTTATTTAACAAAGCCTTTTTACTTGTAGGCAACTCTGCTAACTCCCAAGTTTTGTTCTGAAGTAACGAGCTCATCTCGTCTTTCATAGCACGCTCCCACTGCATGTGAGATGTGTCTTTCTTTGCCGCATCATAAGTCTCCGGTTCTCCCGAATCTGTATATAAGACATGGTTCAGAACAATATTAGCTGATGGATCAAAAATTACCTTTGGCTTTCTAACTCGTGTAGACCTCCTCAAGATAGGTACTGTAGGGTCGTTAGTATGTTCTAGATCACCACGTTCCTCTTGAACTCCCTGTTCATTGATAATAGGTTCATCCCCTTCAGGTACATTTTGATTCGCTGGAACTTTTTTCACAGGTATTGTGTCCAACTCAACTTATTCTGGTTCTATTGCCTTCTCATGCTCCATCTGATGATCCTTGTACATCTTTTCTTCATGGAATACCACATTCCGATTGCGGATGACTTTGTTATTTTCATAATCCCAAAGCCTATAGCCATACTCATCGCTACCATATCCGATAAAGACGCACTTCTGGGATTTAGCATCAAGCTTCTTCCTATCCTCCCTATCAATCAGAGCATATGCAATACAACCAAAAACTTTTAAATATGAATAATCAATTTTTTTACCAAAAACTGCTCTTGCGGTATTTCTCCATCAAGCGCACTAGATGGACTCCTATTAATCAGATAAACAGCTGCATCAACTGTAGCAGCCCATAAGTGTAGCGGAAGACCCGCATGTAGCCTCATGCATCTCGCACATTCCAGAATGGTTCTATTCATCCTCTCAGCTACACCGTTCTCTTGAGGAGTTCTAGGAATAGTTTTCAACCCATGTATGCCTTCTCGATTCAAGTATTCAGCAAATTCCTTGCTCGTGTATTCACTACCATTATCAGACTTTAGAGCTTTAATCTGATAACCTGTCTCTTTTTCTACCATGGCCTTCCACATTTTGAACATCCCGAATACTTCTGATTTTTCTCTAAGAGCATAGACCCAAGTCTTCCTTGTTGCATCATCAATGAATGTGACCAAATATCTCTTACCAAAATAAGAGAGTTCCTAAGCCGGTCCCCACATATCCGTATGAACCAACTCTAATTTTTTACCTTCATTCTGTCGCCCATTCAACTGAAAACTGACTGCCTTTTGTTTTCCATAAATGCGACTCTCACAGAAATCTAATTCAACTTTCTGCAAATCTGGAAGTAACTTCCTTGAGTGTAACTGCTTTACACCCTTTTCACCAAGATGTCCCAAACGATAATACCAAAGAGTAGACAAATTACTTGTAGCCACTGTAGTTGCAACCATATCATTGATATTGTCTCCCTGGAGAAGGTAAAGCATACCTGTACGTTTTCCCTTTGCTACTACTCTTGCCCCTGAGGTTATCTTCCACTCTCCGCATCCAAAGGTTGTTACCAAACCTTCTTGATCAAGTTTACTAGTTGAGATCAAATTTTTCTTTAATTCTGGGATATGTCTAGTTTCACGCAAAACTAGACGTCTTCCACCTGAGATGTTCGCAATCACAATTCCTTTTCCAACAATTGGCACATATGGCCGTTTCCAACAACCACTTGCCCAAAATCTCCACTGGCATAATCAGCGAATATGTCTCTTTGCGAGGTGCAATGGAAAGAAGCACCGGAGTCAATAAACCACTTGTCTGTCGTCAAGTCATACCCTGCAGATAAACATAAGTTCTCTAGCGAAGGTTCATCGCTAACCACATTAGCTCCTTGATTGTCATCCTACTGCTTCTTTTTGTAGGCCTCACATTGAAACCTCCGATGTCCAGTCTGGTGACAAAACCAACACTCATCTTTTGCGACCTCTCTCTTTCCCCTTGACTGTGATCTACCGCGCCCGCTGAATTTTCCTCAGCTTTTACTTCTCCCACGGTTCTCCACTGCTAGTGCCGTGGAAGATGTAGATGGCGAAAAATTATTTCCACCTGAAACTTTTCTTCGCATCTCTTCATCCATGATACTACTCACAGTATCATCCAGAGTCAAATCATCCTTCCCTGCACTGCGGTGTTGTAGCTTTCTGGAAGAGAACATAAAAATAATAAAGCTTGAAGCTTCATATCTAGATTTATGCCTGCGGATTCCAATTGACCTGTGACTTGCGTGAAACTGTTAATATGCTCTGCTACGGAACCTCTATCAGATAACTTCATATTAACCAACTTCTTCAGCAAAAAAATCTGATTTGATGTGGATGGCTTCTCATATATATTCGTAAGAATATCCATGGCTTCTTTTGCAGTTTTTGCTTTCGCGATGTGGTACCCTGTCTTTTTCGTCAACCCTAGACGAATCGCACCTAATGCCTTTCGATCAAGAATTTTCCATCCTGATTCTGCTGTCAGATCCACTTCCGCTATTTCAGGTTTCCAACCCTCAAGTGGTGCATAGAGATCTTTCTGATAAAGATAATCCTTGATTTGGAGTTTCCACCATCTAAAATCCTGCTCGTCGAACTTATCGATCCTGATTTTATCTTCTGCCATATCGTTTGCTTTCAATCAAAAGTCACCGAAAAAACCCCTTGATGTTCTTGATTAACCAACCAAGCTCTGATACCAGTTGTTGGGAATCGAGCACTGATTCCAGAAAAATAACCCAAGCAAACGATCCTCACTAGCAGAATATAATAATAAAAGAATGGAATCGAAAAAACACACCAGAGAATTTGTTATCGAAGTTCACCCAAACCTGGGCTACATCTCCACGCAGACGCACTCTGCGAATCTACTAGACTTTGAAGAAAGTAGGAATACAATTATGATCTTCTCTCAAGATCGGAGCACAAAGAGATTGAGAACACTCACAAAGAAAAAAAACTTACTTTTTTCTTCTCTCTTTTCTTTTCTCTCTATTTTCTTCTCAGCGCTTGACGGCTAATCTCTTTCAATAGCTGATATAAGCGCAGCTTTTAACCTAAAAGCAAAATTAATAGAAAAGACAAAAAAGCCCTTAATAACAATATTTTGCTTCATCCTCCAACAGAATATACATGGCGACCGCAAACGTTTTTAATGGGGGGCGTGACTGATCCTTCCCAACCCAGTAGAGGTATCAAGCAAGTTGATCGCTTCTCACCTTACCTATTTATTCTTTTTATAGATATCCTCAGCTTTCGTATCAAAGAACAGTGTGAGAATGGCAATCGACATCCTTCAAAGGTTTCAAGAACTGGGCCAAAGTCTCACATCACTTCTTCGTGGATGATCTCTTTTTGTTTTCAGAATTTAGTGACGGTGGACGTGAGTCCACTATTAGAATGCAATAGCTGTCTAGGGGTGGCAAAAGGTCTCGTGCTTGTGCGATTAATCCTGAAGGGCTCACGTCCCTTTGGGATGTCAATTGGACCGGCCTTGGGGACCTATTGGAGATTTGATTATCCTTTGAATAGAAATGGAGATGATCTTAAGGTCAAAGACTGCCGGAATGGATGTGGGAATTGGAACTTTGCCTCCTCGTTGGTCAAATAAAGTTTCTGCAGGAACTACTCTATTGGATAAAATCCTCTGAGATATAGTGTTTTCTATGGGGACCTGGCTCTGTGGTTGAGCAAGGACAATTATGTCATTCAAAGACCGACAAAATTGCCTATACTCACTCCCTTTTGTTTGCCTCCAGTGGGCCAATATATTGCAGTCATAAAGAAACAAAAGGGAAGAAGAAATCGTGAAAAAACCACAGGCTAGCTTGTTTGACTCAATATAGATAGAGAAATTGCAGATGCAACACTCGTTTTTCTAGACACATATAGGACGAACTAGCGCATTTGCAGCTGAATCATAGGCTCTCAAAGATGGAATTAGGCTGGCCCTTGATAACCACGTCACTCATTTGCATATTGAGCTGGACGCATTAGCTGTTACATTAGCTGTTACCAAAGCTCTTCATAGAAATGATGCAAGAGAACTTCCCGTGGACCCAATTATTGATGATCGGAGGAAACTGCTAGCCGAACCGCAGGAATTTAAGATTGATAATATCTGTAGTTTGCTGTGCTTGAGTTTGCACCAGATGCTATGAAAGAACTGGTGTTTAAGATTCTTATGGGAATGTCCTTAGGTTCAGAATTATAACTTGGTTGGCCATCCTTGACAGGCTGCCTCCTCTGCGCAGATTAGCCAAATTGTCCTCTGGGAACCAATGTTATCTTCTCTGTCATGTGAAGCAAGAAACAAGCAGCCATCTCTTTTCTGCTGCTCTGTGAAATTGATGGGGCTGTTGGAGATTGGAACTTGGGCTTCCAATTGGCTAGTCAGATGATAAGAGGAGGGCCAACATGCATGCGGCTCTGCTAATAAAAATTGGGGGTAGGGCCAGAGAGTATCAGGTCAGGGGTTTGATCCCCACCTGTACCGCATATATATGCACATAGAAAAGAGGAGTAAGACCAAAAAAGAAAAGATAGACAGATTAAGGGGAGGGAGAGGAAGATATGGAATGGATGCATCCAAACACATGGAGATCTAGTAATGTGGTCTTGCTCTCGCATGGTGGTTCCTTGCATTCACACCAGCAAAGATTATAGTTTAACTTGGAGTTGAAAGCTGTGTGAATATAAATGCAGAGTTTGCCAAGAAAGCATGCTTGTTCGTGCTTAAATTGGGCAATCTCCGGCGGGCTTATCTTTAGTCTAGTTTCTTCTTTATTCAAGGGGTTTGTTTTCAGGTCATTTGATAAATTACGTGCTCGCGCACATATGATATTTTAGTTATTGAACCTTTTTGATCATCACTAAATGGGGAGAGCTCCATAGGGGTTTCTTTCGAATTTTTTTTCATTTTCCATAATGGGGCTAGCTAGTAGATATATGCTTTCACCTACAAGAGCCATTTTTCTTTTTTTTGGGTAAAGAACAAGAGCCATTTTTCGATGTTTATGCATATCAACAAATTGAACTCTTATAATATTTTGGGTTTATTATGGAATAAGGCTACATAATTTGAAATGTACATCAAAATTATAATAAAGAATTGAGAAAATCACATCCATAGAAAGAGCGAAGAGGTATAGATTTAGTCAAAGTACTTCCAAGAAACTTCTTCAAAATAGTTATATCCATACTGTAATTCTAACTAGGAATGAGCAGTTCCAAGTTCCTCATTTTTTGGAACTTGGAACCTATCCACATACCATGAAACTTGGAATCTAGCCTGTTATAGGATCTAGGGTCGATTCTAGGGTATATCCAAATTCCACCTGTTTTATTAATTGAACAATTGTAGTGAATCATCGCCGTTAATAACCACAACTTGTTTTTACAATTTACTGACCACAACTTATATTTAGATATACGAAGAATATGAAATATAAACAAGTCATAAAATGAAAGATCATACTACCGGTTCCAGATTATATGCTCATCATATAATACCATAAAAAACCGCAAAATCAAGCAAAAACATGGATCAAGAAAAGCACAAAAAACTTGTTTAAGATTTTAGGTTCCAGGTTCCACCTACCTGGATTCTGGAACCTACTCGTCGAAACACGTTTTCCAATTTTTGGAACGTGAAACCTACCTTGCATTCATTGAAACCTAGAACCTACAGTTTCCCACCGGTCAAGCTCTAGGTTCTACCTTGGAACCATGCTCACCCCTAATTCTAACGATTGCAATGGAAATATTAATTGTCTAACACAATTCCTCTATAAGAATACAATATGGAAAATACCTTTATAAGAAAACAACATGTTTAATTTAGTCCCTAAACTTGATAATCAAAGGACTAGATTGTATCTAAAGATATAATAATTCAATGACTAGATTAAATATTTACTAAAAGTTCGGGAACTACATTGGATAAATTAAAAGTTTAGAGACTACATTGAACATAGGATTGAAGTTTAAGGACCACATTGAACAAATTAAAAATTTAGGGATCATATCAAGGCAAAGTTCAGAGATCGTTTGTGTAATTATTCCGACACCATATTGATGCACTTCAAAGTGTTCTTCAACCGAGAACTCAAACTCATAAATTCAAGAAAAATATAATACAATGGAGAAGAAGTAAAAAGTTACAACTATGGATTTGTCATTATATTTTTTTCAGTCTTCCTTTGGATTACTTAAAGACCCAAGAAAGTGCATAGGTGTGTTAATTTTGAAAAGTTATAACTCTTCAACCATAATTATAAGTGTTGCGTTTTCCTAAAAGGTCATAGTTGGAATCTCTTCGATGCGTCATTCCTTTGAATTGAAATTGTTTGTAAGCATTGTAACTTTTGGAACAAAGTTCCTTTTACCATTTCAATGATCAATAGCATAAGTTCACTTTCAGAACCAATTGAGTCATTGGTCTAAGTTTGTCCAACCCTTTTTTCCTTCTTTCTTTTCCTTCTCCTCCAAAATAGGATGTATATGAACATATTTAGTGAAAAGTACAAAAATCAATCATAATAACTTTCAATAGCATCAAGATATAGTAAATGGACATCAACCTCCCACGTGCCTCAAAGGGTTTGCATTTTTGCTCAAAAAGTTAAAACCTTCCTCTACCTTTTTCTCGGATCAAAAGCATTCCTTTGCGTTTTAAAACACATCACCTTTAGTTCTTTTATTAAGTCTTATACTTAGTGTACATATGCTAATTCAATTTAAACTTTTTTATTAATCCTTCTGGCCAATTTTAGTGGAAATTGTAGACATGGATGCTTGCCCCCCTACTGTCACGGCCAACACTGACGTTAAAATTTTTAAAAAAAGAATTTGAATTTTTTCTTTTTTCTTTTATGTTTCCTTCTTCCTCTGCCGATTGCCAGGCCTTGTGGCCGATCACTGGCCATTACAAAGGTCTGGCGACTGGTGGAGGAAGAAGGAAAAACAAGAAAGAAAATAGAAGGAAAAATAAACTATAAAAAATTCAAAAATTGCAAAAAATTTCAAAATATTTATGTCAATGCTGTCCATCCTATGTGTCACGACCGATGTCCACATACGTGATTTCCATCCAAACTTAGCCGAAATGACTAAATTGATAATTTGTCAAAAAGGTTTATGATAGAATTGACATCTATACATAGATTTAGGACTTTTTTTTGATAATTTTCCCCTTTATCTCGTGCGAATCGATTCTTGCTTGTATGGACAATTAAAATGTCAACATGGACATCGGGGTGCACATGTCGCATTATGATTTCCTTAAAATCTTTAAAGAGTACATGGACGCTTTTGAATAATAACAAATGTAACAGCGATTCCGACGGGTAAAAGTACAGCTACCGCCGGCGAC
Organism: Syzygium jambos; assembly: GCA_031216235.1. Taxonomy (NCBI): domain Eukaryota; kingdom Viridiplantae; phylum Streptophyta; class Magnoliopsida; order Myrtales; family Myrtaceae; genus Syzygium; species Syzygium jambos. The sequence continues at coordinate 15,539,257 of CM062230.1, read as the reverse complement.
ATTAACCCACCAAAAAAACTAGTAGACAAACAATTAGAATGTCAGGAGACCACTGTGCGGTGCACCCCCACCTAGTAACCTAAACATAAATAAACTCCATAGAATCATCCGAAGGACGAAGAATTCCACAACTTCACACGACAAAGTCTTGAACATTGTGGAGGAGTTCAGTAACAGATGATCCCGACCACCTAAACACGAACCATGCCCTTTCAAGTAAACTCAACTATCTTCCATGCACGTCATCGGTTCTGATTTATTTGGTGGAGGTTTTAGAACGTGGGGATCACTCCATAGGAGTATTTTAAAGTTTGATGAAATCCATGCATGCATCGAAGTCACCAGAAATCAATAGATGTTCTGGGAAATCAACACGGGGTGTCTATATAGATAGGGCAAAAACCCATGCAATTCCAAACTTAGCACCACCGCTCGCTGCCTTAGACAATCTTTTTCTTTTGCCAAAACGTTTAAGCTAACAGAAAATGTCTAGATGGGAACGAAATTACGCCCTCGAGATAACCGGGGGCAAGGGAAACGAATAACGGGGAATAATACCTGGGACAAAATTGGGAGGGGTGCCAGGATTTGAGCCGTTGACATGTGCTCCGATACCATGTCAGATGAACTGGGTTTTCTCAAAAGTTTGAGCCATCGGAAAACATGTCACAATGTGTTCATAACGTGTTTCCTAACAGCAGCCATGTGGATTGGAGCCTTCTATGATGAATATGGATGGATTAGTCGAGTAAAGGTTTGGATGTCTTGTATTATCTAATATATATACACGCGCGTACATAGCCGCAGAGACATGATGCTTTAACAGTAGAGAACTGATGTTGTATCTTTCACAATTTTTGCATGATATAAGTGATTTTGTATCCTGTTTTCTTGCCAACGAGAGTTAATATATATACTGATCCCTATTTATGGAAAAGACAATAGTTATGAAAATACGAAGATTATGATATGCATATGAATTCGAGATTGAAGAAATTTTACAATCATCTCAGAAACCAATTAATCATCGTCACTGCCCACAATATCAGAATACCGCAAGAAAGTGGTTTTCTCCACATTCGGTAAGCAAAAATCCATCATAATTTTAAAAAGGGTGATATATTTTTACACTTAGAAAAAGGAAACATATATAAGAGAAAACTTGAGAAAATAAAAAGCTAGACACGCGAACGTGCGCCATAATTAGTAATTGATGTATGCTCGAAATGTGCTCTTTCTCCCACCATAAATAAACAATTTAAGTTCCGTGGACCAGACGTTTGCGTTATTCTGAAGAAATTGAAGCTAATAAAAATGCAAAAAAAAAAAGAATAAACTAGTAAAACAAAACATAAAAATCCGCTATTAATTTTTTTAAATGAGGCTATTAATTTTGCATGGGAATTTGAAGCGGCAATAGTCAAGAATTTGATCAGTCATCGCATGATCTGCGAGCGGCTTTCGCGCTCGAACAGACGAGAGTTGAAAGGCTTCACTGACCAATAATAATGTTTCGTAACAAGCTAGCACACGACCACCAGCCATGATCGACATTGTTTAATCTTTTTTTTTTTTTTGTAACCCAGGGAACCCCCGCGCGGCCGACAGCCGGGGAGTAAACCCTGGGGGCGACACGTGCTAGCCACCACACACGTGCCACCGGTTAAGTCACCCTGCGGCGCCCGGGATTCGAACACTCAACCTTTTGCTGGAGCGCGCACTCTTCCTCTCGCAAAAGGTTGAGTGTTCGAATCTCGGGCGCCGCATGGTGACTTAACCGGTGGCACGTGTGTGGTGGCTAGCACGTGTCGCCCCAGGGTTTACTCCCCTGCTGTCGGCCGTGCGGGGGTTCCCTGGGTTACAAAAAAAAAAAACATGATCGACATTGTTAAATCTTATTCTTGTTCCTTTTTCCAAAAAGGAAGTATAATATTTACTGGTTTTTGCATGAAGTGAATAGTTCGTCTCCGTGAGAGCCCAACTGGGAAAATGCTTGCGGTGCACTGGACAGCTCGACGTGCACGACAGTGAATTGTCTCCATGATATCGGACTTCGAGGAAGAGGAGAAGGCGAATAGAAATGCCACAAGAGAATTGCATATAGGAGACAGATTTTTAGAAATGCAAATCTTTTTCAACTTCCCGCAGGAGTTACCCTAATACAGACGGCGCCAAGGGTGATACAATGAGAGCGTACAAGCCTGGCATTGTATCTTGTAAGATGTGTTCTCAGACAGAATGATGATAATAAAACACTTTAGCAAAAAATAATGGCCCTTATATCACTAATGGTTTTACTTTTATGACACGGAATTTCAATTTGGGCGAGCAAATCCGTGCTTATAGAATAACTCACACACCTTATAAAGGAGGTGAGATGTCAACCAAGAAAATTGCATAGATGGTGTTCCTTTAAACATGACATTGTATGCATTTGCATAGTGGCATGAGAGATCAAAGTATGCAATCAAGCATCTCAAACACGCATGTCTGTTCTTTAAATCACTATGAACCAATCCAAGGGATCTTATCATCGACATATATATATATAGTGACCACATGTAAAAATTATTTCTTAGTTTTATTTTGACTTAGAATTTATGATTAGTACAGCAAGGGTTTTTCTCCATGTTTTCTATAAATGTGAAAGATCTATGTCTCCTGATTAGTGTTAGAAAATCTAGTTACTTTGAGATTAACCCGTCAAGACGGTTGTAAGAGTTCTTTGTGAAATTAGGGAGGAAGTATATTGAGATTTCTACAAAAGAGGCTCGTCATGAACTAATTGGTTGTAATTGGGTTTGAAAAACACGGAAAGTATTGAGGTGATCATTCGTGGTTGTAACATTTATTTCTCCGCTAATTGATTCTATACATCGTGCAGTCTTTCTGTCGCTCTTCTTCTAAATGCAGGTTACATTAGTGAAACCAAGTAATTAAACTCTTGACCAATTTGTTTCATGTTTTCTTTGAATTGTGTTCAATTGACTTGATTTCTCTGCAAGTGATGGCAGAAAACAATGATTGATCGGTGGGTCCTCTTAATGTATCAAATTTTTAATGAACATCTCAAGAAAGGAATCACGTAAAGATCATCAAGGTTCTCGGGTGAAGATTGACATCACGGTTTGATCCGGTGAAAGAAGCCTTGGGTGAAGGCCGAAAGTTGTATTGTAGCAATACTATCCCGAGCTTGGTGCCATCATGGCTAGTCCATGTGTAAATCTAGATGTACCGGTTAATGGTGTTGCTATGCACAGCAATGAGGTAGAGAGAGATTCAGGGAAAATTGTCAAATCAGTCCTAAACCTATTGTACGGCGGCCAATTCAGTTCTAAACCTTTCAAATTTGTCAATTTAGTCCTAAACCTTTTAAATTCTTGCCAATTCAGTCCTTCCGGCCAATTTTGGCCGGCCGGTGCTGACGTGGCCGCCGGTCGGCGCTGACGTGGCAATTTTTAATTATTATTTTTTTATTTTTTAATATTTTTTTATTTTTCTGCTTTTTTTCTGCTTTTTTTTTTCTCCTTTCTCCCCTCTGCCGGTCCGGCGACCGGCGACTGGCCAGAGGGGAGGGCCGGCGAGCCTCGCCGGCCCCTGGCTGGGCGAGGCGAGGTCGGCCTCGCCTCGCCGTCGCGACCCAGGCGACGGCGAGGCTCGACCTCGCCTCGCCTCGCCTCGCCCAGCCAGGGGCCGGCGAGGCTCGCCCTCGCCGGTGGCCGGCGGGGCGAGCTTCGCCAGAGGCCTCGCCGGCCCTCCCCTCTGGCCGGTCGCCGGTCGCCGGACCGGCAGAGGGGAGAAAGGAGAAAAAAAAAGCAGAAAAAAAAGCAGAAAAATAAAAAAATATTAAAAAATAAAAAAATAATAATTAAAAATTGCCACGTCAGCGCCGACCGGATGGCCGGCGGCCACGTCAGCACCGGCCGGCCAAAATTGGCTGGAAGGACTGAATTGGCAAGAATTTAAAAGGTTTAGGACTAAATTGGCAAATTTGAAAGGTTTATGACTGAATTGGCCGCCGTACAATAGGTTTAGGACTGATTTGACAATTTTCCCGAGAGATTCAAGTTGTGGATGGCCCTATGCATAAGGCCCACATATTAGTCAATTTAATTGAGATGCACGTGTGAGATTTGTTAGGTAGAAGAAATCTCATGTCAAGAAATTAATATGTGGAGTAGTTAATACTTTTAGCTGCCCACCATCCATTTAAGCTTATAACTGGAATTGTGTCCAACTATTAATAAGCTCTGATTTACGACAGCTCTTGGTGATCTTTACAGGTTGAAGTATCGGACTTCAATGTCCCCACACGATGTGATAATTGCCAAATCTCACTCATTGTTATGCTATCACTCGAAAACTTGTTAGAAAAGGGCTATAGAAGTCCAATACCTTTATACTAGGGAGATCAAAGTTGAATCTAAAACTTGAGCCTACCGAGACACTTGAGCAATTAAGGTATGGCTAACCTAATTAGGTATTAGCATTTGCTCCTTTATACTTCAAATCTCCTATACACGATTCTTCTGTCTTCCACTCGGGCGCTTACACCAACAAAAGCAAGAATAGAAAAACTCCTAATAATTTCAGGTTATTTCGGTGTGTTTGTTTTGTGGATATTATCGATTTAAAAATTATTTTTCTGAAGATGATCGGTTATATAACTAGTAAAAAAGAATAGAGAAATATATTTAATCATCAATGATAATATTTGCCTTACGAATCCTCTCGGAAAAAGGACAGGCATTAGACATGAGTTGCTTCCTCCGGTGTCCCGACCAAGTCCCCATGATAAATTTAAACAATTAGCATACACTCGTGCGCTATCAAGGCCAACCGTACGGGTCATCCCCATATAAATCAACCCACCCTCACTGAAGATCTAATCAATCTCAATTCTTCAAGACTCCTCTCTCTGCTCATATTTCACTGCCTTCATGAAGATCTGTCCCAGCATTTTTGCCACCATCTTCGTTTTGTTCCTCGTCCTCGACAGCACCCTTTTGATCTGCACTGCGTTTTCTGTTAACCCTGAACCCAAGAATACTCGAGAATCACTGCACCGAGGACGCTCATGATGTTTTCGGCTTGTAACCGTAGCTCTGATTCCGCAGTTATCAATTCAAGCAACCCGAAAGGGGCAACGATAATGGAATATCAAAGAGCCGAGAAAGCCGTGGAGGCGAGCCTGAGGAGAGCCCCACAAAGTGGGCCAAATCCTACTCAGAACAAGTGAAGCTTTTCTTGCAGCAACTGCAAGAATATGTACATCCTTGTGATGAGCAGTAACTAGATCAAATGGACGAGCTGTCAACGAATGCTACAAACTTTTTCGGCTTATCCTTTTAATAGTTTCTATCTATGTCTTGTTCTTTCAAGGTTATCACTTTCTTTTCATCTTGCATCGCTTCTCGTATAAGTAAGGATAATCGGTTTCAGGATGGATTAGGTTCAAACTTGGAACCTGAAACCAATCCAATTATAACCGGTTCCCAATTTTTGGAACCTAAAATCTATCATATTTTCCCTGAATCCTGTTTTGGAACCGACCTTGTTTTTCTGGTCTGGTTTCAAGGTCTACCTGGAGAACCTTTTTTTTTTTGTTCCTTTTTCTGGTTTCATTTTTTTCCGGCAAAATAATATAGGTAGTAATTAAACAATTCAAAGCAAAAGATCTATCGGATCGGCGAACCAAAAAGGCGGAAAAAATACACGCACAGTACGAATGCTGAGATGACTGAACCCTAGCCCTCTTCAACACGCAGGCAAGCAATGAGCTGGGTTGCGTTCTTGTGGCGAATGAGGAGTCGCTTGCGAAGAGAGAAACCGTGAGAGACAGAGGAGGTCGCAAAGAGAGAAGAGAGAAACCGTGAGAGATAGATTGGGTAGCCAGGTAGGATAACGTGATCTAGGGTTTTTACTTTTTTTTACATTATCTCAAAACCGGTTCTAAAACCGGTCCGGGTCGATTTTTACTTGGAACTGGAAACCGGACCGATTATAACCGATTCCCAAAATATAGAACCGGTTCCCGGATCGGTTCTTGTTAGAACCGGTTCCCAGACCTGTTTTTCGAGTGGATCAGTCCGGTTTTCGAGTAAACCCGGTCCGTTGCACACCCCTACATATAATCACAGATCTTCTCGCTAAGGTCACAGAAAGTTGTCGATGCATGTGTCTGGACCACCTTAAACGAGCTTCTATAACATGAGACAACATTGGTAAGGCTTGTGTCGGAACTTCTATTTTCTGCGGCACCAAAGTGAGTGTCACTATTTCTTAGCATGCGATGAGCTCAATCTAATTAACTTACATTGAGGCTGCGCTAACTGTATCCTAGAATACACTCTTCAGAATGAAGCGTTATCATCTCACTATGCTCATCTTGTGTGGGTGTCTTCATTTTTCAAGGAAATTGTCCAATCAGTCATAAACCTTTTGTATAGATGCTAATTTATTTCGTCAATTTAGTCCTAAATCTTTACAGAAAATTTCAATGTAGTTCTTTTGGCCTAGTCTCGCCGAAAATTGATGATACGGCGGCGTGCCACGTAGAACGGCCGGCAATAACTGGATCACTATATCATTGATTTCCAACGAAAATTAACTGAAAGGACTATATTTGAATTTCACGCAAAGTTTGAGGACTAAATTGGTAATATTAAAAAAATTTAAAATTAAATTAATATCCGTACAATAGATTCATAACTGATTTGGTAATTTTTCTTTTGTTTTTTTGTGGGTTTGCAAAACATCACTAGAGATCATTTCATTAGGTAAATTACTGAACAGGGGCACCCATTAACTTTGATTTAGGTGTGTTTGGGAAAACTTTGAGAAGCATCTTTGGTTGTAGAGGGTGAGCTTGATTATGGCAAAAACAAACGCATTGGGCGGACCGATTCCCATTCTTCCCATTATTGCGAAGAACACTTCGATAAAGTAATAAAAATTTTGAGAAAAAATCACAAAAAATCCCAAACTATATCCCTTATGATAGATATACCCTAAACTATTTTTGTGACATAAAAAACCTCAAAGTATGACCACTATGTACCCTTTTTTTTTCCTTCTACTTATGTGACACATTTACCCTTCATCAATATTTTGTCATATGATTTTTTTGCCAAAACAACGTCGCTTTTATTTTACTCAAGCTATGCGGACGCAATGTTAACACCATTTACTTTCTAGTGTTCAAATAAGCAGTGTTTTAACGATGTCCATTGATGGAATCTTGACGGAGAGTAAATGTGTCACACATGTATAAGTTTAGGATTTTTTGTATCATAAAAAAAAGTTTAGGACAAATATATCACAGTGGGCATAATTTGGGATTTTTGGTGGTTTTCCCCTAAAAATTTTAAATTCTACCAATTTTAACCCCAAAGAATTATTTGGGGTATCGGTTCCCGATTCAGTCCGGTCCCACCCAGGAATTGGGAACCGGACGAAGAGGAATGGTTCCCCATTCCTGGAACTAGGAACTGGACCACCTAATCCAATTCCTAGGCAGGCCAATGGAACTAGTGGATTCACAATAATTCATATTCTTCAAACATGTTAAACGAGATTTGAAATAACTAGAAAACCTAACACGATACTAAAACCAACCAAAGGAAGGAAAAAAAAGGTCATCAGAAATGGCAAGATCGAGATCATTGGATGAACATTCCTTCACGAACAAGGATAGTCGGAGCAACTTCGGCATTGGCGAAACAAACACACAAAACATTGAGACTCCACCAATACTACATTCCGGCGATTCCAAGCTCCACATAATCCACCTTTGCTACCAACAACTGCCTCTATGGAATCATCTTGGCCTAAACACTCTAGCATCGAGGCCGAACGAACTCAATCAAATATTACCTTGTTGAACTAGGGATCGTGGAGAATGTCGAGGCTGCGCTTGTACATGATGGTGGGGCGATGTGCCTTCGCCATGGTGAAGCATCGGGCAGGAATCACAAGTCGAAGCCACCTGATCAATGACGAGGATGCTCTAATCTGGCTCGACAAGTTCAGCATCAAGCATGGTCGGGAGAAGATGGGAGAGAGAGAGAGAGAGAGAGAGAGAGAGAGAGAGAGAGAGAGAGAGAGAGAGAGAGAGGCGAGTTTGGCTCAAGAAGAGTGTAACGGGGAAGTGAAGTGAGCATAGCAAGAAGATCGTCCGTGATTAGCGGCCGCCATGGAGTAGGTTGATGAAGAATCAGCCAAGAGTCGAAAAGAGCAAGGTTAACTGATTGTGAGAGCCGAGACGAGAGGGAAAGACGCATGAGAGCTGAAGCGATTAGGGTTTAGTTGCTAATGTTGTTAGTTCTTCAAGAAATAAATAAATAAAAATAAATAAATCCACTCGGTCCAGGAGGTTCGATTCACACCCTAAAATCGGGAATTGAACCAACACCTATGGGAACAGTTCAAAACCGGCTGGTTCATTTCAGTTGGAGCGGTTCTCAATTTGGGTGGTTCTATATGTTCACCCCTAAAAATTATAAAAGGATATGTTAGTTGAGGGGTATTATATTTGTTGGCACCTCAAATTTTCCCTAGATTTCGAAAGAATAAAAAAAGTCAACCTAAGGTTGACCGAAAGTTTACCAATATTCAACAGACGAGTTAAAAGGCTCAAAAATAACTTTTCAGCTTAAAAAATGAGTTTCGCTCTTCTAAACGGGGTATCGACGCTATAAAGTCACCCAAATCCGATGGTCAATTTTTTACCCTTCGGGATTAGTTGCTTGTTTTTCGCAGTATCAGAGGTTTCCTTCCACTGAACCACATTTTCCATAGAAAATATCCCTAATTCTCAATACTTTCTCCACCTTCATTCTCCACAACAACAGATAAGAAATTAATTTCTCCACCTTGTCTTTCTTCACTTTCATTTTCTTCACCTCTATTTTCCTCACCCACTTCAACATTCTTCCAAGCATAGATGCAGAGGAGCCTGGGGATATCATGGTATCCGACTTGGCAATAGTATTCCCTATAACGCAATTGCCGGCTTTTGCATGCACGGTATGGGTTTAGAGAAGCCTAAACAATTATATATTATCAAGATCCAGAAAATACTTAGTCGCTGGACTAGGCTTAAATAAACATCAACTGATGTTTCTGGCTTTGCAGAGTGGATATCTATAGTCTTGACCTTTCTTTAAGGGAAATTGTCCAGTAAATTATAAATTGTACAAATATCAATTCAGTCCTTAACATTTCAATTTGCTGATTGGGTCCTAAGCCTTTGGGCAAAATTCCAATTTAGTTCTTCCGATCATTGATTTCCGGCAAAAATTGACATGATGGACCACTTTAGAAATTTGTGCAAAGGTTTACGACCAAATTAACAAAATTAAAAAATTATAATTTAATTGGTGGTACAATAGGTTTATAATTGATCGGGTGGCCTTAGAATGCCCGACTCGATCATAGTCCTTTCAAAGATACAAATAACCGATTAAAATTGGCTATGACATTTCTGCAGATTAATTTCTGATAAGGTCAATCGATAATCTAAAGCTTATTATGTGTTCTAGCATGCAAAAAGGTAGGGAACAATAGTTACGTATTTGTTTTTCTTTGTCTACGAGAACCCTACATTATAAAATTTTCGCACTTTAAACCCTAAAATTCTAAAATTACCATAATCTGTTAAATTTGACAGAAAAAAAGTTCCCATTTGCCCCGACAGCTATCCCTCCCCAAATTTGTCCATCGACAACACATAGAAACTACTTTAGTCGAAACAATTTTTGAATTCGGAGGAGTTATTCATGCCTTTACCGTACACGCTTGGGTCTATCCTCATTTGATTTGAATGGATCCATGAAACTGTGGGCATTCACTTTTTCTCTAAAGCCGGTCTTCAGGTTAGGAAGCCAGGGGACCAAAAAGAAGAAAAAGCAAAGAGCTCAGTCCCAAAGTGCTAGAAAGAGTAAAATTTCGGAATAAAGAGATGCCTCTGTCAATAGAAGAATCGATGCCTTACCACGTTATTTCTCCTTTTCAGTGTCCTAATTCTGTGCAAAGCATTAATGACATGACCAGTCACTGTAGTCTTGCATCGATTAGTTATATTTAGTGTTTTATTATTAGCAGTTATCTCTCTTGATTCACTAAGGAATAATGATATAAATAGTTATTAAAATTTGATATCTGAAGTTTTAATTTATTTAATATAATTTTTGAATTTTATCTTAATATTTAATGTGGTTTGTAAACTTTTACTTTGTTTAATGTGATCCTTAGGCTTTTAATACATGTTCAATGGAGTTTCTAAACTATATAATAATGTTCAATATAGCATGTGCAAGGACTACATTTAACATTTTTATAGTTTAGGGACTAAATTGAATATGTACCAAAAGTTTTGGGACGAAATTAAACGAATTAAAAGTTCAGAAATCACATTACATATTGAGTTAAAGTTCAGGGAACAGGTTGAACAAATTAAAAGTTCAATGATCATATTGTACATTGTGTCAAAGTTTAGGGACTGTTTTGTGTCATTTTCCCATTCTTTAAAATAGGAAGTTTATAGTCCTATTACCCAAACTCGCAAGCCGTAGCATGTCGAGGGAAATTCCTTCAAATATGAAAGTCATTTACAGAGCAAGCAAGGATAACTAAAACTGAATACAATAAGTGATGCTCATTTTTTGTGACATCCCCAATTTGGACCGAATCAACCAAAGGAAATGGGCATGGAAGTGGCGAACGGATCGATATGAGGGTCGATCATGGATCGGCTGGTTGTCGGAACGGATATTTAAAAAGGATCGGTCATGATTTGATCGAAGGATCATCCATGGATTGGCCAAAGGATCGATAATGAAATGGCTTCCCAATCACACAAGTCAATTAGAGTGATTTGACCATAAGAGTCGGTCGTGGAATGATCCCGGACAGCCATGGATCAATACCATGCTGGCATGAGTCGGTTGCAGGTGATTCTGCTCGGCCACACATCGGTCACGGGAGACCATGGATTGACTCTGTTGAGTTCGATTTTCACACGACAACATGACAACCGAGGATCAACTATGGATCGTTGATGCTCGAATATGAACCGGTTGTAAATCGGCCATGGATCATGGCGTTGAGTCGAGTAGGCTATAGATGAGTCATGTGCCAAGCTAAGAGCCTAGTGGCTTAGGTGCAGATTAAGCTTTGTGCCGGCCATGCAAGCCAGGTTTTGTGTCGGCCATGCAAGCCAGGCCTTATGCCTAGCCATAGAGTAGTCATGTGCTCGTCAGTCAGGCCACGAGCCGGCCTTGTGCCTGACCGTGTGCCAGTCATTGTGCCCGACCCATGTGCTAAGTCTTGTGCCCATCGGTTCCAGCCCAAACATAGTTTCGTCTCGATCAAACTTATGCCCACCTGTGAGCTAATGTATGTGTTCAGTCCATGAACCGGTCTCTCGTTTGTGTCTTGTTCAAGCACTCGGCTCCTTGCTTGTGTAGCCTAACTGTGTGCTCAGCACACCGTCCATGTGGCCCGGTACCTTGCCCGTGCATTCGACCATGTGCTCAGCCTTGCGCCCGTGTGGCCCGGTTGTATGCCCGGTCCTGCGCCTGGTTAGGCCCAACCGAACAAGCCATATGTTAGGACAATCCAGCTGATTCGGCCTTACGCCATTCAGTCTAGTCTTTGGCTCGGTTGTGTCTAACCATACTTGAACATATTTTTACACCGAACCTCAGTTCCAAATGGGATGTTGGATCGTTTATGACAGTTGAAAACCCCTAATTACCTTAGTTCCTTATTAAGTCAAGTTTTAGTGAAAATTGGATGTTTAAAGGAAGATATGCCATTAAAACTAGCAAGGACCCCAATTATTGAGTGTTTCTTGATAAAGCCACATGGTTCACACCTAAAATGCTTCTTGGGACAAGAAGACAAATTGACTTGACTTATTAATTACATTATTGACAATTTCTTGAACAAGTTGGCCAATAATGAAATCTAGCCACCAATAATGGAGTGTCTTGTAGAATCCACTAATAATTGAGTCTTGAAGACCAAGGCCATAGTTCATGCCCAACAAGAGAGTCACGCCCAAAGACTCGGTGGGCAAGAAGACAAGTTGATTTAGTCAAGTCAGTGGCTTTATTAGAAACTTATCTTGCAAGTTGGCTAACTTCCATAGCAAGTTGGTAAGATGGCCTATAAATAATGGCATCATTCCCTCAGTATTCACCACTAGCTCCCCTCTCCTCTCTCACACGCCACTTTCTCTTCCTCTCCCTCTTGCTCTCACATCCTCTCACTGCCGCCTTCTCTCTCTCTCTCTCGCTCGTGCCCCCTGCCGTGCCGCTTGGCCCCACTGCCGACCACCACCTTTAGGCTTGTTGTAAGTAGACTTTCTAACCCTTGGTTAGGGTGTTGTGTTACATCGGTACGGCGGGACGTGTTCATAGTCGTTGCTTGTGATTATATGTGTTGCTTGATTGAATTCCTATTGCTTGTTCATGTAAGGTTTCTATGTTTTGTTCACGTGCAACTTTGTTTGTTTGCTCATATGTTGGAAGCACGCCTCGGGCCATGGACGGGTCTCACTCAGTTGGGATCAACGTCGAGACGTGTCAAAACGAATCTCGCTTGGCGAGTCAGTATTGAGGCATGCCGATCCAAAGTTTTGCTTGGTGTAGGTCAACATCTTGACTGGTTGGTTTGGGCCATGAACCTGGTGCCGTGTCTGGTATGATGTACGGTTTTGGAAAGGTAAATCATGTTATACACTTGGCATGATTCACGCCCTTGGGCCTTTCTTGTATAAGCTAATGTAATGAAAATAATAAGCCGGATTGTGATGTTTGTTTGCATGGTTACACAAGGAAATAAACCTAGCCGTCACTCTTGGATTAGGGGACATTGCCCTATTAAGTTCGAATGCCTGACAGGGTTTGGTTGTCAGAGGATCGTCGTCACCCTTGGATTAGGGGACCTTGCCCGATTAAATTCGGATGCCCGACGGATTGGTTGTCGTAGGATCGTCGTCACCCTTGAATTAGGGGACGTTGCCTGATTAAATTCAATGCCCGACAGATTGGTTGTCGTAGGATCGTCGTCACCCTTGAATTAGGGGACGTTGCCCGATGGATTCCAGAAGATCCGTGTGAACGGTTAAAATAATGAATGAACCCTCTTATGCATGCTCTTTGTTTTAGTATGATGGCTTTAAATTATGTGAACCTCCCGTTGTGCCTGCTCTTGTTCTAGTGTGATAGTGTTATTCATGTGTACACCATTTATGTATTATGCTTGATATTCTCTTGGTGGATACATAAATCATGAATAGTAAATAGGCAAGGTAAGGCATACATTGCTATTAATTTGCCATCGACACTTAACGTGATTATGTTCACGTGCTTGTTTGACGACGAGGCATCCTCCTATCCAAGGATTAGTAAGTTTACTTACTGAGTCCTTGACTCACTTTGTTGTTTTTTAGATTTATAGGCATAGAAGTCTCACACCAGTTTTAAGAGCTATAATCACACTAGAGGAGATAGAAATTTCCCCCAGTCTATGCGGATAAGTGTAGTGTGTTGAAAAGGGAAAAATGCCCGTAGAAAAGGGACTTGTAAAATACACTTATGTAATACAAGAAGTAGTGTATTGCAAAGTTATTTTTCCTGACTGCTTGTCTGGGTATTTATTGTATGTCTCCACATGCTCTTAATGAGAAGATAAAAGAAACGGGACGACGATGAGCCTAAAATGTCGTATTAATAACCCCGAGGTTAGGATATGACATTTTTAGAACTTATCGATTAGAAAACTAGTTGGATAATGTTTCTATCTTATTAAAGATCGAGGAAAACATGACTCTGTTGAGCTACTTGAATAATATTTTTATTTCGAGTGTTATGATCCATTTGCTGCTCGCACATCAATTAGTTTGCTTCAATTCATGGTATTTACTCGACTCTTGAACCACCATGGAAATTGCTTCTCATGCCTTTCTCCTACCTCTCTCTATGGATCTCCCTAGTCCCTTTTGAGTTCTCCCATATGCATGCCATAGTTTGCCCAAACAACAAACATTTACTTAGCAGAATGAACAAAACAACCCATCTTTTACACTTGAAAATATCAAATTTGAGTGGTCTCACTCTTGAAAATTACTCAACATATTATTTTAGCCTACGCAAGAACCTCTCAATTGAATGCACAGACAGAAATTGCACACGTCGTGCAAATGTACTATTACCTCGAAGAATGGAGAAAATTATCAAAAAAATCCTAATTGAAAAAAAGAAAAAAATCACAAAAAATTTAAAGAAATTGCAAAAATTGTCTATGTTAGCGCTGATTGTGCAACATAAGAAGGCCAACATCCATGTCAACTATTTCCACCCAATGGCCGGAAAGATTACTTGGAAAATCGTTAAAAAGCTTTGGATTAAATTGGCCAAATTGAAAATTTTAGACTTAATTGACATCCATATAATAGATTTATAACTTCTTTTGTAACTACCCCATGAAGAATGTAGTTGCAGTGCTGCTAACGAAAGATTAGGCAATGTCGCAATGGCTGTTGACGAGAGGAAAGCTGGCAAGGCAAGGTTACCAGTTATAACCTTCAATCGAGATTTTTTTCCTCCAAAATATGAAAATACAAAATAAATTTGAAGTTTCAAACAAAACCATAAAAAAATCATGGAACAACCCTATATATAATATTTCTATATTTGACGAGATTTCGACCATTTCATGTTTAAAACCAATAGAGCATGAGTGCCAAAACTTATGGAAAAGCCTAATTTCCAAAGTAGAAATTTCTTCAAACAGCCTGGTGTGATTATTACGGCAAATCTCTTGCGGGCCCGATTCGCAATATGAGTTCAGCGAAGATAGCACCATACATATGCAAAATCAAAACCATAGCTCATGGAGAGCGCATGTCCAAGTGGTTAGGAAATCCAAGGTACAAGTCCTTGTCAAAAGAAATAAAAATCGCAATCCATCACCATCCGAACCATACACGTTTGCAAATTGAAGTGAACAAAGGTACATCGGTCAATCTGCTCTTTCCACGAAGTTACTTTCCAATTCTCCGACCTGGTCATGGCACACCTTCGAAATCCAAATGATCAAATAGATGGATCGATGTTGGGTGTCCAAATCCCGCGCTTCGAAAGGTTCGAGGTCTCGTGTCGCCACCGTCTCCACATCGAATTGCTTGGTAATTACTCGAGAATCAAATCACATATTTTTACTATAAATATTTTAAAAAAAGATTAATACCATGAAAAACTCTAAACCGTAAACCCATGACAAATTTATCCCAAATTAATTTTTTTACCACTAAAACCCCAAACCATTACACCCGTGTAAAAATTTACCATTCGTTAGTGTCCGTTAAATTTTACCGTCAAATTACTAAGTTGGATAACAAATAATAGTTGACAGAGGTACCGATTTGGGATTTTACTCTCCGTTAGTCACAGGTGTACTAGTTTGTGATTTTTTGTATTATTAATCCAATTTAACGGAAACTAACAGAGGGTAAATTTGTCACAAATGTATCAGTTTGAAGTTTTTAGTGGTTAAAATATTAGCTTGGGGTAAATTTATCATATATATACCAGTTTTGGATTTTTTGTGGTCAAAAGACTAGTTTGGGATAAATTTATCATTGATGCACCAATTTGATATTTTTTGTGGTATTAACCCTAAAAAAATTGCATAAATCATCAAGGTAGTGACAGAGATCCCCATGATCATAGGCTTTAACAACATAAAAATAACACATTAATTTCCCCAAAGCAAACCTGGCTCTGTCTCTTGCCTCTGGAGACTTGGCCAGATCTCCTCAAGCCGAACAAGTGGGCTCCCACGAAATCTGAACATCGTCAGCCTGATATATTCTATGCTAATTTTCTAATGCTAATCAGCTTGTAATAAAGGGACACCGCACGTCTATCGCCGAACGAACTGCCTCAAAAAGCTCCCAGATAAATTGTTTAATTAACGTACTCAATCCCCATAATCCCAGCATTAATTTTATATAATAATAAATAATTGTAAGGTTAAAATGTGGTTCCCTCCTTTTGGCCCCTTTTCATTTTTCTACCTTATCTTATCTTGCATGCTCACCAGCTTTCGTAAAAGCTAAGATCAAGACTTGACTTTGCCATCGTGCGATTGAAAATTGAATCCACAAGCGCCAAAACGAGACGATGTTTGTGGTATTTTGGGTTATTTTGGGTTTGATTATGGAGACCCACGTCAATGTTGGAATTTGGGCAGGCTTTTGATTCACTAGAAGCTGAACATTACATGCGAAAATGGACATGGTAATTTCCAGAAAAAATGACGAATTTCGACGTCATAAATAGCTAAGCTTGAATTATACCCATTTTGTGCCCAACAAGGTTAACCCACAAGCGAGTTAGAAGAAGTCAAAGTGATTATAACATCATCAGCTACGAAAACTGAGAAGACCCTCCAACTTCAAATGCCTCTCGCTAGCATTTCTTGGAACCTTCTGTCCGACTCTTGCTTCTCCAGGATGAACTTCTCGTGGCACTTGGCGATGAACTCGTCGGCCAGCTCATCAATCTCGTTGGCGTTGTTTGGTTCGGCGAAGCTACCGCTTTCTTTAGCCTTGTTCTTCTCTTCGAGCCATTGGAGATAGCCGGACAGCTGCGACTCCCCTTCGTCTTCGCACTCGGTGACCGGGGCCTCCGACGTCGGGATCGCGCAATTCCACGTCGAGTCGTAGTACAAGTGGTTCGTCCGGAACCCATCTAGGACTGAAGTCGGGGCGGAGAACGAGCGCGAAGAGCACCAGTTGTAGTACATCCGAAACGATCCGATGTACATCTTGCTCTTCCTCTTGTTCTTGGCAAAGTAAACGAAGTAATCGGGCGGTCCCTTCCGGACGACGTCGGCGAGGAAAGATTTCGCCTTCGAGAGGGCTCGAGTGACGCGGCAGGCTCGCGAGAAGATGAGAGTTTGGATTAGGGTTTTGAGCTTCATGGGGAATGAAGTAGAGGGAGATGGCATTTTGGTTGAGAAGATTGGAGGGGAATGGAGAGTTGCTCGGTTGGATATTGGACCAACCATTTATTTTTTTAGCGAAATGAGAGGAGTCGTGGCCCTTAAGGGTGCTCTAGGGAGTGTATTTATAGAGAATCTTGATGACCAAATTGCCCCTTACATGTGGAATAATTTAAAGATCAAACCCATGGACGCTTTTCAGATAAATGGGTCATGTCTACTTTTTGGCTTCCAAGATTTGCAAATGATAGGGGACCAAATTTCTGAAAACCGTGGCTTCTTGGTTTCAGGAAGTAACCTTTATTGGTAACATACACATACGATATGTATTTTGTTAAGGGGTTTCCTCAAGACCGCTTTATAAGTAACTACTTATGAATTCTTTTTCAATACTTTAGATGTTGAATTATTTTAAATTAAGTGTGCTTAACATGTGCCCTGAAGACACTCATTAATACGACCACATGATATGACTAACGGCTTTGCTAATGAGTATTTTTACCGTACTTAGTAAGCATCTCTGTAGAACGAGAAAAAATGTGCATCGTAAACTAAACAATGACTTAATTACTTAGCAAGCGCCTTGAGGACATTCGTCCACAAAATCCAGAGTGTGATATATATATATGGGTCCACCGTTAGTGGGTACTCTTAGAGTACTCATAAAGCATCCTGCACAGGGAAAGCTTAAAGCTTCAAAACACTAGTTACATGCTTTATTGCAACGGTTAACGCATTAAGAATTGCACTGTTTTTCTTAAATTAATCTCTTGATTAGTGTCCATGGTATAGAAGCAATCTTGAACAATATCCTAATACGAACATGAACACACTAAACAGCTGTGGCTGGCTGCACAGGGCTGGCGTGGCCTTCTTGAGATCTGCAGCTTCGGACCGAGAGCAAAACAAATTTTCAAAATCTTATCCTCAAATTAGAATAAGGAAAGGGAGGGGAGCAAGAAAGAAGGGGGAAAAGAGATCCAAAAGATTCCAAGTGTAAGAAACCCGCTTGCTGGGTTTAAACAAAGGCGAAAAGTTCGACGCTTCGCGGAATTTTACCCCGGGTAAATTAAAGAAGGAAAAGAATTAAATTTTTTACCTCACATGGCGATAACGTGGCGCATGGCAAATGGACAGGCTTTGGTGTTTTTTTTTATATAATAAAACCCTAATTATGAAGCTCAAGAACGCAGATCAAGGTTCAAGTTCCGCCCCATGTATTAATTAAACTTGTTGTTAACTTGTTATTATAATATGCTCAGACAACTTCTGCGTCATTGACTGATTGAGTAAGGCTGTTTCGTATAATAATTTCTTTTGATTGGGGGGGGGGGGGGGGGGGGGGGGGGGGCGCAGGGTTGGTGTTTTGTCGCAATTCCTAAATTGAATTTTGTTAGGATATTAAATACCACTTAATTTTAACACATTATAGAGCTAAGTGATACAATAATCATTTTTTTAGGCTCCGTTTGTTTCGCGGAAAGTATTATGTTTTTGGAAAATATTTTCCAGGAAGCCATTTTCCTAAAAAATGACATAATTTTCCGGTGTTTGGCTAGAATCTAAAAAAGTCTCGGAAAATATTTTCCACCGTTCGGTATTGAAAATATTTTCTTTCATGCACCATTTTTAATAAATTTTTATTTTGTATTTTGATATTTCTTTTCTTTTCTTCTCTTTTCTATTTCTCTTTCTTTCTTCCTTTACTGATCGCCGCCCACGGTAACGGTCGGCAACTAGCCACAAGTGAGGCTTGGCATCGCTCGCCCGAGGTCAGCGAGGCTCACCGTGGCCAGCGATCGGCCTCGAGCGAGTGAGACGGAGCCTCACATCACCAAATCTTGCAAGGCTTGGCATTACCTAGCCGGTCTTGAGCTCGGCCAAGCATCGCCGAATCTAGCGAGGCAAGGTAGGTTCGGCCTCGCTCGATCTCACCGGCCTTGGGCGAGCAAGGCCTCGCCTCACCTCGCCTTGCAAGATCTAGCAAGGCTCGGCCTCACCTCGCTGATCTCGAGCTTCGCTGAGCATCACCGAATATGGCGAGGCAAGGCTAGGCTTGGCATTGCTCAAGCTCGTCGGCTATGGGATGAGGCGAGAGACAAGAGGACGTGCAAGGCAGCAGCGGAGGAGGACCAGACGAAGCACGAGGCAGCAGCGGAGGAGGAGCAGCTCTAGAGATGAAAACTCTAGGTTGCATGAAAAAGATGGAGAAAAGGAGAAAGAGGAGGAGAAGGCGTGAGCGTGAGAAGAGGGGAAATGATTTCCTTTCTTCAGAAAAGGAAATCAATTTCCTCAGTTTTCAAAGGATTTTTTTCATTAATCAGAAAATATTTTCTTTGACCCCTCATTTTCCGTTCCCAAACACTGAAAATTATGAAAAAAAATATTCTTCGTGAAACGAACGGATCTTTATTATTCTAAACTTGATATCAAAGCCAATTGTACTGGCCTTGGTGTTCGTGCGAACTCAAGTTCTACTGGGGAGGCTACTCGGTTTACATTCTTTCTAGCGCAGGGTCGTGTTGATTGCCTATGTCATCCGTCCTGTGAATAGCACTGCCAAAGCACCTTTCACCCATCATCATCCTCATCCAACGTTATGCTCCTCACTAGATGGTCCTCTTGTAGAGCATGAGTCGAACCTGCAATTAGGATACTAACATCCCTATTCTCTAATTCCTTTACTAGCAGAGCTGTATATTTATTGGCAAGTCTAATTTTAGTTTAACGGATGAATATTTTGATGCCAAAGGGTTGTAAATCGTTTCTATTTAAGAACGTGAACTTTTTTGCTTTCCGCAACAAAATTGATCCAAATTCCTTAAAGCTATATTCAAGAGCATTCAGAAGAAAAAGTTATCATGAACTTGAGTTTTCTTTTTTTGATTTGAATTTCATCTTATAAATAATAGGTTATCGAATTAGGAAAATATATGAATCCATCTCGATTACAATATGCGTTTCGCTAAAAATTCACACAATCGTTCTACTTACTTTAATTGTATCCTTTTTATCTTGTCCTTTAAATATTTGAATCTGAAAAGTTACAAAAATAGCCCAATGACAATAGTCTTGAAACTGAAATCAAGTTTTCAGAAAAAATAGGAATATAAAAGTTCCTTTCCAAATTCAAAACAAAACTATTATGGAGAATTAATTTGCACGTTCCAATAGCTTCCACATGCTACTATAATGTGTTTTTTTTCTTGTTCTAGTTCGTCGATTTTTATTTTAGCGGACGAAATGTTCTATGGAACAATAAAACAGGAAAAAAAATGTAACAAGCATTCACACACGATGAACATTGTTTAACGTAAATGTTGCTGTGTTTATTGTTAGTCGTAATCAAATATTCTTGTAAATTAAGAAACCTTTAAATTAGATGAAACAAGTTAAATAATCGCTCGACGTTTACTTGCTTTTACAAACTTAAATCAACGGCGTGGTTAACACGGCATTACTCCATTTTTACAATTATAAACCTTGGACGAGATTTTGACTCCCTTAACAAAAAGATACGCATTGACTTGTCGGTTCATGACTGATAAGCATGACACAAGATGCTGAGGAGCGTAAGAGATAAGCATAATCTCTATCTTTTGCCTTGTGATTAAGTGTGTGGACAGATTTAGCTCACATAGGCTAGCTATTCTAATATATCACGATTAATAAATATTTTGCATGTCATGATTAGGTAACATATGGAAAAAAAAAATCATCTTCGTGTAGTGCTCCGGTAGGGCCATGTTTTCCCTTCAATCCCATATTTTTTTTTTGTTGGTGGGTTACAGACATGGATATCATCCGCCGGTATAGTTGAATAAGCTTGCGTGTGGGTAACTTTCATAACTTGTAACCTGCATTAATAAGAAGAATGGTGGGAGAAAATTTTCCCCAATCATATATGAAGGGAAATACAGAACAATTTGTAAATTGGCTCCTTCTCGATATAAGGAAGTGCATGATGGATTACGCACCGTGCGATTTCGTCAAAAGTACCACAATGGAAATAATCTTTAAGCGAAAAGACAACAAAAAACTAGTACAATTCCCGGTGATCAATTGACAAATCGAATTAAACGATAAGAACATTATTATTAGTGCAAATGGCTATAGTTGGAAAGAAAAATCGACTATTTTGTTGACGTGAATCCATCTAGAGCGTTGCATTTTCGAGCAACTCGATCCGGAAATTGATCCGATATCTCAAATGTCATGAAACTAAACCTACTCGATACTTCGCGCTTTTTAAAACGCAGAGTCTCTCGATTATTTTGTCTGTTAGAATATTTAAATATTAAATTATGATACATCTAACAACTTAAAATTTTAGAATAATTGATAATGATCTCACCAAAATCTCACATGTTATCAATGCTGGAGGTCCCAAGTTCAAATTCTTTCCGGACCCCATTTGCTTCCTTAATTAAATATTTCCACACTTAGTACTAATCAAAAAGACCAGGCTAACCCGCGACTCGACTAATGTTCATAATTTAAAAACTGAAGTAGCAAAAAAACTAACACAAGTAAGCTCTTGAGTCAATGATCTGTATTAAAATCCATGAGCATGACCATGTGGGATCAATAACAACGAAGGTTCATTGAAGACTTTGGTTGGTTTAAGAAGCATTGACTTGAGGACTAAGAAGAGCAAAGTCAAAATGGTTGGCGTTGACGAAACAGGGGGATCAATTGATCGATAATTACTCATAGTCAAAATTATTTCATTAAATTATTGAAAGAGACTCGATAATTGGTTTTCACAAGATCCAATCAAATCCGAGGTAAGTTGGAGTCGGTACCTAATCAAAATCTGGTAGTTCTATTTCACCACCATTGACGATTTGGCACGTCGAAAAGCTCAAGGAAACTACACAACAGTCAACGAATTGGTTTCCCTACTTGACAGATGCTTGACCAAGAGTTCAAACGCTTCTTTCATTTTGTTGCCCCTTTTCTTTGATTTTTCTGATTTTCTGTGTCAATCTTAATTATTTTTTGCGAAATTCGTCTTATTTATCGTTTCCAGGGAAAAGTATAAAAAAAGTCATATACCTATTGCATCGATACCAATTCGATCATAAATGTTTCAATTGGATCAATTTAATCTTAAACATTTTTACATTAATACCAATTCAGTTAATTTGACTAATTTAGGCCAAAAATTACTGACGTGAATATTGATCATCCTATGTGACACGTTAGGTGCTAACGTGAACATTTTTAATAATTTTTTTTCTTTCCCTTCTCTTTTTACCGATAGCTGGCGAGGGTCGATGTCACTAGCCATTGCCTAGGCAATAGGCGAGGCCCAACCCTTGCCTAGGCGATGCTCAACCCCGCCAAATTTGGCAAGGGTGGCCTCTCCGACGCTCGCCCTCGCCCAGGCGAGGCCAGCCCTCCCTAGTCATCGACGAAAAGAAGGGAAAGAAAAAATATAAAAAATTCAAAAAATAATTAAAAAATATCCCTATCAGTGCAGACCATGCCACGTAGGATCATCGGCGTCCACGTCAGTAATTTCTAGCGTAAATTGGTCGGATTGACTACATTGGTACCAATGTGAATAGATTTACAACTAAATTGGTCCAATTGAAATGTTTATGACTGAATCGGTACCAACACAAAAGGTTTATGACTTATTTTTATACTTTTTCCTTGTTTTCTATGACACTCTGTTAAGATTAGGGAAAATTGTCAAATCAGTCCTAAACCTATTGTACGGCGGCCAATTCAGTCCTAAACCTTTCAAATTTGCCAATTTAGTCCTAAACCTTTTAAATTCTTGCCAATTCAGTCCTTCCGGCCAATTTTGACCGGCCGGTGCTGACGTGGCCGCCGGTCGGCGCCGGCCGTCCGGTCGGCGCTGACGTGGCAATTTTTAATTATTTTTTTTATTTTTTAATATTTTTTTATTTTTCTGCTTTTTTTTTTCCTTTTTTTTTCTGCTTTCTCCCCTCTCTGCCCGGTCCGGCGACCGGCGACCGGCCAGAGGGGAGGGCCGGCGAGGCCTCTGGCGAAGCTCGCCCCGCCGGCCACCGGCGAGGGCGAGCCTCGCCGGCCCCTGGCTGGGTGAGGCGAGGTCGGCCTCGCCTCGCCGTCGCGACCCAGGCGACGGCGAGGCTCGACCTCGCCTCGCCTCGCCTCGCCTCGCCTCGCCGGCCCCTGGATGGGCGAGGCGAGGTCGGCCTCGCGTCGCCGTCGCGAGCCAGGCGACGTCGAGGCTCGGCGAGGCGAGGTCGAGCCTCGCCGTCGCCTGGGTCGCGACGGCGAGGTCGAGCCTCGCCAGATCTGGGCGAGGCTCGACCTCGCCGTCGCGACCCAGGCGACGGCGAGGCTCGACCTCGCCTCGCCGAGCCTCGCCGTCGCCTCGCCGAGCCTCGCCGTCGCCTGGCTGGGCGAGGCTCGACCTCGCCGTCGCGAGCCAGGCGACGGCGAGGCTCGGCGAGGCGAGGTCGAGCCTCGCCGTCGCCTGGCTCGCGACGGCGAGGTCGAGCCTCGCCAGATCTGGGCGAGGCTCGACCTCGCCGTCGCGACCCAGGCGACGGCGAGGCTCGACCTCGCCTCGCCGAGCCTCGCCGTCGCCTGGCTGGGCGAGGCTCGACCTCGCCGTCGCGACCCAGGCGACGGCGAGGCTCAGCGAGGCGAGGTCGAGCCTCGCCGTCGCGACCCAGGCGACGGCGAGGCGAGGTCGAGCCTCGCCGTCGCGAGCCAGGCGACGGCGAGGCTCGGCGAGGCGAGGTCGAGGCTCGGCGAGGCGAGGTCGAGCCTCGCCGTCGCCTGGGTCGCGACGGCGAGGCGAGGCCGACCTCGCCTGGGTCGCGACGGCGAGGCGAGGCCGACCTCGCCTCGCCCAGCCAGGGGCCGGCGAGGCTCGCCCTCGCCGGTGGCCGGCGAGGCTCGCCCTCGCCGGTGGCCGGCGAGGCTCGCCCTCGCCGGTGGCCGGCGAGGCTCGCCCTCGCCGGTGGCCGGCGGGGCGAGCTTCGCCAGAGGCCTCGCCGGCCCTCCCCTTTGGCCGGTCGCCGGTCGCCGGTCGCCGGTCGCCGGACCGGGCAGAGAGGGGAGAAAGCAGAAAAAAAAAAGGAAAAAAAAAAGCAGAAAAATAAAAAAATATTAAAAAATAAAAAAATAATTAAAAATTGCCACGTCAGCGCCGACCGGACGGCCGGCGCCGACCGGCGGCCACGTCAGCACCGGCCGGCCAAAATTGGCCGGAAGGACTGAATTGGCAAGAATTTAAAAGGTTTAGGACTAAATTGGCAAATTTGAAAGGTTTAGGACTGAATTGGCCGCCGTACAATAGGTTTAGGACTGATTTGACAATTTTCCCGTTAAGATTGCTTATTTATTTGCTTTATCTTACATAAACACTTAATCAAAACTGTTTTCGCTCTCTCTCAAATTCGATAATCCTAAATTTGGCGACTGACAATGAATTTGTGATTTTTTGGAAGAGGCCATAAAGTGTGCAACTACGACACCGTAATCTACCAATTTTAGAAAATTTGTTAGGCTGGAAAGGTAATTCATTGCTCAGCACAAGAAAAGTTATTTCTATTGAATACCCAAGAAAAAAGAAAGGTAATGGATCGTTTAGAAGACAAACGAAAAGCGGAAAATTATGAGCTGGACATGGACGTGTGTTCATGCGTGCATGGAGGACACATACACCACAAACATAGTTGTACAAGGAATGTTGTCAAAGAAGCAAACTACTTTAATGTCATAACAAAGAAGCCAAGCAACTGCATACCCAATATCAAGTTTGCTATATATTGTGTGATTTATAAGTATAGAAGGCCTATATGCAACTTCATTTGCAACAGTATATCAAAAGTTCTACAACTTGACTGCATTTTCCGTTAGTCACATCAGAATGAGTCCACATAGGGACTTGACTACACCAGTTTGATAAGTTTTCTGATTCAATTGTACTTTTTGAAAATTTTTTGGACTCAATTGCATTTTCGCGATGAGAGGCTCTTTTCTACTCTTATTTAATTCTAGCAATGGAAGCGTAAGGGGAAGTACAAGGGAGAGGTTGGGATTGCAAGTGCGTTTGGGCTTGCGTTGGCAAGAGACGAGAGGAATCGAAAGGAAAGGAAATAAAGTGGAGAATTTGGTAACAAATTTGCAAAGTGTAGAAACAACTTTACCTCTAATACGAAGAACACGTCCAATCTGCGGAAGATTTGCAATTGCATCATCTTTCTTCTCCTCTTTGAATATATTCCCTCAGAACAGTTCACTTGTCCTCTCGGGAGCTTTTGTGCCCGCACCAATTCAAAAACATACATCTTTTCACTTTTAACTTTAAGCCAAATATCCTATGGGTTTTGTCTTCTTTTTTTTTTTTGTCAAAAGAAAAACCACCAAAAATCCGAAATTATACCCATCGTGACATTTGTCCTAAACTTTTTTTTGTGATACAAAAATCCCAAACTTATACCTGTGTGATGCATTTATCCTCCGTCAAGGTTCCGCCAATGAACACCATTAAAATTTTCCTATATGGATGCCGAAAGGCAAATGGTGTTAATTGGCTCCTAAGTGACTTAAATGAAATAAAAACGGTGTTGTTTTGGTTGAAAAATTATCTAACGGAACCTTAACGGAGGATAAATGTATCATATAAGTACAAATTTCGGATTTTTTATGCCACTAGAAAAGTTTAGGATAAATGTGTCATAGTTGGCTTCGTTTGTGATTTTTGGTGTCATAAAAATAAAAGGTTAAGATAAATGTGTTACAGTAAGTATAGTTTGAGATTTTTTGTGGCTTTTTTCCTTTTTTGGCACACTTCACATATTTTTAAACACCATCCCTCTATATCGGATACTGTTGTTACGGGAGCAACCTTCTTCAAGTGACGTACGGCACATGACATTAAGTTAAAAAATACAAAGCGTGAGCGCCGGGTATTCAACTTGAGAACCAGACCAAATTGGGCCACTTCCGTGAACCTAGAACCAACCCAAGACTAGTTCGATTCCCGGTTCAAAAAATGTAGAAGTGGCCTCGGACCTAGGAACCGGTCCATCCAATCCAGTTCCCAGGTTAAATCAGTTCTATACTAATTTTGGACCTTCTTTTTGGAAAAAAGAAAGCAAAAATTGTACGGAGCAAAAATTTAACCACATTCTTCAACATGAACAAATGACAACATAAGCACTTACTTAAGATTTTGAAGTGAACTCATACAACTTTATATTTTATTATAAGAATGTAGTGTTTTACCGAAAATATAAAATGGGACGGTTTCTAAGTAGAATCAGGAACCAGTGTAATAGGTCTGGTACCCGGTTCTACACATAGGAAAGTGACCCACTCCGAACCAATCGCCCCTAGAAATAATCATCCACCATTCTAGAAATATTTGCAACAATATTAAGTACACAAGCTGTATTATCTTTTTTTAACACATCTCGCATTTAACGCCATTAAAATGGACTCATATAATTTAGCAATTATTAGGTCTACAACCATTGTAAAACTTTTTCCATACATTTCTAGTTAGATGGATGACACGAGTACTTATAGATAATTCCATAACCGAATTTATTCATGTGTCATTCATCAAGAAAAAAATTACGCTGACAGTGGACCTACTAAAAATCCAATAATGATAGATTGAAATGTATAATAAAGAAAGTTACACAAAATGTTATAAATATCCAATTTTAATCCTGTTCAAAACATAAAACTGGTGATGGAGACAGAATATTTTTACTGCTAGTGAATCGCTTCAATCTTTCGTGCTTAAAGGGAGCTAGCGGAAATCTTTGACTTGTGTTCCTTGGAGTGCTCTTTAAGTAATGTATAGAATCAAGTTGTTCGTAAAAAAGCATTATCGTGGAAATTTTTTATGAAGTTAGTTTAGTAGTGTCGAGGGCACTTATAAAAAAGCAGCCAAGTCATGAAAGAATTACCATTCCTAATAGACCGATGTACTTTTGTCGTGTTATGTACAATCAATACTTAAGATATTGAACTAAATAGTATTGCAAAGTATGCTTGATCAAAGCTCCGAGGACACTATTAACACGATTCAGTTGCATGTTAATTGTTGAGACATACAGAATAAGTCACGACACCTTCACTCGGGAAAACGGCTAAGAGGAATACTAATTCTAACCCATCTATGCATCTACTTGGACTTAATTTCACTCGAAATTATACTGTCGAGTTATGTAATATTTAAGATAAATTAATCGCTACATATCATACCAATTCACTCAGGAAAACTGCGAAGAGGAGTACTAAATGTGAGGTCATCAACACATCTACTTGGACTTAACTTTACTGAAAATTGAACCATCAAGTTATGTATTATTTAATATATATTAATCGCTTCATACCAAATTTCCGATGAAAGACTTCTCTAACGCAATTTCACACGTGCACCTCGGCATTGATTAACACATGCACAAAAGTATTAATTAAATTGAAACATGTATGCTGGTCACATAATTCAACTGCGTCGTGGTGGCAAAAAACAAAGAAGCGGAATCTAACATTTTCCATTTTCGGAAGGATTTCATTAACAATTATCTCGGGCACTTCTTGAACATCTAAGTTATGGAAGCTTGTCATTTTTAAAGTACCGTCTTTCTCATGCTATAATCAATGCATTATAAATGAAAATATTTCTTTATTAAGTGTGGCCAACGGGTACTCCAACACTAGTCAATAGACAGTCTTTTCGGAAATATATTTCTCGTATATTAATCACGCAAAGAATTATCGCACCAAGACAATAATATTTCTCGCATTCCTCATATCAGACCGTGATGTGCAGAGTGACTTTTCTGCTTTTCTTTTCTCCGTGGCACAACAAAGGAGCAGACAGTGACTTTTCATATGGCAAAAGGAGGCAACTTACGGTAAAGAGACATATCACTGTGTCCTCCACATTCTAAATCTAATGCTCTTATTACACGAGCAACCTCTCTTCTAGTGGCATTTTGGCATGATTTTGAGTTAAAAATAACTTAAGGGTGAGCACCAGGTCCAGTACCGAACCTACCTCGATCAAAACTAATTTGGTTCCCAATTGCGTAAACTTAGTTCGATTCCTGATTTCAAGCCTGAAACCGTCGGTTCCACCTAGGAACTAATTCGGTTCCGAACTGATTTTGAAATCTCTTTTAGGGGAAAAAAAGTACTTTTACAATAATCAAGAGTCAAATAATGTTTTTCAATAATATCTGCCAGCTCCATTGCAAATAGAAAATTCTGTACCAAAAAAAAAAATAATGTTTTTCAATATGAATAAATGTCAACATAGCCACTTGACTAACTAATGCTTGTGTAATGAAATGGTACAATATTTATATTTTATTATCAGGATATGGTTCTTACCTAAAACGAATGGGACAGTTCGTAGTTAAAATGCGATGATTCCTAGCTAGAACCGAGAGCTGGATTGAAACTGGCCGATTCAGGTATGTTTATGAACATGCTGATTCGATTTCCAATTCCAATCTTTTGGGTTCAGGTGAGAATCAATCCATTCTAAACCAATACCCCTTAAAAATAACCGCCTACCTTTCTTGAATTTTGTGCAACATTGTTAACTACACAAGTTGTGCAAACATTTCACATTTAACACCATTAATATAGGTAGCTTTTAGTTTTAGCAATTACTAGGTCTGCTACCAATATAAAACTTTTTTCATTCATTCATAGTTGGATGGGAAAATGACACAAATAGTCCCTAAACTATGGCCTAATATGTAATTTGGTTCATGAATTTTTAATTTGTTTAATATAGTCTTTGAAATTTAGGCTAATGTTCAATTTTGTTCTTAAACTTTTAATTTGTTCAATGTCATTCCCGAACTTTTGGTACATATTTAATTCAATCCTCTGAACTATATGAAAATATTCAATATAGTCCATGAATTTGAATTAATGGAAATTACTACATTGAACATAAGATTGATGGCACGCGTGCTTACATATAGTTTTGTGATTGAATTCATCCTTGTGTAATCCCTCCCATGTTGAATGTGTGAATAAAAAAAAATTACACGACCATAATCTGATTAAATTTCAATTATGAGCTGTGAAATGTATAGAAAAAAGTTCACAAGCTATATATATGTAATATATATGATATTAATCTTGTTCATAACATAAAATGGGTGATGGAGGTAAACATTTTTACTGCTAATGTTTCTGTTTTTCTTCATTCATCTAGACCCTTCTTTCATATACATATTTCGGACAAAAAGTATCACCAAGGACACAAAGTGAAAATTCGTCAATCACTCGGGCATAAAGAGAGCTAGTGGAAATCTTTGACTCATGCTCCTTGAAGTGCTCTTGAAGTAATGTACAGAAGCAAGTTGTTTGGGAAAGGAGCACTATTATCGTGGATAATTTTTATGGATAATGTTAAGTAGAGACTTTGAGGGTACTTATCAGAAGAAGTTACCTCATAAAAGAATTACAATTTCCAATGAACCGATCTACTTTTCTCGTATTATAAATAACCGATTTTTAAGATATTGAACTAAATAGTATTATTAAGTATGCTTAACCAAAGCTTTGACGACATTATTAATGTGACTCAATTGCACATTGATTCTTGAGATGTGAGCAGAAATCACGATATCTTCACTTCGGAAGACCGCCAAGAGGAAGACTAATTTCGAGCACAGCAACTCAACTACTTGGACTTTAACTTAACTCAAAGTTTAGAGCATTAAATTATGAGCTAATTAAGATATATTAACGGCTCTATACCATACCAAATATCCAATATATGACTTCTATAATACAATTCACACATGTGCCTTAACGTTGATCAGTACATACAAAAAAGTTTTAGTCAAATTGAAACGTGCATATTGGTCACTTAATTCGATTGTTTCATGGCAAAAAAGAAAAGCAAAAATCAACATTTCCTATTTTGAAAGGATTTAATCAACCAGTGTTTTGGGCACTTATGAAACATCCAAGCAAAGAAAGTTTGTCATTTTCAAAGTATCTTTTTTCTCCTATTATGTTAAAAAAATTAAAAATGAAAATGTTTCTTTATTCGGTGCGGTTAACAATTGCCCTAGAAGCGCTATTTAACAAAGACCCTTTTTCGAAAAATATATTTCTCATATATCAATCTCTCGAAGAATCATTACACCGAAACAAAAACATTTCTTTTATTCCTCGGATCTGTGCCGTGATGTACAGAAAGTTTACCAACTTAATAATGAAAATTTTGGGGTGCGAACGAAATTTAAGGCAGAGCGAGTTTTCTTTTGTTTTTTTACCCAAGATAAATTAATCTCTCTATCAATGCGTTCTCGATATTCCGTGGATAATTAATAATCGATTAATTAATTTAATTCGCTTCCTAGAACAGACAAAAAGTAGGGTTTACTCCAAAGCAAAGCCTGTGCCTGCCGAAGAACATAATCAATGGCGTGCCTGACTAATTGCAAGTTCATTAATGTGGTCGCTGCCTCACTCGATATTGGTGATGCCCGAGTGATGAAAAGATTCCCCTGAAACACAGATCAGAATATAATTAATCAATAACCTGGTGATTAAACATTAAAATATTTAAAATAGGAATGATGCTTAGCATGTTTATCAAATTTTATATTCATCTTTTACGTAAAATACAGAAAGAGAATCATGAGTTCCGAGACAAAAGGAAGAAAATGTAAAAATAATTATGGCCCACGTGATATTATTAATAGATTAATAATTATTTAAATGCTAAAAACATATTGGATATGAAAAGTTACAACTTTTATGAAGATAGAATATGAGAAGTTTCAATTTTTACGAAGATAGAATATCTTATGTGCTTCAATAAGAGACACTTATTGAAGGCTAAGAAGTCCGCCCCTCTTTCCACTCACAGATAACGAAAGTTGTATTACATACTCCATCATATATAATATGTTAAGAAAAAGGGGTTTAAGGGAGAGAAATCGGCATTCTTCGTTTCTCCTATTTCTACACAAAAAAAATTTTCAAAATTATTGGGAAAGATTATCAAAAAAGTCCTAAACCTTTTGCAATTGTGCCAATTCAGTCCTATACTTTTTTTTTGTCAATTCAGTCCTAAACCTTTTACAATTGTGTCAATTCAATCCATCCAGCCACTTTTGATAGGCCAACGCTGACATGGGCGCCGGTCGACTAACGTGGCAATTTTTAATAATTTTTTGAATTTTTTATATTTTTCTCTTTCTATTTTTTTTTTGCCTATCTTCTTCCCCGGTCGCCGGGGCGACATGGCGAGAGGCTGAGGGCGGCAAGGTCCACCTTGCCGTCGCCGGGCGAGGTCGACCTCGCCCTAGATCTGGGCGACCTCGCCGTCGCCGAGTGAGGTTGAGCTCTCCAGGCGATGGCGAGGTCTCGCCAGATCTAGGCGGCCTTGCCATCGTCGGGCGAGGCCTTGCCCAGATTTGGCAAGGTCAACCTTGTCGTCACCGGGCGAGCTCGACCTCGCCATGGCCGGGTGAGGTCGAGCTAGCCTAGCGATGGCGAGGTCGAGCTAGCCTGGCGACGGCGAGGCCTTGCCCAGATTTGGCGAGGTCGACCTCACCAGTGCCAGAGAGGGCTAGCCTCGCCCATGGCCAGGGTGAGGTCGACCTTGCCAGCTTCAGCCTCTCACCGGTCGCCGGACCGGCGACTGAGGAAGAAGATAGGCGAAAAAAAAGAAAGAGAAAAAATAAAAAAATTATTAAAAATTGCCACGTTAGCCGACTGACATCCACATTAGCATTGGCCAGCCAAAAGTGGCTGGATGGGCTAAATTGGCACAGTTGCAAAATGTTTATGACTAAATTGGCCAAAAAAAAAGTTTAGGACTGAATTGACACAATTGCAAAAGGTTTAGGACTTTTTTGATAATTTTCCCAAATTATTGATGTGGATAAAGGTACATGTCTTCTGTGCTTCGATGAGAGACACTTATTGAAGGCTAAGAAGTCCGGTCCTCTTTCCACCCATGAATAACGAAAATTGTATTATATTCTCCATCATATATAATACGTTAAGAAAAAGAGGTTTAAGGGAGAAAAATTGGCATTCTTCGTTTCTCCTAATTCTACAAAAAAAAAATTCTCAAAATTATTGATATGGATTAAGGCATGTGTCTTCATCCCTCTCGTCATGAATAAATAAATAATTAAGATTCTTTGATATTGAATTTCCGCATAAATGATTACATTATTGCTAACAGTTGATATCAGAGCATAGTTTACAATTTCATTTTTCCAATTATTAAAATATATATGGTTTCGTTAATGTTCTTCCATTAATGCTCATTAAATATGCATACATCGAGTTGATCAATACAAGAACCTACTTAACGAAATTGCACGTGAATTATTGTTTGGATTTATTGCTCTTGGTGTGTATAATTTTTGATGTTTTACAGCACCCTAATTGTTTTGATATAAGTATTCATATATTTATATATGAATTGACATATAAATTCTTAGGACATCATAATATATAATTTGATTCTTATACTTTTATGACAACTTTATCACCAAAGTGATTAAATCTTAACGTTTAGAGATGATTTAATTATGAAACAATTACTGTACATTACAATTTAAAAATTCAATTATGAATGGTTTGTTTGTCACCAAAGTGGTTGAACCTTAAGGTCCCTTGAATTTTTAAAATTATATAATGTTTCATTCAATTACCCATGATTAATTTATACTATGATTGAAATTGATATATTACATAACCTTGGTGTCATGGGTATATTGAAGTTCATTTGTTATATGAACTTAGGGATTCAT
The DNA here is from genome assembly GCA_031216235.1 of Syzygium jambos. NCBI lineage: Eukaryota > Viridiplantae > Streptophyta > Magnoliopsida > Myrtales > Myrtaceae > Syzygium > Syzygium jambos. Next base: position 15,506,462 of record CM062230.1, on the reverse strand, counting down.
CCAAAGATTAATCAATTTCTTACAATTCATGAACATAATAGTTGTTAATTAATATATTATGTTAGATTTGTTTGTGTATCCAAAGATAGCAAATAAATTTTAATGAAGGGTGTCTATAATTACCAAATAAAAGTTATTAGCATCATTATGGTTAAATGTGTATCGTAGGATCACCCAAAGAAGAATTATGATGTACATGTATTGTTTATTTTGAATCTGATTATGTGATATTCTCAAAGCAATAATGTATGACTCTTGTCTTACATATTGGCAGTGTATATACATGTTTCTCTTCATTCATATGCTTCGTCTATTCCTTTTATTAAATGGAATGAATTTCTTTGACTTGTGTGAACAAGTCCAGTTTCACTTTGGTGTCTTGAGTCTTGATTTAGCACTTCAAGTAGAAGATCCAACTGCTATTATTGATGAGAGTAGAGATAATGAAAGGTCTTTCCATAAAGCTTGGGAAAGATCAAACATATTAAGCTTAATGTTTATACGAATGACAGTTGCAAACAACTTAAAGACTACTCTTCCCAAAACTAACAACGATAAAGAATTTGTGAAATTTGTGGAAGAGTGTTCTCAAAGTGCTGATAAGTCAATTTTGGTTCATTGATGAACACTTTGACCACCATGAAATATGATAATTCACGTACCATGCATGAGCATGTACTTGAGATGACGAACTTAGTAGTAAAATTAAGGATTTTAGGACTGACTGTTGATGAGTGCTTATTAGTATAGTTCATACTTAAAGGATAAGTGGAATGTAAATGAATTGGCAAGTACGATTGTTCAATAGGAAACAATGATAAAGAATCAAAAGGCTCATTCTGTTCATCTCTTAAGTAATCAAGAAGTTTAAAAGAATTCCAAAAGAAAAGGTGGAAAAAGCAAAAAGAAAGGATTATACAACTTGAGTGACTCTTCTAATGTAACGTCCTGAAATTCGACTCACTTTCGTGATCAATGAAATTAATGTATTTCTCATTTCATTTTAGTAAGTCTCGCCCGAAACTAATCATTCTCAGGATACTGACATGGGGAAAGGCTAACTAGGAAACCGGTACGTGGACCCAAGAACTCGATCGTGAATCGAGTCCGATTTCAAGAAATGACGAAGGAATATTTTGTGCCGATATGGGCCATTCCAAAGGAAGTGACGGATTTAGTTTGACCGACGACGTTCGATCGGATAGCGAGTGATTCCACATGACCGAGAGTACGTGCGGCGAACGACCTCAAACTTATTTTGGACGACCGCGACCCCTGGGACTAGCGATAAATCCTCGTGTTCTCTGGAAAATCGATATTGTCACGACTCGAGTACCTTAGGTCGATACGCGTGACCCCTAAACAGTCACCCGTTAGTGAAAGACGCTAAAATCGCAAATTAAGTGAAAACGATCATGGAATTGAGTCCGGACTTCGGTATCGAGTTTCGTGGGCTTACGCGACTATTTTTGCAAAGACGACGTCATTTTTACGTGGCCAATTATATTTGGGATCAGTGGAGTCAAAAATTGAAAAATTGACCCGGGACTGGAAAATTACCAAATTGCCCCTATGCCCCTAAGCTTGGATTCCGAATTTTGATAGAATAAATTAGGATTAAATCAGCCTCTATTATTGCTAGTAATGTTGGAAAATTGTGCCCCTAAGTATTTTGGATAGATTTAATCCTAACCCTAGAAATGAGGGCAAGATGGTCTTTTGTGCATAAGTGGTTCAACCACCCCACTAACTAGAAGTGTGTATATCTCTCTAGTCTCTTTCTCTCTCTTCACCCATTTCCTCCTCCCCAAGTCAGCCGGCACCCCCTTCCTCTCCCTGCCTCTCCCGTGAGCCATTTTCTCCCTCTCGGTCGCCGGAGTGCTGCCGCCGCCGCCGGTGCCACCGCCCCACGCCTCACCACCATCACCATCCCGTCCCCCTTCCTCTCCCTCTGGCCGTATCTCTCTCCCCCTCTCTAGGCTGTGGGACTACCTAGATCGCCGCCGCCGCTCGCGCCGCTCGCCGGAGCCGCCGCTCGCCGCCATTGTTCTGGCGTGGGACCGCCACTGTCCAGCCACCCTCGCCGCTTGTTCAGCCTTGTTTGGAGCTTAGGATTCCAAGTGAGTACAACCCTAAACTCTAATTAGGCTAATTTACATTTTTAGATGGGTTTTAGGGGCTAATGAGGGTATTTTAGGGGTTAAATTGCAGAGATTGTTAGGGGCTAATATCGCGACTAATTTGAGGGCCTAGGGTGATCATTTAATTGAGGCTTAGAGGCTTAAAATGGGCTGTACGATGGCTGGACATAACGGATTGAATCGGCCCAAGCTTGGAGTAAGTTCGGGTTTAATTGTGGATTATAGTGCGCGCCTAGTATGACCTTCATGATGGCTGATTTGAGTGATGTTTTGAGGGGCCAAATGGAGTATTTTGATGATATTTATTGGTCTAGAATGACCTGTTTGGTGGCTATCTATACTGGGATTGAATTGGACAAAGCGCGATCAATTTGGGACTTAATTGTGTAATGACCGGGAATGTTTGGATTGACTGATTCGGATGGCTGGATTGTCCTTAGTTGTGATCAATTTTGTGATGCCATGTTGAGTACTTATGTGCCCGTGACTTGAGGGAGCCATGGGGGTCATGGACTTGTGATTTTTACTGATCTCGTTTCGTGATTTTGCGTGTCAAGTTTGTGCCATGGCTGGATTGGGTGACTTTATTAGTTGGGCTTGTGATATATTGAATTGAGCTTGTTGCGTGGTGAATTGAATAAGTGTCGTCGTGCAATTGGATACTCATTGCGAAATTCGTGAATGCCCAAGTGTGAACGTTATGGCCATGAGTGTGCACTTCAAACATTGGCATTACAGGTGCATATACGAGTGTGCACGAATGACATAAGCATGTGATCACCTAATTGCCTCAATGCGTTTTACGCGGGGTTCAGATAATAACTGGTGTGTGTGAATGTGTGATCACATGAAGCCCTGATGCGTTTTACGCGGGGTAGTGAACCCGTCCTGATGCGTGTTATGCCAGACGATGCCCAGACTACCGGAAGATGACCAGGCTGATGCGTTTTACGTGGGTTGTATGTCATGAGCCTAATGCGTTTTACGTGGGCTGGAGATCGATCTTACACTAATAGACCTGATACGTTTTACGCGGGTCGGTGAATTTGGTAATTGTAAATGTGCAAGAGTGCAAGTGTGCGAAATGCATTAATGAGGCATGAGCATGAGTGTGAGCACGAGCATATGCATGACATGCGCCGTGGTGAAGCGATATGCGTATATGTGCCGTGATTGAGTTATGTGCCAGTATTGCTTTTATATATAAAGTGCCTAACTTACAAGGTCAGTTAAGTATTGGATTTGGGCCCAAGGGCCTAAGTCATTTATGGTTTAGACTATGTGTTGTTTGGTACTCGTCAGGAGGTGCATGTTAATCTAGTTTAGGTTTAGGGAACCTACTCGCTGAGATTTATTCTCACTGTTATATAAACCCAATTTTTCATACCCCCGGCCTTGAGATGTCTACCGTGCCTATTTGTTTTGGGATCCCTTACCGGATAGACCGGGAGGAGACGGTGTACCCCGCAGGGAACGAGGATTTTTGGGTTAGATATCTTTCTACAGTTTGGGTTGATGCGGGCGAGGAGATTGACAAAGTCCACAGATATATAGCATGGTGTATCAGGGACCATACAAGGACCTACGGGCCTCTTCGATCTTTTGAGGTTCCGCTTACCGATGCCGGGGATATTGACCCTCAGTATCCCAATGGGGAATTGACGAGCCCCGACCGTGCGCCGGAGGATGGGAATTCGGATCCGGAGTCGATGGATTCGGAGGACGAGGAGCCTAAGCCCATGGAGCAAGACATGGAGCCAGAGGACGAGGCCGAGCCGATGGATTCCGAGGAGGAGTCAGCTGGGGCCGAGTTCGAGCAGAATTCCTTAGACTCTGATGTTGAGTTGTCTAATAGCTCTTCCGAGTCATCGGGATCCGATTCGGACTGGGTTCCATAGGTCTAGCCTTAGTCCTAGATAGATGGGGTCAGTACCTTTTTGACTGGAGCCCCTCCTAGTTTTAGTAACCCTGACCGCTCGGGCCACTTATCCCTTTTTGTTAGTATTGGCCGTTGACCCGCTTTTGATTTTTGAGCGCAAGCTGTAAATGGATGTTGTATATGGTTCCCAGTATCAATGCAAGTGTATATTTTGTAACCTTGTTGTTTGTACTACCCTTGGTCTCGTGTTTGTTTTTGTGTGGGTGTTTGCGTTGCTTCCGCATGTGCCTTGTGCTCTGTTTGGTTGTTGGGTCAGCGACGCGTCCTGGGACGTCGCACTCGAATCGGCCTTGGCGAGGGATGTGGCGTGCTATAGGGTGCGGGGCATGACATCTAAGGCTCACAAGAAAGAACTTATTAAATGTCACTTTTGTAATATAATTTGACACTTGAAAAAAGATTGCCTGAAGTGTAAAGCTTGATTTGAAAAAAAAGGGATTCCTTACGATCCAAACCACAAATCCTAATAAAAACTATGTGTTCACAGAGAACAAAAACAAGCTCCAGCTGAAAGCATTGACACTTATTTGTTAATCATAGATACCAAGCATTATTTTGATTTGTTTCAAACCTTTATGTACCTACATTTTCCTGCAATTCTGTTTCTTTGCCAAAATTTGATGTAGCGGGAATTTTCTTTTAAGTTTTGTTCCAAAACATTCAATTTATTTAAGATAACAATTTTTTTGGAATTGGAATTTTATGTGATGGTCTCTATTTAAACTTGATAATGTTTTTGTTGAGACTTTAATGACCTTGCCACTAAACACAATTTAGTTGATGAATATTTATGTTTGGGTCACATGTCCAAAGGAAGAATACAAAGATTATTGAATAATGAAATTATTTTGGATTTGAATTTGACTTATTTCGGAGTGTGTATTGATTGTAATAAAGTCAAACAAACAAAATACACTAAAAAAGGTGCCACAAAAAGCACGGAATTTCTTGAAATTATACATACTGATATATGTGGTCCTTTTGATGTTCCATCTTTTGGTGGAGAAAGTTATTTTATCACATTTATTGATGATTTTTCATGTAATGGTTACATTAATCTATTGCTTGATTAATCTCAATCAAGTGAATGCACTTGAGGTATATATTAAAGGAGCTGAGAGGAAATTAAATAAAAAAAAAGGTAAAAACAATAAAATCAATTAGAGGTACTGAATATCACGGAAAGTTTAATAAATCAGGACAATATCTGGGCCCATTTGCTATATTCCTTGAAAGATATGATATTTGCGCTCAATACACGATGTCAGATATACCATAACAAAATGGTGTAGCAAAAAGGTATAATTTAATGGAAATTTTTAGGAGTAACATGAGTTATTAATCTTTACCCTTATCCTTGTATGCATTAAAGACTTACATATACTTCTCAAACAGGGTTCCGAGAAAGACAATTCCAAAGACTACTTTTGAACTATAGACGTGAATGAAACCTAGTTTACAATATCTGCATGTTTGGGATTGTCCAATAGAAGGGGAAAGGGATACTAAAAGTGCTAAAAGTTGTGTATGACATTTACCTTTTTGTCAAAAGTTTTTGCTGGCTCACTTAAATGCCAAATTGGAGAAAAAAACGATCATTTAAGTGTTAATGACGAGAAATTCCGACCAAATTGATTACATGGCATTTGTAAATAAAAAAAATATAAGTGACATGTCATAATTTTTTAAAAACCCAGTCCACGTGGGTGTGTGAATTAACGTTGCTTGGTCCAACATGGCTCGGTACTGAAAAAAACTATGTCGCATGCCGTCCATGGCAAAAGCAACATCATTTGAACTTAAGTAAAAGGCTAGCCTCATTGCATCTCTCCCGGTCGTTTGCTCATCATCGCACGCCTGCCCTCACTCGTCGTCGCTTACGCATTGTCCATGGTAAAAAGGTGCATTTCTCTCTTTGTGTCACTCAATTTGAGGGAAACCGAAATATGGTGTGAATTTCGATTCAATGGCCAGTTAGGGTTTGAAATTGGGATTCCCTTTCAATTTGGCGATTTAGGATTCTTATTTTGGGGAAAACTACTATATGATGTTGTTTATGGCTTTAGATGCTGACTGGATCCTCCAATGAGTCACGTCGGCTTAAGAAATTAATAAAAAAAAAAGCCACATTGGATTTCCTGCTAAAACCGATTGGAGTTAGCATTGAAAAGATCGTTTTTAAAAAAATTTGGCACTTAAGCGATCCAAAAGAAACTTTTGGCACTAAAATGAGCGTTGTACACAACTTTTGGCCCTTCTAATATTCATTTCCTTAGCAAAGTAAGAATTTACAATCAATATGAAAAGAAATTTGATTTTAGAATGACCAGGGATTACGTCATTGGTTATTGCAAAGAAATCTACAAGGTATAGATTTTACTATCTTAATCATAGTGCAAGAATTGTTGAATCTAGAAATACTAGGTTAATTGAAAATGGTGACATTAGCGGGATTGAAAGAAGGCATGATGTTTGCATTTAAGAAGTCTTATACCCAAAACTTCTAAAGTTGTTATTCCTATTATTATAGTTCAATCCAACAATAATAAAAAAAGTAACAAATAAATTATCAAACACTCCACTATGAAAATGTCAGTATTGAACTTAAGCCACAAAAAATAGCATTAAGAAGATTTCAAAAAGAAAAGATGTTAGCTGTTTTTAATAACTATGTGGTTTATCTAAAAGAGACAAAAATTGACTTAGAAAAGATGTTAGCTATTTCTAATAACTATGTGATTTATCTAAAAGAGACAAAAATTGACTTAGGAATTGGTAATGGATCTTTTCAAAGGTCATGGAATGTGATGATTCTACTAAATGGCTTAATACCATTAAGGAAGAGTTAATATCTATGAATGAGAATCAAGTTTGGGATTTGTTGAATTACCTAGAGGATGTAAAAAAGGTCGAGTGTAAATGGTTCTTTATGACCAAGCGTGACCCAAAAGGCAATATCGAACATTATAAGGCTAGACTTGTTGCTAAATGTTTTACTCATAGAATGCATTAATTTTAAGGAAACCTTCTCACCATTAAAAAAAATTTCACTTAGAATCATTATGGCTTTAGTGGCTCATTATGATTTAGAGTTACACCAAATGGATGTTAAAACTGCATTTCTTAATGGAAATTTATAGGAAGAGGTTTATACGTACGAACCTGAGGGCTTTTCATTTAAACAAATGGAAGACATAGTGTGTAGGTTAAAAAAGTTAATATATGAACTCAAACAAACTTCCAACAAAGCTATCTTAAGTTTAATGATATCATAACTTCCATTAGATTAAAAAAATTATAAAAATGTCTAAATATTTTTATGGATAATCAAATTTTGGTTAATTTATGTTTGTAAGCAATACAAGTAATTATTTTTCATGAAACAAACGGAGCATTCTATTTCCTTACTTGTTACTTTTTGAAATGACCAATATCGTCCCTAATTTTTCTATTGTCATTAGATTAATGTTTGACCCATACTTTTTAGTAGTTTGCATATTTTTTATCCTGCAAAGTCTTCGAGTAGTTGTTGTAATTACTAGCATTGAAACCATACATAACATATACTCCAGCATTTTAGCGTACATTTGATAACCATTCTATTCTCAAAATCAATTTTTGCTCAAAAACGATTTTGTTATTCCATTCCCGAAAATAACTTTTAAGCATTTGAAGGCATTTGGTAACTACCCCAAATTTCTATTTCTAAAATAGAAAAAATAATATAAATGCATTTGGTAACTGCACAAAATTGATTTCTATTAATAATATTTTGAATTTTTTAATATTTTTTTCTTTTTTTTTTCCTTTTTTTGGTATTTTTTTCTTCTTCTCCTTCCTTGGCCCATGGCTGGGTCGCTGGTCACAAGTGAGGGCTGGACCCTTATCGCTGCCCTCGCCCAGGCCGCGAGGGTCCAGCCCTCGCCAAATCCGATGAGGGCAGCCCTTGCCCAAGCCATAAGGGTCCAGCCCTTGCCTTTATCGGCCTTGGCCTGTGGTTGGCGATCGGCCACAAGCCAAGAAAGAAGAAGAAGAAGAAAAATTTCTTTTCGATTTCTGATTCTAGTTTCTAGAATCAAGAATCAACTTTTTTTTTTATTCTTGATTCTGTTTCAAAACTATTTCTGGGAACAAATTTGTTTTAGAGAACAAAAAAAAATTACCAAATGGATTTCTATTCTTTTTTTGTTCCTGGAAACAAAAGAATAGAATAAGGCACTATTTGGCCGGTTACCAAATAGGTCCTTATTCTTATGAACCAAAAGGGATGGCAAAAATTCTACTTTTTGTCCGTATACTTTTACTACTTTTCCGTATCAAGTTCGTATACTTTTACTTATTCCAATCAAGTCCTTGTACTTATACAACATGTATAATCAAGTCCCTCCGACACAAAATCTGGCCAGCCAAAAGTGTGGCGTGGACCTAAATAAGCACCCATCGTGGGCTGTATACAGTGAATGGATTAAGGGCTTGTTCACTTAGGATTTAATGAAAGCAAAAGTATATTATTCAAATTTTAAAAAATCATAGAAAATATATTTATTAATCTACGTGCCAACATCTATATATTGCGAAGGTCTCGGATGTATGGAGTTAAAAAAAAAATTAAAACGTATAATCATAAAGTTTAGATAATGTAAAAGTTCGCATATGTCGAATGCTCTCCACAACTATTTGCGGTGGGTATGTACTTAAATATTTTCTAATTCACGTTATAATTACATACGTAATGTTTAATTCTCGTTATAATCTTGCATCATCGACGACCGCATTCAATTGGATTTGGCCGGATTTTGTGTTGGTGGAATTTGATTAAACACTTTGCGTTTAGCAAAAGGGGTTGATTTGAAAAAATTGGAAAATACTAGGAGTGTGCAAAACGAACCGCCCAAACCGGGAATTGCCCGAACTAGACCTGATCGATCGGTTTGGTTTGGTTCCCATGATTGTCGGTCCAGTTCCAAGTTCCTAAAAGTGGAACCAATATAACATATACTTTTTTTTATATGTGTAATCGGCATGGGAAATACAATTTCAATTTTAGAACATATGTGTAGTCGGCATGAGAAACACAATTCGTCATTAAATTGGTGCGAATTACACGTTTATTTTTGTGATTATGTGTAATTGATATGGGAAACACAATTCTAATTTTAAAATATATGGTATTAAGTAGTGAGAAAAAAAAGTGATCGAATCGGATTGGCGGTAGTCCAATCCAATTTCTAGTCCTATGACTAATTGGTCCTGTCCCCGATTCCCGGATTTTTGGGAACGGTTCTCCTGCAGGAATCAGATCGGATCGGGATTATCCGTAGAAAATATAGGGATTCGATTGAAAAAAAAAGAAAGATAAAAATGAAAAAAAAAATTGGGAGGATGATAATCTGACGGGTGACGTGGGAACCCCGCAAGAAGTGCAATCAACGAAGCCGCAGACCCTAGTCGGAGTAGAACCGGAGAAGCAAGAAGCCGCGACACTCTGCTGAAGAAGGAGGAGGAGGAGGAGGAGGATTCAGCGGAAGCAAATGGAGGATTTGAAGAAGAGAAAGCTCGACGAGACCGCCGGAAACGGCGATCCTCCCGACTCCGAGGAGCACCTCCGGTCTCTCCTCGAGCCCCTCGCGAAGCCCCACCTCGTCGAGCTCCTCGCTAAGCTGTGCGTCGTCCCCTCTTGCCCCGCCACCTTCTTTCTCTCGCTTCTTTGCATAGCGTCCTTTGATCGTCTTCTTTTTTTAGCAATTGGGTTTCGCCGATCGGTGTGACTTAGCATCGTCAGATGGTGGGTGATCTAGTTTCGTCGGTCATCTTCAATGAATTTCGGTTTGGCAAATCTCGAGCGGTCGTAGAAGACAAGAACGAGCCTTGAGAGTCTGTTTGATTTGATTAGCGATGTGAGTGGGAGCCGGACGTTTATTTATGCGAAATTTAACTGGTATTCTCAAAGGGCATCTGACGTTTTGGGATTTCGTTCGTCAGTAATATGTTTCGGGACCTTGTAAGTAGCTTCCCTTAGTTTTGATTATTTTGTCGAAGTTTATTCGCGATGGCTGATTTAAATGGATTTGATGGAACGTGGGTGTAAGAGCTAATTGCCCGAGTACGTTGGCAGCTGGCCGAAAATGTCTGAGTGGTAACAAAATCTTCTCTTTTGCTGTTTTTCAATTTGTGCCGGTAATGCCGAGAACCAGATGCGGCTGCTATGTCTTCTCAAATCTTCGTGGCTTATTCGGTTGTGGCCGAACCAGGAGGCTCTGTCTCAGCTTTTATTGATAGGTTATAGTCATATTCGCATTTCATTTCTTAGAGGGTCTTCCTATACATTCCTGTTAATTTGTCGTAACATATCAATGTTTATTTGCTGTCCTTTTGATGGCAACATCATCCCTTCGGACTCCTGAGTCCGGACGAGTCTGATTCTGACTTGGCTGAATTCATTATTCAAACTAATAGAAGTCTGATTATCTAAAAATACTATTGTGGCGCTCCTCAGTGTCAACAATGCTGCTTTAGTTTTATTGGGATCAGACCCTCCTTGATTCGAGCTTTTGTATAGAGTTTCATGGATTATGGCAAACGAGGGATGCCTCAGCTGGTAGCTTTGCTCTTTCCACTTATGTCTGCCTATGTGCTAGGGCAGTCTTGTTTTTTATACATGCTTTTACCTGAGAATGTAATGTTTGTGCTAGTGAACTGTATGCCATGTGATTGACCCTGTGCATGTGTGTTTGTTTGCATGTTGACGAATAAAGAGGATCCCAAGACCCTTCAATTGCAGAAGAAATAAAAAGTATCGCGACTGCAGATCCTGTCCACCGAAAGCTTTTTGTCCGTGGCTTGGCCTGGAATACCGCTTCAGAAACCTTGTGTGCTCTGAGTGCATTGCTTGCTGCTTGCTGATTGTGTCTGTGTGCTGTTGTGTTCGAATTCCCCATCGCGAGCTGTCACAATTGCGAGGGAGGGAGATCTTTATTCCTTAATTTTGCTTCGCTTCTAGATGTTTTCTCCTCATTATTGAAGTCTATGCATGGATTATTTATCTCGAAGCAATTAAGGACATCTTTTTGTTCCAGGCCTTCCAAGTTCATGGAGAAATAGAAGAAGGTGCTGTCATTTATGACAAAGCAACAGGGAAATCGCGCGGTTATGGTTTCATTACTTACAAAAATATGGAGTCAACTAAAATTGCACTGAGGGCACCTAGCAAAATGATTGATGTATGTATATGCCAATTTCTCACTTCCTGCAGCTAATGCTATAGTGCTCTCTCTCTCTCTCTCTCTCTCCATGTGTTTTGCACCGTTTCTGCATTTCGCCCTGATACATGCACTCACGCACTTTACTAGAGTTCAAAAACTCTCTGTTGAATGCTATAATAAATTATGGCGATTGCAGTATTGATATGATGTTTCATTAGTGAGTATTTATTGATTGAAGAAAAGATGGAGGACGTAAATCTTAATTCGTAAAATCAGCTTTTTTGAAGCATGTTCTATGATAATGGAGGCAGTTTTTAAGTGAGATCTCATAGCATTTTTATTAAGAGAAATTTTAGATAAATGCTTCATAAATCAAATTTGAGGTAGAATTACTATGGAAGATCATCTTACTGCTTAGAAGCTGATAATTCTTTCAGTTTGCCATGTCATAATTATTTGCAGAAGCAATAACTCTGAGCTTTATTGTGCCCAAGATGGTTTCCTCCTTTTGAAAATCGATAAGGAGAATTTAATTGCCATCTATTGTTAGGTAGCCATATCAGAAATAGAAACCAGGCTGTTTGTCGAAACACGTAGCACTTCCTCTTGACTCTTGTAGTTAATAATTGCGGTTCTTACAAACTTTTAAATTCAGGGAAGGATGGCTGTCTGTAATCTGGCATGTGAGGGACTGACTGGGTCAAGTGGTACGCCTGATTTAGCTCGGAGGAAGCTCTTTATTGGTGGGTTGTCACCAGATGTCACTAGTGAGATGCTGCTCAGTTTTTTTGGATGATATGGTGATATTGAAGAAGGTTCGGTCGCATATGAGAAAGATACAACTGAATCACGGTTAAGTGTCTGTCTTGATCTTCAGATTCTAATTGAGATTATCTCGGTAACTTATCTGTGGATGTTCATTAACTCATTATATTGTTCTTGCTTGCAGTGGGTTTGGATTTGTTACTTATAAGACACCCGAGGCTGCTAGAAGAGCCATCGATGATCCACAAAAGCTGCTTGGGGTAGGCGAATAATGAGCTTATCGGCCTCTTGCATTTGTTCAATACACATAATTTATTCCAACGCTCAAGTTCTCGCATACACGAAGCCTTACATGTATTACTCATCCATGCCTGATTTAAAAGGCTTTATGTGACGGATGGAATAATCTGACCGACGCATTATGGGATAGATGGATTCACTTGAGGAGACTTTCTTTTTGATTTTAGGGACGGAGCATAACTGTCAAATTTGCAGATTCACATGGATGCAAAACGGCACAGCCACAGCTACCTCCTACAATGGTTCCAATGGGTGCACCAATGGCAGCAGGATATCCTCAGACTGGAAAAGTTTATCCTAACCCGGATCCTACTGGATATCCTTATCCTCAAGCCGCACCAGCTTACCCAGGTGCCGCTTACCCTAGCTCTCCTGCGGCACCCTTGCCATATGCGGCACAGCCTCAAATGACTCACCCCCAATTTGCTGTGAAGAAAGACCAGCTTGGCGTCCCTCCGACACCGCCTATGGGGATGGGTGGCTATCCTTATTGCGGTGCCAAGCAGTGATCGACCAAGAATTGGTGTAGCATGACCTCTCTCTCTCTCTCTCTCTCTCTCTCTCTCTCTCTCTCTCTCTCTCTCTCTGTGGAAATTCAAAGTTTTGGATGCTTATTTCTGTGTCATTTCAAATTTAGTGGTAACATCTAGGTTGCTTTGATCTTTCCAGGGAATGCAAGTTATTGTGGAGCAGAGTAATTGTCTAGAGATTCTTTGTTCACTTTATAGATTTATACTTGCGCTGTAGTGAGTGTGTTTCAATATCTTGGCTGTCTTGTACTCCTTAACATTATGGCAAAAATGAGCTTGCTCAGCAAACGACAGAAGGTCGAACGCCGAGAAAATGCAAATCTTGAGTTCTAAATGTGTGGGATGAAGGTATGGCAAGTAAAATTCCGCCGACCATTGTGCGACTGATCGCTGCCTTGTGAGAGCTGATCCATTCATTGTTGGTGTTATTATTTTCAATCCTTTCTGTTTTCAACAGAAGCATATGGCTTGAGGAACGAGATTGATCAGGTTGTTTCTAACCTCTTTTTGTTGATCATAGTTAATCACCAAATTGTTTAAAATTTTCCTTAAAAACACCAATGCTAGCCCAAGAGTACTTGAATCTAGTTGAAGGAACCAAATAGAGTGGGGAGCAAGGGTGCGAATGGTAACCATTCTCTGCTCTAGAAGTCAAATTCTTGTCAGAAATTGATTTCTAGAGTTCTTGTTAGAAATTGATTTCTGTAGGAGAAATCTGTTTGGTAAAACATGGCTAATTATGCTCTATAAATTGATTTCTGAAACAGAAATCTGTTTTGATTTGTTGATTTTTTTTGCATCTAAAAAATTTTAAATTTTACTCAAAGTGGGTGGCCATAGTTATTATAAGTTATTATGTAAAGTTTTGAAATTTTTTATTTTTTTAATTTTTTTGGGCACCTAAAAAAATTAAAATTTCACTTAAAGTGGGTGGCCCATAGGTATTCTAAGCCATTTTGTGAAGTTTTGAATTGTTTTATTTTTTTATTTTTTGGCCACCTTAAAAAATTTAAATTTTACTTAAAGTGGGTGTCTACATGTATTCTAAACCATTTTGTGAAGTTTTGAAATTTGTTATTTTTTTTTATTTTTTTTGGGCACCTCAAAAAGTTTAAATTTCACTCAAAGTGGGTGGCTACAGGTATGTTAAGTCATTTTGTGAAATTTTAAAAATTTTATTTTTTTAATTATTTTTATTTTTTTTGGCACCTCAAAAAATTTAAATTTCACTCAAAGTAGGTGGTCATAGGTATTTTAAGCCATTTTGTGAAATTTTGAAATTTTTTATTTTTTTTGGGTACCTCAAAAAATTTAAATTTCACTCAAAGTGGGTGGCCACATGTGTTTTAAGCTATTCTGTGAAGTTTTGAAATTTTTTATTTTTTTGATTTAAAAAAATTCACCAAATTTCGTATTTTCCCGAAATTTGATTTTTTTATTTTCTGGAAATTTTTATGAATTTTTTTAGAATTTTTCAATTTTTATGCATTTTCTGAAAAAAAAATTGTGAGAAAATAGGGAGAATGCATTCCGGAATCAAGAAGCTACAAAAAGTAGCTTCTCTTTTTCTGGCCAAAAACTCATTCTGCAGTAAAAAATGCATTCTAGAATCAAGAATGCATTCTGGAGTCAAGTATTTTTAACAAATGTATTTTTATTTCAGAATGCAAAAATCGCTCCAGAATGTATTCCGGAAATTTTTTAACATACGCTATCCTGTTCCGGAATACGTTCCGGAACAGAATTTTTATTTCGGAATGCATTCAATGCGCACCCTAAATACCCAAAGAGACAAAAGGCAACATAGACTAAGAGAGTTAAAAGGATTCTTTCTGTGAATCAATTACAAATGATAGGATTGCTGGGTGTGATAATCATTATGTTTTCTTATTTTTTTAATTTTTTGTTTCAGGAGCAGGTTTGGAACTGAAATCTGTTTGACAATTCAACTTCATTTTATTTTAAATTTTCAAGATAAATTTTTAGCTCAGAAATAGATTTGGAATAAAAATGAGAAATGGATTTTTTTTAGTTTTCTATTTTTGAAACAGATACATAAACAACTCTTTTTATTGCTGGCTCTCGCCGCCGATTGTCTGCCATCGGCCGCCCACCGCTGGCCACTGAAAATAGAAATTTAAGATTAACATATTAAGTAAATTTCTATTTCGGGTACAGAAATTTTATGTTATTATCAAAAACTACTTTATGCTCATAAACTCGTCAAGGTAATAAAAATAGAAAAATCTAATTCTAGCTAGAAATTGGGCCAAGGAAGGGAATGATTTCCATTCATGCCCTTAAAGTAATGTTTAAAGCATATTGCTAACCGGCATTACATAATAATAGTAAAAAAAGTTGCGCTTCTTCCACTGATTTTTTTGGCTAAAACACTTCTCAATACAGCGTTATGATAATTTTACTCTTCATGAGTCTTACCTTTACCATGTGTTTCTCATTCCCTTTATGGTTTCCTTCGGGAAAAGTGCCAAAAAAGTCCTAAACCTTTTGCATTAGTGCAAATTTAGTCCTAAACCTTTTTTTGGTGCCAATTCAGTCCTAAACCTTTTGCATTGGTGCCAATTTAGTCCTAAACCTTTTTTGGTGCCAATTTAGTCCTAAACCTTTTAAATTGGTGTCAATTCAGTCCTAAACCTTTTGTTTTTGTGCCAATTCAGTCCTTCCGGTCAATTTTGACCGGAATTTGCTGACGTGGACGCCTGCCGGCCGGCGGCCGGTCACCGGCGCTGACGTGGCGCTGACGTGGACATCTTAAATAATATTTTAATAAATTTTGAATTTTTCTATTTTTTTTCCTTTTTTTCTTTTTTTTTCCACTTTTTTTCTTTGTTTTTTTTTCTTTTTCTTTCTCTTCCTCGGGCCGGCGAGGTCGAGCTCGCCGGCCACTGGCGAGGGCAGGCTCGCCCTCGCCGGCCACCGGCGAGGGCGGCCTCGCCCTCGCCGGCCACCGGCGAGGGCGGCCTCGCCCTCGCCGCGGACTCAGGCGAGGGTTCGAGCCTCGCCGGATCCGGCGAGGTCGGGCCTCGCCGGATCTGGCGAGGTCGAGCCTCGCCCGAGCCCGACCTCGCCCGACCATGGCGAGGCTCGCCCTCGCCGCGGCCTCAGGGCGAGGGTTCGAGCCTCGCCGGATTCGGCGAGGTCGGGCCTCGCCCGACCAGGGCGAGGTCGGGCGAGGCTCGAACCCTCGCCTGAGGCCGCGGCGAGGGCGAGCCTCGCCATGGTCGGGCGAGGCTCGACCTCGCCGGATCCGGCGAGGCTCGAACCCTCGCCTGAGGCAGCGGCGAGGGATCTAGCGAGGTCGAGCCTCGCCCGACCAGGGCGAGGCTCGCCCTCGCCGGGCGAGGCCGCCCTCGCTGGTGGCCGGCGAGGGCGAGCCTGCCCTCGCCAGTGGCCGGCGAGGGCGAGCCTGCCCTCGCCAGTGGCCGGCGAGCTCGACCTCGCCGGCCACTGGCCAGGTCCGGCGACCGGCCAGAAGAAGAGAAAGAAAAAAAAAACAAAGAAAAAAAGTGGAAAAAAAGAAAAAAAGGAAAAAAATAGAAAAATTTAAAATTTATTAAAATATTATTTAAGATGTCCACGTCAGCGCCGGTGACCGGCCGGCAGGCGTCCACGTCAGCGCCGGTGACCGGCCGGCAGGCGTCCACGTCAGCAAATTCCGGTGGGAAAATTCCAATTTAGGACCCCAAGTGGGGTCAAATTTTCAAAAAGGGGCCCGAAGTGAACATTGTGTCAAATAAGGGCCTGAAGTGCCCAATCAGTCTCAAATAAGGACCCGAAGTTCCCAAAAAGTCTCAAATAAGGACCTCAGTTTCCGGCCGGCCAAAATACCCACCGGCCGGCAAAAAAGTTACTGTTCCGTCACCGGAACAGTAACTTTTAAAAAAAATTTTTCCTTTTCTGTCTTTTTTCTTTTCCTTTTTTTTTTCTTTTCCTCCGCCGGGGCCGGCGGAGGTCGCCGGCCTCAGGCGAGGCCGCCCTCGCCGGCGCCGGGCGAGGGCAGCCCTCGCCTGGGCTGGGCGAGGTCGCCCTCGCCGGCGTCTGGCGAGGCCGGCGTCGGGCGAGGCCGGCCTCGCCAGTTGCAGGCGAGGTCTGCCTCGCCCGACGCCGGCGAGGCCAGACCTCGCCTGCAACTGGCGAGGCCGGCCTCGCCCGACGCCGGCGAGGCCCGACCTCGCCAGATCTGGCGAGGTCGGCCTCGCCCGACGCCGGCCTCGCCAGATCTGGCGAGGTCGGGCCTCGCCGGCGTCGGGCGAGGCCGGCCTCGCCAGTTGCAGGCGAGGTCTGGCCTCGCCCGACGCCGGCGAGGCCCGACCTCGCCTGCAACTGGCGAGGTCGAGCCTCGCCGGCGTCGGGCGAGGCCGGCCTCGCCAGTTGCAGGCGAGGTCCGACCTCGCCCGACGCCGGCGAGGCTCGACCTCGCCTGCAACTGGCGAGGTCGGGCCTCGCCGGCGTCGGGCGAGGCCAGACCTCGCCTGCAACTGGCGAGGCCGGCCTCGCCCGACGCCGGCCTCGCCAGACGCCGGCGAGGGCGACCTCGCCCAGCCCAGGCGAGGGCTGCCCTCGCCCGGCGCCGGCGAGGGCGGCCTCGCCTGAGGCCGGCGACCTCCGCCGGCCCCGGCGGAGGAAAAGAAAAAAAAAAGGAAAAGAAAAAAGACAGAAAAGGAAAAAAAAATTTTAAAAGTTACTGTTCCGGTGACGGAACAGTAACTTTTTTGCCGGCCGGCGGGTATTTTGGCCGGCCGGAAACTGAGGTCCTTATTTGAGACTTTTTGGGAACTTCGGGTCCTTATTTGAGACTGATTGGGCACTTCAGGCCCTTATTTGACACAATGTTCACTTCGGGCCCCTTTTTGAAAATTTGACCCCACTTGGGGTCCTAAATTGAAATTTTCCCAATTCCGGTCAAAATTGACCGGAAGGACTAAATTGGCACAAAAACAAAAGGTTTAGGACTGAATTGGCACCAATTTAAAAGGTTTAGAACTCAATTGGCACCAAAAAAAGGTTTAGGACTAAATTGGCACCAATGCAAAAGGTTTAGAACTGAATTGGCACCAAAAAAGGTTTAGGACTAAATTGGCACTAATGCAAAAGGTTTAGGACTTTTTTGGCACTTTTCCCGGTTTCCTTCTTTTCTTTTTTTGTGGATCTCACTTTCCTTTATCTTTTTCGCCCTCTCTTTCTCCCTTCAAGCAATTTTTTTCCTTCCTGATATCCTCTAGCAGAGTTAAGGAGGATGCAGAGCACAAGAGTCAAGGTAAAACACCACCGCTCCAATTCCATTACAAACAAGCTTCTTCACCATATTCAAGGAAAAAACTAGAAAACAACCCAAGCTGAAACACTACCTTGACAAACATAATGTAATAGAGATACAAAATTTCTTCTCCTTAATATTGGAAATTAGCAAGTGAGGTTAAAAGAATTTCTTTGGACTCAAGTCGATTTTCAAGAAAGAGAAAATGAACGTTGTAGCAGAATTCTGTAACTCGTAGTCATGGCACTTGGCAATATCAATTACTTAAGGGCAACAAACAATCAAATCAAGATGTAAAGAAACTATACTCCTTAATTCTCACCACGTCCACATGGTTTGTGCCTTGACCTTCACCACTCGCACCGTCTGTGGCAGCAGATTCAAAATGATGTGAAAGTCCTGAGCTTCGATCATTGTCACCTGTAGGTACCACAACTTTGGAGATTGGTAGATCTTAGAGCATGAACCACGTACAGTGCATTCGAGCTCCACGCCTTGGGTGCCAATTCAGACAGAGACTTAGATGTCGCTAGAGATGTGGCTCTTCTCCGCCACGTCGCCGCCTTCAAGGCGGTACCATAGTGGATCCAGCAAACTGTCGTGGACCAGCACATTGTAGAGGCCGAACCAGATGCCTCCCAGGAAGGTCCCGATGGTGAGTTAAGATGGAGATCTCCAGCGTGGAGCCTTTTTGACTCAGACTTGTTGTGGCCTCACAATTCTGATGATCACCCTTTGCATCCTCCTCAACTCTTTTACAAAATGTGTGAAAGGAGGATTGCCCACAAAAGAGAGAAGGAAGAAGATGAAGGAAAGAGACCCACAAGAAAAGAAATGAAAAAATCCAATGCATAGTAGCTCTCAGATGTTGAAAGGTGGGACCCATGAAGGATAATAATCATCAAAACACTGCACCAAGACGTGATTTAGCCTATGAAGGAGTGGAAAAAGTGCAACCCTAGTCGAAATTCACATAAATTGACAGCTAATTCCATGTGAATGTGGTTACACTCCTAGTCCATCACCGAGTTCGAGAACAAGTAACCACATCTTTCAAGGATGCCGTTGATGGTTCCTGCATCAGAGTCTTAATCTCCTCCAATGAAGGAGAACTCTCTTCGACCAAGAATGTGCAAAAAGAAAAGGCATGAATAATCAATTAATGATCTTCAAATAGTCCTAGAAGAAAAGAAAACGAAAAACAATCGAGGGGGAAATCCTTAGAAGCTTTAACTACACAGATTAAGAATGGTCCCTCAAGATAGAGTCGAAAGATCTTCTGAAAAAAATTAGCAGCAAACTTGTCTTGTGATGTCATGTCGGGCATGCCGGCTTGGACTTTGCTGTTGATGTGGAGGAGATGATGATCGATCCCGTGGGTTTCCATCGGCGATGCGCAGAGATGATGGTTGGTGGTATCATCGGTTTCATGCACCGTCAACGTATGGAAGATTTTCCCCCCGGTCTCATTTCGATTTTGCATCAAATTTCGACAAAATCGGCACTGACTGAGAAAATGGCTCCGGCAAAACGCAAGCACAAGTCCGGTCTATTGGCTAAAATCAGTCGATTTGATTTCTTTAGAATAAGTCAAAGTTTTTTGATTTGTTGGGATTTTATGTTACCGTTCTAGATTATAGGAGTTGGTTTCTTTTGTTGCTATCTTTTAGTTATCTAGTTGTTATCAGTGACCTATTTAAACGTCTTTTGTCAAATAAGTAAAATGTAAGTGGAGAAGTATTTTCCTTAGAGTGTCTCTTTCTTTATCCACGGTTGTGCCTTTTTTGTACCAGTGGTATCAGAGCCTACTTTTGTAGAGAGCGTTGAAAGTTCAATTAGGTAAAAAAAAAAAAAAAGTGAGCCACAAATGGTTTGGAGCCAAAAAGAAAGAGAGTTCATAAGAATACAGTAGTAGTTCTATTCCGTTTTTACTCGTGGCAGTAATTGAAATTGATGGCCTCGGAAATATTTGTGCAACCAGCTATCCCGCATTTTGATGGTTACTATGATCATTCGAGCATGCTGACGGAAAATTTCCTCAGGTCTAAAGAGTATTGGCAAGTAGTTACCTCTAGAGTTGCAAAACCAAAGGAAGGAGCTGTGGTGTCGGCAAAGCAAAAAGCAGATTTGGGTGCATTAAAGCCAAAAGATCTCAAGGCCAAAAATTGTCTTTTCCAAGTTATTAATAGATCAATCTTGGAAATAATTCTTTGGTAGGATACCTCCAAGCAAATTTGGGACTCCTTAAAGAAGAATTATCAAGGATCAATAAGAACAAAGAGGCAGCATCTTCAAACACTTCGTTCACAATTGGAAATGGTACGAATGAAATTGGGAGAGTCAGTCACATACTATTTTTCCCGGACAATAGCAATTGTCAATAAGATGTGAATTCATGGCGACAAGACGGAGGATGTCACCATAATTGAGAAAATTCTTCAATCCTTGACACCAAAATTCAACTTTGTTGTTTGTTCCATAGAGTAAGCCAAGGATATCGAAGAACTTTCAATTGATGAATTGCAGGTTCCTTAGTGGTTCATGAACAAAAATTCCAATAGCTAGAGATGGAGGAGCAAGAGGCTTCAATTGAAAACCATTTTTCATCATCATCTAAAACAAATAAAGAAAGATGGTGTGGTGAGCGTGGAAGAGGCAAAGACAGTAAGAAACAATGATCGCAGTAGCTCAAGTAAAAAATATAACAACAATCAGTATTATGATCCTCAAGGGAAAGGAAGAGGTTGTGGAGCATTCAACTGGTTATGGACCAAAGTCAGCAGACAAATCCAATATAGAGTGTTTTCAAAAGTCACAGGTATGGCCATTACAAATCAGAATGTTGAACTAATTTGAATGGACAAAGTGGAGAAAGAACTTGTTTCCAAAAAAAAAGAGTTGAGGAGGATGCAGAGGGTGATCATTAGAATTGTGAGGCCACAACAAGTCTGAGTCAACAAGAACTAACTTTGCAGAAAAAAAAAAAAGAAGTGTCAGCTTTTGATGATGTGTCACATGAAGGAAGAAACTCAACCAAACATGTGGTACTTAGACACTAGCTATAGCAACCACATGAGTGGGGATAAAAAAAAGTGTTCTCTGATTTGGATGAATCTTTCCACAATACTGTGAAGTTTGGAAATAATTCCACCGTCTCTGTTATGGGAAAAGGGAAGGTAACAATTCACACAAAGGGAAATTTTTTTGCAGACCATCTCAAATGTTTTATGTCCTTGAGTTAAAGACCAATTTGCTAAGTGCTGGCCAACTACAAGAGAAGGGACATGAGATCTCTATCAAAGGAGGCATTTGCAAAATACAAGATGAAAAATTGGGCCTAATTGCCCAAGTCAGTATGACGGAGAAACGAAGTTGTATCTCCACAATACTACCCATTCATGCTTCTCCGTGAGATCAAAGGATGATGCTTGTTATGACATTTTCATTATGGACATCTCAATTTTGGTGGGCTAAGAACACTACATCAAAAGAACATGGTGACTGGTCTTTCTTAAATTACAACTCCTTCTCAAATTTGTGATGAATGTGTTGTTAGTAAACAACACCATAGTCAATTTCCACAAGAAAAATCATGGAGAGCAAGAAAGACTTTGGAGCTCGTTCATTCGGATATTTGCAAGCCGTTAACTCCATCTTCCAATGGAGGTAAAAGATACATAATTACCTTCATTGATGACTATAGCTGGAAAATTTGGTTTTACTTTTTGCGGGAAAAATCTAAAGCTTTTGTAGCCTTTAAAAGCTATAAAGCACTTGTTGAAAAATAAGTTTGCAAGTCAATAAAAGTTCTTTGCACTGATTCTGGTGGAGAATACAACTCACATGGATTTTGCAATTTTTGTGAGATGCATGAAATCAATAGGCAACTTACAGCAGCCTATACGCCACAACAAAATGATATTTGCAAAAAGAAGCATCGCACTATTTTGAATATGGGCCATTTGACAACAAGTGGCATTTCTAAAATCTTTTGGCCCAAAGCAGTCAATTAGAGCAATTCATATTTTGAACATGACTCCCACTCTTGCTGTTCAAAATATGACACAAAGGAAGCATGGAACGTCCAAAGACTAGCACTAGACCATTTCAAAATTTTTGGTGTATTGCTACGTGTGATGTAGTCTTTGATGAAGATCGAACCTGGTCATGCAGCAAGAATAGTGCTGGAGACCATATTCCAGCAGACTTGGATAATGATGAGGAAAGACAGCAACCTATGGAGAATGTACATTAGCCAACAATCACTCAAACTTCCCCATAAGATGCTCAAAGTCCATTTGCAGCCGAACAAAGCCACAACATGTTAGAAGGAGACCCGCGTGGACGACTGATTATGAGGTAACTGAAATTGATCAATATAAAGACCCACTTATACATTTTGCTCTATTTTCCGATTGTGATCTTACAACTTTCGACGTCGTTGTAAAACAATTGAGATGACAGAATGCGATGGATAAAGAAATTGCAGCCATTGAAAGAAACAATACTTGGGAGTTTATAGATCTTCCTAGAGGCCACAAAACAATTGGTGTCAAGTGGATTTACAAGACAAAGTTGAAAGCAAATGGCGAAGTTAAGAAGTACAAGACACACTTAGTAGCAAAAGGTTATAAGCAAGAGTTTGGTGTGGATTATAAAAAAGTCCTTGCGCTTGTCGCACGACATGATATAATAAGGTTGATGATTGCATTTGCAGCTCAAAATTCATGGCCTATCTTCCAATTGGATGTGAAACTAGCATTTTTGTTTGGTGACCTGCAAAAACAAATGATGCATTACTTTTTGGGCAACCGAAGCTGAGTTCGTAGTTGCAACTTGATATGCTTGTCAAGCTATTTGGCTAAGGAAGATTCTCGAAGAACTTCAGCTAAAGCAACTAGGAGCAACTTCAATTTATCGTAACAACAGTTCAGTCTTTAAACTCTCCAAAAATCCTATTCTACGTAGTAGAAGCAAACACATAGACGTAAAGTATCACTCTCTGAGGGATCTTACGAAGGATAAAGCAATTGATCTTATTTTCTGCAAAAGTGACGGATCAAGTAGCGGACATATTCACTAAACCCCTCAAGTTGCCCACGTTTCTAAAGCAAAGAAGATTGTTTGGTGTTTGCTCGATAGATAATCCAATTTGAGGGAGGATATCTATTTTTTCAAAAAACTAAGGTGTCTACGACATCAGTTTAAGGGAGGGAGTTTTGGCTAAAATCAATCAATCAATCAATTTGATTTCTTTAGAATAATTCAGAGTTGTCTGGTTTGTCAGGATTTTATGTTACCGACCTAGATTTTAGGAGTTTGTTTCTTTTGTCGCTAGCTTATAGTTATCCAGTTGTTATCAGTAACCTATTTAAAAGTCTTTTGTCAGATAAATAAAATCTAAGCAGAGAAGTATTTTCCTAAGTCTCTTTCTTCATCCGCGGCTGTGCCTCTTTTGTATCACGGTCGCGGTAATGGGACTAACACGAGCGCGACGACGACCCGGTCCAGTAATGGGCCGGGCCAGTACGAAGCAGGACCCGGGCCGGTACAGTTTCGGGCCTGGACGGGCCGGGTGGGGCACGAACTCGGCCACGGTTTCCCGACGCTCTCGCTGTTCGTCCTCTCCACGGGTGGGAACGGCGTTTTCACCGCTCCTACTGTTCTTCAAGTGGGAGAGCCCGAAAGAGCCGCCGCCAAAAGCCACCATTGAAGCCGTCGACTGGAGCTGCAGACAGCTGAAGCTCAGGAGTCGCCACCAAAGGTACGAGAATCGTCCATCTGAGCTAGCGCGAACTCATTCTCTTCTTCTGAAGCTTCAAAGCTTGAAACTTTCGCCCGGTTCGTTCTCGTCTCCTTCACCGCACGGCACTTTTAAAAGAAATCCTCGGATGGTCGGTTGCTCATGAGACAAGCACAGAACCTCAGGCCATGGTCCATTCTCAAATGGGTGTCTTCAGATTTTCTCGAAAACCATTCGCCATTCTTGAAAATCCGATCTTGGCCCACTGGTTTCGTCCATGGCGCTTGTAACCCTAGACTCTACAGGACTAAACGGCCCGTGCCAGCTGAAGAAGTTGCCTTTATCGTGGAATCTGCGAGTAAGATACCCGTCGCTATTCGTAAACCGGCGCAGGCTGCGTTATCGGATTACTTGCATTCCACTAGAGGCCTACAGTTCTTGGACGCAGACCACATTAGTAGGAACTCGCCCTTCTTTCTTGAAAAACTTGTTAAGAGGATCGATGTTGAGGGCGATGTCGCTCGGTTGGTTTCGCGATTCTTGCGTTACCATCCTATTAATGAGTTCGAGCCTTTCTTTGAGAGTATGGGTTTGAAGCCCTCTGAATATGCTCCATTCCTTCCACGCGACATTATGTTCTTGAGCGATAGTGAACTGTTGCTGGAGAACTACCATGTTTTGTGTAACTGTGGGATCGAGCGCACTAAGATGGGAAAGATCTATAGGGAAGCAGCCGAAATATTTCGTCATGACCACGGGGTCTTGATGGCTAAAATTCGAGCTTACGAAAAGTTGGGGCTTAGTCAAGACACTGTGGCCAAGGTAATTCTTTGTAGCCCCTATATTTTGACTGGGGATGTAAATTTGGATTTTCTTAAGGTAATAGAGAAGTTAAAGGTTTTGGGATTTGAGTTCAGTTGGATAAAGGAGCAGCTTTCTGAAAATGGTTACTACAGATGGAATTGGATCCTTGAGGCTTTACTTGTATTGAGCAAGATGGGTTACACCAACGAGCAGCTTAGCAGATTGATTAGTCATCATCCTGGACTTCTGTTTGAGGGTTCAGGCAGTTGGATGATTTCCCTGGTCGGGTTACTGCTCAAATTTGGATCTACAATGGATGAGTTGCATAAGATGTTTCTTCAATTTCCACATATCAAAGTTGAAAAATTTGTTTCAAACTTGAGGCTGTGCTTCTTATTTTTTATGGAGATTGATATGGAGGCAGAAGAGATTGATAGAATTATCCGTTCTCACCCATTACTATTGGGTTCATCGACTCTGAAAAAAGCCAATAGCTTGCTTACTAACTTGAATGCGGGAAAGAAGCGGCTTTGTGAAATCGTCAAGGAAAACCCTCAGGCACTGAAAAACTGGGTTATGGGGTTGAGAGTCAAACCGTTAGCTAACTCTGCTGAGGATGAAAATGTGCACAAGACTAAGTTCTTATTAAGCTTGGGATTTGTCAAGGGTTCAAATGACTTGAAACGGGCCCTCAAGGTGTTCCGCGGCAAGAGAGGAGAGCTTCAAGAGAGATTTGATTGTATCATGAATTCTGGTTTGGATCGGACAGATGTTTGTGAAATGGTCAGAGTATCCCCTCAAATTCTTAGCCAGACGAAGGATGTGCTTGAGATGAAGATTGATATTCTTTTGAATGACTTGAAGTATCCATTGTCAAGTTTAGTGAGATTTCCAGCTTATCTTTCTTTTAATATTGAGAGGGCTAAGCTTAGAATTTCAATGTATAATTGGTTGAAAAATAAAGGATTGGCCGATCCTCTTTTAGCGTTGAGTACTATAATTGCATGCTCAGATAAGGCTTTCATTGAACAATATGTAAATCGCCACCCTGATGGCATTCGTGTTTGGCAAGATTTGAAGAAAACAATTATTCATGAGTAACTTTTCATTGCTTGATACCTCTGTGGGTTTAGTTCTGTTCGATGTCTCTGAGCTAATGTGAGACATTTATCAAATTGAATGAGGCTTATTCTTTCTTAGTGTATCAGCTTTATAACATGCACCCACAGACAAGGAAGCGTTGGCTTCGGATAAGGGGATGTGTTCTTTTGAGTCTCTACATATTCCTGTGGTAAAAGGTTAGTAGGTTACTCAAGGCATTCTAATGCTTTTCAGTTGGTTTGGTTGTCTATTACCAAGTTTGTATGCTTTGCATGATAAATGAGGCTAGTTTAATTTTGAAGAATTTCCTTTGTACATGATCTTAAGCTGGAAATCATCTGGCATTCTGTTAAATGCATCTATTTCTCCTCTTTGTTTATTCATTTCATTTTCAGGTTATCCAGATTGGGCCAAGATTGTTTTACATTGTTATTTGCAATATTTGTTTGATATGGTTGAATGCAAGGTACAAGAAAGAGATGCTCCTTGTGTTAGTTGTTTCAAGTAGAGGTGACAAAGGTTAACCAAAACCCAATGAACCTGCCTTCCCCTTTTGAAACTGACTCGATCCAAACCTGACAAGATTCAAGTTGCCAACTTAAACCATTGATAACCAAATTGGAACCAATTCCATCCAATACAAAATCTGCGATCCACCTGAGCTTGAAGCGACCTGAATATGAGATAGCCTGGATGCAAGAATATATCAAACCCATGAAGGATCTGGAATTTAAACCGGATCTGACTTGGATGTGAAAATGGAAATCCCTGGTAGAAATCAAATTCAACAATTTGAATCCGGACTGGTCCTGTAACTGGAAAAAAAGTTGAAATCAAACAACCTGTTGCTGAAACTGAACAATGCCCTATATAAATCAATTGAGCACCAGTCCCTGCCACATACTCTGTCTATTTTGAAGTGGATATTATTTTGGTCACATTAGTCTTAGAGGCAAGATTAATTTCTTCTGCTTGCATACATGGGGGAGGGGGGGGGTGCTTTTGTTAAAAGGGCTTTTTTGTGGAATAGACATATCGATCGATATTTATGGATTATCCCCTTCGTTCCACTTCAAGTTCCTGTGTCTGAAGAGTCCTTCTACTTTGTTTGCTTCTGCTGGGGAAAAAATTCATCTAGTTATATCAGCAAAATGAAATAAGAGAGGAGGGAGGGAGGCCCTTAAAATAGAGAAAAGTAAGGTCAAGGAAATAAGAAAGAGTTGGAAGGAGACTTCTACTGTAGTTATCTAGAAAATTTTGAGCTGCAGGAGAAACATCAGAGGAGAACATGAAATGCAAAGCTTCTGAGAAAGTCCTTTTTGGGCATCCAGGTTTGAATATCAGAAGATCGGTTGATGGCTTTACCCCCATTCTGCATTATACTTGATTTTGCTTTATTCCATTAGTTGTCCTACTCAAGCCTCACTTAGTGGGAAAAAGGGCTTTGTTTTGGGTGTTTTTGTTGTTTGCTCCCCAGTTCAAGGATTAAAGTATGTCTGCAGTAAGACAGCTAATTCTTCTATCAATTAATCTGCAGGCTTCTCTGGTTTGACATAGTGAATTCTGTAAGTGAATCCTCTCCAATTTAGTGGCTATAGTCATATTTTTTTGTTTGATGGATGACTTTTAGAAAATGTAAAGATATATCATCACGTGCATAAGCCATACTTAATTGTTTGCCCAAAGGAAATCCACTTAATTTACCGGGTCTTCCAAATCCTCGTGCCTTGTAGCTCAGCTTTGTGGCGAATTTCCTGTTGGTTTGACTGTTCTTCTTGTCCTTCCGGTCCTGTTAGCCAAATTCAAGTCTCAAACAGTATTGATTTTGGAGATTGACTGGTAACATCTAGCGTTCTTAGGCATGGCTCCACTTTTGTACTCGCCGTGTTGATGTAGAAAGTATTTACAGCATCACTGATGTTCACATAGGTTTCCTGGCAGACACTAAACCAGCTATTTGGATTTCAAAAGTTTCCATCTTATTTGATTTTCTAAATCGCAATGTTCTTTTGAACACCGTCAAGGCAATATCAAAACGTCGTTGGAGCACTATCCTTGACTAGATGCAGAGTTATGGCCTCTTCTCTCTCCATTGAAACCTTCTTTCTTTTATTTCCTAAGGTTGGTACTAATATTAGCTAGAAATGTTCTATTTACATCACAGATGTGCTCAATTGCAATTTTTGCATGTTCAAGAATGAGTCTTTTGTCGTACAAATTGTCTTTCTGCCATTCTCTGCTGGCACTAGCTGTATGATGGAACTAGCTGTGGAGAATCTATGACCTGAAAGTCCGGGTTTTCTAGCATCTTCCATGTGGGTATTACAATATTCTTCCCAATAGATCAGCTTGATTGTCACACTGAATTTACCAATTTAAGTGAACTTATTGGCTTGCTACTTTCAAAATCTGGTCAATTGTATGTCTAAAGCTCTGCAAGTCATCTTATGCCTTGATGAACCTTTTCCCTCTTTATATGTTATCGGGAAACAGATTAAATGTGCTATACCAGGAGCCGCCGGATAACTTCAGAAGTATATTCTTGGCAACCTACTGACCCAAATGCAAAATTTGAATGAGCGAATAGTTGTTATTGTGGTTGATGTTTCTGGTGCAAAGAAAGGAAGGGCTTGCATGTATGTGGGGATACCATAAAAAGTCCTTTTACCTTGTTGTTTCTAGGAATTTGAATTGTCAAGTTTGGTCTAATTTGAAAAATGGGATATATATTATCTGCTTCCTTTTGCATTTTTATGGGACAATTACGTGCCCAGATGATAAAAGGGTACGTCATTTTGTGATCCATCCAACTGTCATAGACCTGCTAGTTTCTGCTTTAGCATAATTTCTCATGGAAGAGTGCTAGGAACACTAAACTTTGGTTCAATCTTACTAAACTATGTCGCAACACGCATCAAGACATACCTTTTCTTTTTAAGATTTGAGCCCAAGACAGAGTTGCTGGCTTTGTTCGATTCATCGCTTTGTCAAGTTTACTCTTTTGTCTTAAAGTTTTTCATCTCCTTCAAAGCTAATCACCTTTCGCGACATTTTTTCCAATGATATCTTTCTGCAGATGTGTGACTTTCATTCTCCTTTTCCGCTGCCAAGCATAACCGATATCATTGGTCTATTGTGCTCTGTTCTTGCAGGATTCAATGTACTGCCTAGACCTCTGTTGTGTGTTTCAATAACATCCCCTGGTTGTAGGTGATCTCCAAATTTCTGAATCTTGCACTGGTTAGAATCAGATGTATCTCGAATCTTGATGACTGACAGGCAGCTTGGTGTATAGAGGAGAAATGAAGTTATCACAGAGCAAAAATCTTCTTCAGTCATTATGCTGGTTCTGGTCATTAATTCACTGTACCTGTGAAATCCAATTCTGAAGTTCTTGAAAGAACGTTCTTTCATGGATAGATCTTTGTTTTGCACTGAGATTTCGTTGCTCGTCAATGATTGCTCATGGTCAATTGGTCAATTGGTCCTATTTATGGGATGTCTCTTGTCTTCAGCTTCTCATGGATTCTCTGAACTTCCTCACCAGCCTCTATCCATTATTTTGAGAACCTCATCTTGGAATTGACCTGCTCCTCTTTCTTTCTTTTCATTTATTCATAACTTTGGGCGCGATGGAAACTCACCATGGGAACCCTTTTACTTTGATCAAACATGTATAGGCAGGATAGCCAACTCTTCATCGGATCGAGAATTTCTGGCACCTATAACGAGCTCGTCAATTACATTATTGTTTAACTCTTATTCATTCTTAGTGCCAATAATCCATTTGATAAAAATGGATTAAATATGGGTTTGTAAGACTGTTGCTGCTATGATGAACAAACTTCAGGTCACAGGAGTCCAGGCAAAAAGCTATGAACTAATAAAATGGGAAGGACCCACTTGCAAAATTAACTTTGCCTCGTCGTCAAGAAAGGAACAAGGCATGCATCATCAGAATTCTTGAAAGTATGGCCAAGCCAAGAAACCCTAAAGCTTTGTTTAGCATGACTATCATAATGATCTTACCGTACACTCAAAAGTGCATGGATCAAATGGGGTTAGATAGGGTTGGCTGCCGGTTGCATGTGTATGTTTGTGCTTGTCCATATATGTGTTCCCATGGTTCAAGCCTAACTAGTGAGAAAAACAAAATTTTTATCGGCACTCGACAAGTGGCCTATCGATATTTTATATGTGCAAATATATAATCTATTTGGTGGTTGGAGGGAAAGGAAAGGAAATCAATTGGCAGTTGATGGAATAATGTATTCCATGTTGATGGTGGGAGGAAGTGCTTTGCAAGAAATGCTAGCTTCTATGATCCTTCGCAATCGCATCCTTGAAATTTAATGCGAATCTTTGCAACAACTTGCACTGCAACTGTTTTTTTTTTGGTACAACTTGCACTGCAACTGTTTTTTTTTTGGGTGAAGACTTGCACTGCAACTGTTTGTCGTTGTCAAGATTAAAAATTGAGTATGGAAGCTTGAAATGTCCACCAAACGTGTAGAAATTACCATAGTTGATGTAATGTAAAACGTAAAGTGGAATGACTTCCTCCTACTGTAGAATAGCTACAAATTCCGAACAAACTCCGTTAGTCATATTAAAGCATCTGCATTACTTAGTCCACGACTTTTATAAACTTTTGAATTGAACTTTCTAATACGGTTCTACCTCGGTTTATTTCCTGTGTAAGGCCCTCCCCTCCCGTTTGTCGAATTCGACGTGTCCTTTCTAGTTCGGCTTACACGTGAGAGGGAGTGTTAAAGTATCTCGCATCCCTTATCAATAGCATTTATATGTTCTTTATGTATATGTGGTCTTTCTTCACTTATTATCTGAAGGTTTCTTAATTTTTGTTGGACTTTCTAACGATGCGGATTCATCTTTGTTTTCTTTCTCAGTTGGAAAATAAGTCAAATTGATCTCCACCTATTATTTCAACTATTTTTTTTCTTATTCCAAATTCAGGATGGTATGGAATAGGTAGCTCGTCCGTAGAGGTGGTAATTCCCGACACGTCACGAGAGTCCGACTTGGACAAGACACGAGTTTCCAAGAGAAATGTAAACTCCGCAAGAATAAGACTTTACACAAAATCGACACGAGGAGACGCGTTTTCATCTATCTTCAGTGAATAATCGTTGATAGTCACATTGAGACATTTCCATGGCAACGCAAAATAATGCAAATAACCGATACGAATATAACAAGAAAGAAGGAGCTACCAGCCCCATTCGTAGGGATTTAGAATTTGGTGAGAACAATCAATCAGATCATATCTTTTCTATCAAAAGTAGGACATGCTGATATGCTTGACAATTCAAAAGGGGAAAATTCACATGCCGCTAGAAGGCGTTGAAAACATCAAGTTTCAAGGAGGGAGACAAAAGTTCAGGAAAATATTACACGACACCAATTTATATATAAACATTTATTTTAAAATGATCGATTGTATTACTTAAAAAAATGAATGAATGAAATATATTTTCACCATTCACAAAAATATTTAGATATAAATTATTATTGATAAAAAAAATTTATTGACTAATTATTTTAAGCGATATAAGCGATTATTTTTAGAAAAATATTTTTTACATCATTTATTTTTTTGAAACAGGCGGAGCCTAAATGAAGGAAATAATTTATGTTTGGGTAACAACTATCATCTTGGTTATGGGGTAGGTTGACTTATTGAAGTTGTCTCTAGGTGAAATGTAAGCGTTATTGAATTAGCCCCTAAATTTTCTAGGCATCTTATCCCACAGATGGGGGGGTCCACAAAACGTGACCAACTTTTTTTTGTTTGTCTTGTATCATTTCTCCACCAACTAATATCCCACGTCGATTATTGGAAAAATAAATATTACATCCTTAAAGGAAAGGATAAAAAGAAATGAGAAAATGACGCTAATAATCCCTAAACATCGGCTCAATACATAATGTCATCTTTAGACTTTTTAATTCATGTATTGTGATCTTTGAACTATTCCAAAATGTTGGGAAAATTACCTGATCAGTCTTAAATCTATTCAACAAATGCTAATTCAAAAACCTTTATGTGCAATTTCAATATAATATTTCCAATCAATTTTCGTTGGAAATTGCTGATATGGCGGTGTGCCATGTAGGACGATTGGATTGATTTCTGATGAAAATTGATAAGGATGACTACATTGAGATTTCACACCAAAGTTTAAGACTAAATTGAAATCTATATAATAGGTTTATAATTAATTGGGTAATTTTCCCCCTAAATGTCTAGTGTACTCCTTTTGTCTGATCAAATAACAATTTAGATGATATTTGATGACATGAAATATTTAATGCAAGATTGGACTTTTGAAACGACAGAACAATACGATATAAAAACATGTGACCATGAATTCCATTTTTTTTTATCCAACTGCTTCTAGATACGCATTTCTCTATTTTTTTTCGTCATTTTATTTAAAATTAATTGAAAGGCATATCAACAAATTCAATTAATTCGAACTAACGAAAGAACGACAATGAGCTTCTTAGTATAGTCTACTGAATACACTGAACGTTTAGTAATAATTCAAAAACCATATTTGATAAGTTAAAAATTAAGGGATGACATTATATATTGAGGTATATTAGGCTAAAGTTTAGGAACTATTAATGTCATTTTTCCTAAGAAAAAGTATCATGTCTTACAATTAGACAGTAACTTTCACATCAGTGTACGAAAGGTAAAATATACTTTCAAATATATATATATATATATATATATATATATATATATATATATATCGCAAATTAAGAATTGAAAGAATCAAAATACCTAAAATAAGTTTTTAATTTGCATATACAGATATAAGTAAAATAGACTGAGAAAAGTCTATATAAACTCGATGAAAGGTAAGAGCCTCTTAATTTCTCTTAATATTGCGTTTCAACATAAAAAAAAAAAATGCCGTGTGCCTGTATTGTCTACAATTCATTATTTCTTTATACAACCGTAGAACCATAGTGACGCAATATAAATCATGAAATACGAGAAAAGAATTAGTAAATGCAACAGGCATAATATAACAACTTATGATACAATAAAATTGAAAGTTCATATAGATTTGCTTATGATCCGAAGTTTCTTTTAAATTCACTTAGTAGATCTGTATCTTTTTTTAGTATATGAATCGAATTGACTCATAAGATCATAATTAAAAGTCAAAGGCCCATAAATATGCTTGGTAGATTCGAACTGGTAAAAAATTTCTCCCAAAGTACAAATAAGCATAATTTGATCTGTAGAGATGATCATTGAACAAAATTTGGTGGGGCCAAGCCCTAACAGTAAGCCTAACTCATTAACCAGGCACGCCTTAGAAAATTATGTGTAATTTTTCAGGGCAGAGTTATATCGAGCTTTCTAACTGAATGTCCTCATCCGAGCATTACCCTTTTGGCCTGATTGGCTCGAGAAAAGTCAGGGCGCGCCCACAGGTAGCTATGTCCATGATCAGATCTATCGATTTGGTTCGGAGCATATCCACGATCTTACCTTCCTATATAGGTATTCACAATCTTCATCTTATAAGAAAGTGCCTTATCTTCAAGCTGTAGTACCTAGAAGATGAGGGAGGCCGTATCATGTCGTGCAGTAATGGCCAAGTTAAAGTGAGGGGCAGATAAAGATAAAGAGAGGCATCTTTGGTAGTCAATGGAAAAATTACATTGGTCAATACCCAATGGGGCCTATCATCGAATCTAAATATCTAAAAAAAAGCATAGATATTTGAAAATTTAAGAAAAGGAGGGTTGTAATTAAGAGTTCAATTGAGTTTTTATTTCGATTAATGGATGGTTCACCTGCCTATGGAAGCTGTTCAAGCATTGTCATCGCCGTACATTATTTGAAGCGTATTGCCTATCGATCTTTAAGTATTTCGAGGCATAGATATCAAGTGAGATCGCTCTTTCTAGCTTATGGATGTACGTACTTCTTTTGTTTCTAGGGGCAAAAATTGCTAAAGAACTATATAATATTAATCATGACTATTTGATTAGATAATATAGGATATGATTTCATACTTTATATGGTACATCACGAGTATAACATTAAACACATATACCGTATGAGACAATCGCATATGTAACATTAGACGAATTTGTTGTAAGGTTTTTCTTGACAAAAGAAATCTCTCTCTATTTCTTCTATTGCCACAACCCTCCATCCGTGCTGTTGTTGTCATCCTTGTCGTTTCGTCATCTTCATTGCCTTAGCTGGCCATCACCTCTCTCTCTCTCTCTCTCTCTCTCTCTCTCTCTCTCTCTCTCTCTCTCTCTCTCTCTCTCTCTCTCTCAGTTGCACGTGTTAGAAAGTCTCACATAGGATAATTGGATTGGTGTGGAGCGGTTGATATATCATAATTAACTCATAAATTATTGGATGAAATTTTTAAGTGAAAGTGGATCCAATTGGATATGTTGATGATTTAAGCTTGGACTTTCTCTAGCTGATCTCTCCAATTAAAGGCTTCTAGTGCGCGCTCACTAGCAAATGGTGTTAGAGCGGGGTCTAGTAGTCAAAGCGGTATTCAAGCAAGTGGGTGTTATGCGGTTCAATATAGAGAAAGAGACTAGGGATGAAGATGGGTTGATATGAATTATGGGGGAGCGAACCTAGCTTAACAATGCGGAGCCTACATGGTTCAATATAGAGAAAGAGATACCTAAACTAAGGGGGTTTGACCTAACATTGAGCTCACATGTGAGGGGAAGTAATTGTGTTTGAAAGTTCAACATCAGAAAATTAATGTGGTATGGAATAGCTAATATATCCAGTTGCTTTTGTGTGAATGTGAATCTAAATAAATATATTGATAAGCTCGGATTTGAACTCCTTATTGGTGATCTCCCCAGTTAAAAGTACTGCGTTTTTGCTGCGCACTTCCCGACAATCCTCTTTCTCTCTACCAATCTAAAGTTTAGATCATTTTGATGATTACAACCTTGTCAAGGTAGAGTTCTTCAAGTTAATACAGGAGCAGTATCGCTGGTGTAAAAAAGAGATATTCATATCAAATGGAGATACTTATATTATGATTATTGCAAAAGGAAGAAAATACACATTGAACATCCGTGTTATACATTTTGGAGAATAGAAATGCACAAGAATTATGTGCTACTACAAAGCGGTAGAAGATCAAGACCAAAGTTTCCTTACATAAATCACGCTCGAGGAGATCAAATTATTCGAGACCCAGCTACGGTATATCGCATGTCATGGCAAACCCAATTTAGACGTGATTTTTCATGATTTATCTTATCGATTGCTAACCATAGATTGCTCGATATATTGCTTTACGTAAAAGATCTATACATGCTGGTCAACTGGACTGATCTGAAGATATCTTGTAAAGTTGATTTTGTAGATTTTTTTTTTGGTAAAGGTAAGTGTATATATACTTTTCAGAACCAAATACAAAGAAGAGCCCAAGCCAACACCTGACCTAATTAGGACACCATGTCCTCACAAGGTCAAGACAGTTGATTTTGTAGATTGGTGGCTACATTATTCAAGAAAACTCAAGATCGATGCCACGCTACAGATTCAAAAGTCCAGCGTTTGAATTTGGATGATTACATATACGAGAGCCCTAGTGCTATGGTGGGGGCACAGTAGAAGGAAAATGGTTATTCTTTGAGTGGGGGCAACATCAGGTAGACCAGTCTTGCAAAAGGTTGTTGTCTACAGGGAAAGAAAGTTCATCACGGAGACAGACTGTAAGGGTGCAAACGGTAATCATTCTACTCTAGAAATTAAATTCTTCCCAGAAATTGATTTCTAGAGGAGAAATCTATTTGGTAAAACATGACTAATTCTGCTACAGAAATTGATTTCTGGAACAGAAATCTATTTTGATTTGTTGATTTTTTTGCATCTAAAAAAATTTAAATTTTATTCAAAGTGGGTGGCCATAGGTATTATAAGCCATTCCATAAAGTTTTAAAATTTTTTATTTTTAAAATTTTGTTTAGGCACCTAAAAAAAATTAAATTTTTTTGATTTTTTTTTAAATTCACCAAATTTCATATTTTCTCGAAATCTGACTTTTTTATTTTCTAGAAATTTTTATCAATTTTTCTAGAATTTTTCAATTTTTATGCATTTTCTGAAAAAAAAAATTATGAAAAAATAGGGAGAATGCGTTCCGGAATCAAGAAGATACAAAAAGTAGCTTCTCTTTTTCTTGCCAAAAACTCATTCTGGAATAAAAAATGTATTATGGAATCCAGAATGCATCCTGAAATCAAGTATTTTTAACAAACGTATTTTTATTCCAGAATGCAAAAATCGCTCCGGAACTCATTCCAGAAATTTTTTAACAAACGCCATTCTGTTCCGGAATGCATTCCGGAACAGAATTTTTATTCCGAAATGCATTCCATGCGCACCCTAATACTCGTTGGAACTTAGTAGATGCGGCCTTATTGGGCTGCTCGAGCTAAGGGAGACGTCGGCAAAGCCAAATCGAACCACTGTAAATCTCTCCTAGATATTCGTTAGCTCTATCTCACATGTTTATCGTTTATATCTACATGTATATTGTCTACAAAAACTGTATCTACGCAACTTTTTTGCAGAAAAAGTTGGCTAATTTCTTCTAGGCTACGTTTCAACCAATCCACCCCCCCCCCTCTTAGTTGCTATATATGGGATCTAATAGACAACCGGGCTAGGATGTGATGGCCATGGTAGAGAGGAGGGAGGCTGAATTTGATTTGTTTTTTGGTAAGTGGATTTTGTTTTCTATGTATTTATGCAACCTACCAACAAAACCAGAGACATAATTGGAGGAAACTCTGTTTGAAAATAGAGGAAAACATGGCCAAGTTTTATGTACCTCAATATCTCTCGTGCGACAGATACCATCAAATATCGGGCAGAATGTATTATCATGGTATTTTGCTAATCAGTGTGCTTTAGGAACTTGTAAGATAATTAATTGAGGAAATTACGCAATTTTCAAATATAGTAATCTTTTCTCGTGTCGTGTTGTGTACCATCGCCCGTTTTAGAAATCGGGTTTCTTCTTTTTCAAAACAAAACAAATACACTTAATAGATGCCAAATATGACCCGTTATTATATCTAGCCTACCAAACAGAGACCGACCTTACGTGCAAAGTCATGCCGGAGTTCTTTATTTGCCCAAAACCAAGAGCTGATATTTTGCCCGAAATGAAGGGGGAGGGGAGGGATTAACGCTTGCGTTGAGAATCCAGCGCCTGTAAAAACTTCTGTCCAGCTGTTGATCTCGTACCCCTTGGCTCGAAACAGTGAACACCCCCCATCCCCATCTTCCTTTTCAAGCTTTTCTTGCACACACCCAAAAAACAAAGAAAAGTGGCAGTCAATCTTAATGGCTCCATCGAATCTTCTTCAGCTACATTTATTAGCCCAAGGAGAGAAAAAAATAAGCAAAGAAAAGGCAGAAAAGGACCGAATACCTCGCGGTACACCAAGCAGTGTGAACCAAAGTCTCACTCATCCACCCACGTTGTCAGTGTTTTTCTCAACGTAAACATCCACAGTCCACACCCAGTTGTCGAATAAAGAAAGCGTCATACATTATGACCCCTCCAAGCTTATTGTACTAACCATAGATTCGAATTTAGATGATCCAAAGACATGCCTTGGTATTTTATTGGTGCTGGTTTTTCGTTTTTTCTTTTGGTGTGAGTTTCACTCCACCCACGAAATCTCGCTTCTTGACTTCAAGCAAGCTGGGGACCCCTTGTATGGAAAGAGAAGCATCTTTTAACCCCCCCTCTCTCGCTGTGTCTCCGTGTCTGCCCTGTCCTCCATGCCTAGCCCCTCCTGCCTAACGAGACTCTGAAGAAGCCACCCCAAAGCCTCAATCTTTTCACTTGGCTTCCTCTAAAATCTGTCTTTTTTTGCTTTGTTCTCTCCTCTGATCCGGTGTCCTTCTCTTATAGCTATTGTTGGTGTTGCTTCTTCAACATATTTTCCAATTTCCATAGCTTCTGCTGCTCCCACTGGTTTGAACCCATCAAAGCACGAACACCCAGTTGGGTTTGGTGATTGGTATCGTTTCTTGATCGAGCACCCAGATTCATCGGATCAACTTTGGATTTGAAGATGCAAAAAGCAGCTGGTTCCTCATCCTCATAGAGAAAACGGTCAGCTTCCTTTCTCATGTCTTGCGCTTCAAAATGGATATGTGGTTTGATTGCTGTTTGGCTGCTGAGGAAAGAACATATTGAATCTTGAAGTACATAACTTGTAGATCAAATCGATTCTGTTTTCGTCATGCTTCTGTCTCGTGAGCTTGGCTCAAACTTCTACTCGGATGTTTTTATCACTTGTACACTTAGCCACCAGAGAGAGGATTCTTTCATTTGTGTTTTCGCCTTCTTTTGTTTCGGATGGTAAGCCCCGGGTCTTGACTATATTTAGTTCTGAAATGACCTGTTGTTCAAGTTCTGCTACGAGTCCTCGGCTCTACAAATCTCATTTTCGGATTGGTATATGATTAGAACGAGCAAGAAACCGATTGAGGGTCGGATGCTGTTATAATTTTTCCGCCTTGTGGCTGTTGAGAAGATAATTATTTTCCCTAAAATTCACTCTTGATTTGTATGATAGGATGCTCACTGTGTGAGCAACAGACATGAAGACGTTTTACACCGGCAGAAGTAAAGAAAAAGGAAATAAGAGACTTTGTTCTTCAATAAGAAAGAAAAGAGTAAGATTTGATCGCTCGTAATCATCCTTCTCTACATATCTACAAATGTTTAAGAAGCAGGAACATCAACAAGTGAGAGGCAACAAACTTATTCACTGTCCCATGTTCTTCCATTTATGAAGGCTCTGTTAACACTTGGCGTTTTGAATGGTGGTAACAAACAGAACTAAGTAAAGCCAAATCCAACATTCATATGGCCTTTGCAAATAAAATGAAAAGGACCAAACTCAAAGAAGATTACAATCACACTGCAAGAAAGTGAGCACCCACTTCTCATGCAGACAGCCTGCTCCAGCTTCAGACCTGCAGGAAAAATTTTAGGTTTGTTCATCTCATTATCCCATGGTTTTCTTGATAAATATAAAAACACAATACACAGAGACAGCCCATACCATGCATCTTGGAGCAAACTAAATTAATGCAACACCGTGACAAGCAGTGAATTGCAACAATCAGAGAGCACAAAAGATCCACCTATATGACCCAGATGGCAAACGGGCAAAGTAAAGCATTGGTGTAAACAAAAGATTGGTTAACTCGAATCAACTACATTTGTTAGGCAACCAGGCACTAAAGGGCACCTGGCATTACTTTTAAATAACGTGAAAGTGTGGGAGACAATATCCCTTTGCATACCCAATTTGCCTACTCCAGCAGTTATATTATGCCACCAGACAGTATGAGAGTTCAATTTCTTGTCTCTGTACTTACAAGGAACTAAAGCCAAGGGTCTCACTGAGGAATGACACTTCAGCTTCAGATAGAGATGGATATAACAGCAGGGACCTAGGAAGAAAGCCAGGAACAAAGGAGGGAGAATGTATCCACTCAAGCTCAACAAAGAAACATGTGTTTAAAATGCAATGTCCACATGCACTTCCATCAAGTTTCCCAAATTAATACAAATGCCCAAACTCCAAGGTCATGGCCATCCAGTAACATAGTCATATCACCGAGCTAGCTTGCTAGACACCACCAAACATGTTAATTTAATGTTTCAAAGGAGATTCTTGAGTCAACCAAAGAAATTGACAATTGTTAGGCATTGCCAAGGCCAGACAGGCATGTTTTTTCTACCTTAACACCTGCAACAATGAAAAGAAAGCAAACTTAATTTTCATAGAATACATTTAAGAAGATGAGAAAAGGATGATACTCGCTGGAAATGTGAGGAGCCATCTCCACTCCATATAGAATGAAAGCAAGTATGAGAGAGACAATAAAAAAAAAAAAAATTTCTACGCATTACGAAATTCTGACTTCCGGGTAAATTGCAAGATGCCACAAGTTTGCAGTCTACTTAGTGATTTGTGTCAGGACTCTAATTAAGTCGTTTATATTGTTTAATTGACTTTAAAATCTCATGCTCTTCCAGCGGCTGGCAGTTTATGGCGAATAGCTCTATCCCTATTCTTTTACCTTTTGTGGGATTATTTTGAGCTGAGCTAAAATTTTTACATGCCTATGCATAAAATCTTGTACCTTGTGAGATTTGAGAGAATGTTATTGTTCTCTTTCTTGTACCTAGTATGCCTATTTGTTATACATCATTGCATTTATTGAGTTCAAGTGTGTCCCCTTGTCCCTGAGAGAGGAGAGATTATATCTCTATTTATCTAGTAGTAGTGAGTGTGGCTTTTTCATTGTTCTGCAGAAATATTTCAAAACTGCGTATCAAGTTCTGCTAAATTGACTGATGGGTAGAGTTAGAGGAAAAGGGAAGAAGCAAACGCTTGCGACTCGTGAAGATCCTGGGAGCGGCGAAGAAGAAAAAGTTCCGAGAATTAGAAAACGGGGAAGGCCACAGAAGCCAGTGAAGGATGAAGGTGACGATCTTGAAACTGATAAGATAGAAGAAATTGTTGAGCTTACCAAAGATTCGCTTTCTGGGAAGGATGTGAAAAATGAGGCTGCCACTGAAAATGGAAGGAAGAGGAAAAGGTCTGCACAAGCCAAAGACAGTATAGATTCTGTCAAAGAGGAAAATGGTATTAAAACTAAACCAAGCGCCAATGATGCAGTCAAATTCGTTGGATACCGAACAAATGGGAATAGGCGAAAGAACAAGCCTCGCCGTGCTGCTGAAGCTGGGGTTGAGTGCAAGTGAGATTATACTTGACTTGCTATAATTTCTGATCTTCTTCCAGATTTGAGGCTTTGATGGCTTTCATATGATTTTGTTCTATGTTTACAAGTTCTCTTCTTCTTTTGGCTAGTTCATTTTTCAGAAATGGATAATTTTGACTCTAAGGTTTTGGAATGGAGTATTCCACCGGTACCTGTTGCATTGATCTACTCTACCACAGTTGTTTTTCATGAGTAATTATCATATCGTAATCCTGTCATGCACTCTGGTCTGCGACTTGAGTTCTTGACCAAGTGTGTTTTCTTTCATTGGATTCAGTTTATTCATTTATATGCATGAATTAGGAAGTGATTGAACTTGGGTGCATGATTTTAATGCTGAAATCTGCTTGAATTTGCCTAGTCAGTCATGGTAGAACAATGTTTGAAGAAGCTTCTGGGCCAAATAAGTGTTGTGAACGAGTGTCTGACTAGAAGAAGGAATTAGAAAGTTAAACCCAGAAGCGGAGTAATGCTGTTGCTATTGTGAGTTTCTAGATTTTCAATTGCTTGGGTTCTTCTTCTAGCGGACAGCCAAATTATTGCTTAAGACCCCACCAATTTCCTTTTCTCTTTTTAAGCAGACATATTTTTTGTTTCTGAAAGTTCTCATTTGGCTATTCGCCGGCAGCTGCATTCGTACTTCTGTCATTCATGTACTGTCGCCTAAACTAGCATGTCTAACACCCAGATTAAACAAAAGACAGAATCAGAAGATTACTCATGGCGCTTTAGAATAAATGTTCATGTCTTTTGCATGATGTGGGGAGGATTATGATGGTCTCATTAGAGTTCCTCTCTCCAATGGACTGAATGAAAGTGCTGTTTCTGATCAAAAGTCATTGTACCTAGTCTAGTTCACTTTACCATCTTGCTAAGGGGCTCTTTGCTTTCATCTGCTTTCTTGTGATGAGAAGCCTGTGTTTATGGATTGGAACTATTGGAATCATCTCCCCAGGTGTGGATATTCAGCAACAGGATGTTTGGGAGGCCAGAAAACAACACATGAATTAACGGTCACTACTGAATTTGAACATGAGAGTGATGGGGATCTGCAGGCCAAGTAAATGCCTCAGAGCTGAGATTGCTTCAGTTTGGTTAGTTGGCATGTACCCTTTTTCATGTACTGATCAGAGCCTTGCCTCAGATAGGGGTCAAGTAGGTCGCCAATTAGTGATATGCAGCAAGAAAGCACCTTGAGTTTTGGGCCTCTAAATTTTAGGATTGTACTGAGAAGTTGAATTGGCTACAGCATCCAGGCAGGAGGTGAACTTGAGGCAGCATATGATAACATGAACAAATGAAAACTGGATTGGGACATAATACACGCGTACATATTGACTTTGACGATTCGTATACAGGAGGAAATGTCCAGGATTGCTTATATGAATCAGTTAGTCCTAGCCATGGGCTGCAGAAATGCAATGGTTGATGTTACTTGATTTGTGAGGACTAGGATTGTTACCTGTATCTTCTTTCATGACTGAGTTCTTTCTTTTGGAGTTGGAGTGGGGCTAGTGTATTGACTACCATTCCTGGGGATATGCAGTTTGTGGTGCTACAACTACAAGGGAACTATAATGGCCGAGGTCTTGTTACTGCCATTACCAAGTCAACATCGCTTGCTGATAAGCACTTAGTAATATGATTCTTCTGGTGCTTTAGTTTGATCTTGTCGATGAGCGGGGAAGAACTAGCCTTGTCAAGGTCATTGCTGTTGATGTGATGGATTTTGATTTATCTTTATGGAAATTGCAGATGAAGCAATCAAAAACTTGGAAAAAAGATCGATGTATCATTAGATGTGCAAGATGATTGAAGGAAATTAGACAAGTGCAAGCGAGCCTCCTGCTTTTTTGTTTTTTTTTTTTTTAATTTTCCCATCTACAAAAGATGCTCCTCAGAAAAACAGAATAAAAAAGGTCAGTTCAAATCGAGTAAAGGTAGATCAAACCCGGGTTAGCGGGGCAGTTATGGTTTCATGACAGTATATACAGAGGGAAGCATGGTCATATGACCGAGCCCCAGCATCAACAACTTCCTCCTAACGGCCTCATTCTGTGGTAATCATCTAGTTTCGTTGTGACGAGAAGATTGTGGTGATCTTGTGGGATCAGTCGAGTGCTATAAGAGTTTCGAGTGCTCAATGGCGTCATCGATAGAAACAACGAGAAGTAGGGTAAAAGATTGGATATACAAATAATCCTTGATCCCCTGATTTCACACCTGAACTATAAATTGGGCCTCAAATTTGACTCCTTGAGCGGTCAACCTGCAAACCCATGATCAAGCAGCTGCCTGAAATTTGAATATGGTAATTCTGTGATTACATACATGAGAGTGGGTTACCCATGTGAAATACCAGAAAACCTATGAAATAGAACCCTGTCCTCAATTCTTGATTGGTTTGACAGATCTAAGATTGTCCCTTCATATCTCACACGGGAAAGATTCAACATAGGATGTCCCATCAGAAATTATCAGAGAATAGACAGCTGGATTTCTGATAATTTCTAAAGTTTCAGAAATTGCTAAAGACAATTTGAAAGGTTTCCAGTAGACACGGAGGGTCCATTTTGCCCAATCAGCCCAAACTTCAAATGCTGTCATTCTGAAAAACTCTCCCTATCAACGAGCCTCTCTCTCTCTCTTCTTTTTCCAAGAGAGATTTTCTACTTTTAACTCCTTATATGAATTTCAGGAAAGTTAAAGGTGAAAAATCAAAACAAAAGTAAAGTGACACAGTTGTGTTGTGGTGGCCCTCACTGATTCTGAGAGACAAATGAAAATTTTGGAATTGGGGGAGAGAGAGAGAGAGATGGGGAGAAAGCAAACAAGATGTGGTGGGATCGGGAGGGGGCCCCACGTTGAACACCAATTTATCATTGTGCTCCCCGAATGTCCTGCCATTGCTACATCAATGTGGTATGGACCAAACATGTTAGGTAAATATATTAGAAATCTTATTGGATTCAAATGACAATGATATGACGGGTTAGGGAAATTGTAAGTGATATTTCTTTCAAATTTTCCACTTAGGAACTTCACTTAGTAAAAAGTCTGTTTGAATTTGTATAATAGAACTTACAACTGCATTATCGTGAGGTTATGTTGATCTCATTATAAATAAAAAAGGTTTGCAAATTAGAACGTGATCGACTGAGATTTAGATTAACAAAACTCCACGAAAATATCATACCTAATAAGTACTTTATGTATTTGTGTGGTTATGATGTTGTATAATCATACCTTTGTACATACATGATAATTGATATGTTACGACATTAATTGACTAACAAAAATATATGATTTAAGTCAAATATTAAAACACTTTTACTCATGATAAAACTGTGACTTGATATGAGAGAGAGTGAGATGTAGGCATGATTTATCTGTACAAGAAACCAATCAATTTCTTCTTTTTGATATGTCAAATAGTTTATTGCAGAATAAGATCATCAAGGAGAGCTACATCTCCCAGAAAAAAGCAAAGCAAAACAAAAAGAGAGAAAAAAATTCAATTTCCTATTCCAATTAGTGTCTGTAGAAGTAAACCAATCAGCCTTAAACCAAAGTTGCATCAATCAAGACTCCCCAAAACAAGAGTCAATCCATACAAACCTCAATTGACCGCAAAGACTTGTGACACTAACGGGTAAAAGTGACCAGAATGCTCCCTCAGCAATGTAGTGAAAATGACTATGACAGTGACAGACAGCAAAGCAGAAGCTACAAGTATTTTTGGTTGAGAAGGCCAATTGTCATGAAACCCTAAGTGAATTTCCCTCCACAAAAAAACAGATGGTTGCATTCCAAGCTAATTTCATGAAAGTCACCTTCATACTTTTTCCTTTCGTGTCACCAAATAGCCCCTTCCTCTGCATGCCTGCTATGGCCTAAGAGCCTCAAGACATGCTCCTGGATTTGCTTGGAGAAAGAACAACAGAAGAACGAGTGACTTCGAGGTTCACATTCTCGTCTACACAGAGCTCCACTTTTTTCATTCTATCAAAACTTATGCAATCCATTTAAAATGCTTAGCTAACGTTTGAAGC
Organism: Syzygium jambos; assembly: GCA_031216235.1. Lineage (NCBI taxonomy): Eukaryota > Viridiplantae > Streptophyta > Magnoliopsida > Myrtales > Myrtaceae > Syzygium > Syzygium jambos. The sequence goes on along the minus strand of CM062230.1, from coordinate 15,461,735 downwards.
CAGAGTGGTTTAAATTAGAGGTTATCATTAGATACGACCGTGGTATTACTTTTAAATTCGGGGCTCGGGCTTGGTTTTCTCATTTTGCGACATTGTCCAAGCCGCCCCGCTGCTTTCCATGTCTCTTGAGCCCATACGGGCTACTAACTCATTGATCACCCCTAGTTTAAATCAAACATTAGGGTGAGATGATTTTATGGAGGAAAAAAAGAGAGATAGGAATTTTTTTTCTCTGTTGATGGATAGAATGCAGAGTGGTGGTATCGATGCTAATGATGGTCTCTCAAAAGCGACTAATATCACAACCATCGCTCAAGAGTCTCTTAGCATCTCTTTTTGCATATACGTGTTCTCCGAACAATTATGACAAAGCCAGTGACACCCATGGTTGTCACCAAGGATAGTAGTTAATCACGCAATGGTGATTGTGATATGAATAGACAATTTAGATATTCACTTGTCAAAACGGTGACGTATCATTTAAATTTAAGCCCAACCAAACAATGACACGTTTCTTTGTCGTATCATATCTTTGAAATCCAAACAGGACATGTTTATTAAGTGGGGTACAAGTGGGATGCAAACGTATGCAGACGAGTACAATATGTCTATATGTGCATTACATGTCTAAATGTATCAACCATGTTGTGCCGACCTGAGTAACACGTTAGCCTGTTCAACTAGACGTGTCTTATCATGTAATAAATGGGTTGAAAACGTCATCCGTGAACGACACATTTACTCTTCGTATCTAAACGGGTTGATCTAATTACGAAACGAGAACAGTTAAACTTCAGTAGATGTTGTAATAAATGGGTTGCGTCTAACATTACTGCAATAATCTCGATGCACAAGGGCAACCATCGATTGCAAGTGGAGTAAGTTCTCTTTTTTTGAGTTATTTCTTTGATTTTTGTAATCTTTTGTCCAATCATACTCTGGAAACACCAAAAACTCTTCGTATTTGGATATGTGTATACTCATTCTTATCTGCGGGATCTTCCCAAATAAAGAACGAGGTATGAGATCCGACGGATTTACCATTCAATTTAATGTGATTTAATCCTGAATTTATTTGTCGGCGATCAAATGCAGTCAAAGGAAATTGGGAAAATGTCCAATTCGTTATTTGGACCGGTTCATCAGGGGGAAAATAGTTGCAAGAAAACTTTTGTAAGGAAATTGATTTTTTCGACTATCTCGTCAGAATTTAATACATTGTCCAAATTTCAAAAAAGAATATAAGAAATTTATGTTCAAAATACACGTGTAATGTAAGACAATTGTAAAAAGGTTTCAAGTGTTTTACATAGTTAAAAGCTAAAGTACACATGCCCTAAGAGAAAAAAAAATAAGAAGTAAAAAGTAAAAATCATTCCAAACATGAAGGTCTCCACTATATATTTGTTTTTCCAATCACTTTAAGATTCTTTATTTTTTTTTTCTAATTTCCAAAAGCTAGCTATTAAGGTGGGAGGGCTAAAGGTCATATAAATGCACGCCGAAATCTTGTACCGTAGATGTGGGATCCAAATCCCGTAGCTTGCAATTAATATGATAAATGTTATATGAAATTAATAAAAATCGAAATGGGTTGTGTAGCGGTATGTGCAAGGAATAAAGATGTGTATGGTATGCAATAAACAATATAGTTCATTTTACAAGGGTCTTAGTGGTCAGTCAAATATCTATTGGTTATTCTGGAATAGACAATGGCATGTTCCTCAATGGGAAAGTAATGGTATGGAAGAACAAACAATACAGTTTCATTTTGATATTGACAATCGCGGCCAGACTAAAATGCCTCCGACACACTCAAGACTAAGATTTAAAAAAAAAAAAAGGAGAAAGGAGAAGTGAGAAATCGAATGGAAGGGTAGAAATGAATAAGAAAGCTCTGGTGTTCAGTTGAGATTGAGTCTCTCTCAAAACTGATATCAGAACTATTTTTTTTTATGTGATATTTAAAACCCTGGAAATGGATGTTTAAGCAATATAACTCTCTTTAGGTATTTTGCTTTTCCATCTCTGCTTAGTGAGAAGAAAATACAATATTTTCTTGTTCAGTAACCTCAACTAAACGCAAAGTTTGCTCGTTCAGTCACCGGGAAAATTGTCCAGAAAGTCCTGGACTTATTATACGGCGGCCAATTCAGTCCTAAACCTTTCAATCATACAAATTCAATCATAAACCTATTGTACGGCGGCTAATTCATTCCTAAACCTTTTAATCATGTCAATTTAGTTCTAAACCTTTTAACGATTTGCCAATATAGTCTTTCAGCTATTTCCGGCCAAAAATTATCCGAAAGAACTACATTGACAAATCGTTAAAAGATTTAGGATTAACTTGATAAATTATCAAAATATTTAGGAATAAATTGGATGTCATACAATCGGTTTAGGATTAAATTAGTACAATTGAAAGGTTTAGGACTGAATTGACCGTCTTACAATAAGTTTAGGACAATTCGGACAATTATCCCTTCAGTCACCCTTTCATTGGATTTTCATAATTCTCATAGAGGGGACCTTTCCCTAGCACAACAGGTCCGGATTGATCGCCTTTTGTCATTGGTTTGTTTCTGGACAACTCTAGAATCGATAGATGTCACGCGACAACACACATGATTATTTTTTCTACATAAATAAATTCGACAACTCCTTTGGCAGTACTGACTACTATTAATCTGGGGAGTTTCTCGAGAAACTAATCCTTCATGACACGTTTCATCTACCTCTTATAAGAAAACATATCGTATCTCAAAAACGCTCCAGAATTTTCAACTGAAGTCTGAAATTTGTTCTTCGAGAATCCGCGGAAGTGCCCATCTGAACTCTCCTTGAGGATTTTCTTGTGAAGAAAATTTGTCTGAACAGAAGTCTCTAAGCAGTTGCAACTCCTGACCACAATTACACACATGAGCGAAACCCTAGTTCACCTTCTCACCTGTTCTTTTAGGTCCCTACCCTTCCCCCTTTTGCCCGTACTCGAGTCTGATAACGACTGATGTCACTGATCCACAAAAAGACGCATCAATCTGATATGGACCCAACCAATTTCCGCCCTTTTTCCCCCACTGCCAGAAACAACCACCTCTCCACTATTAACGTATGCATGAAGAAATCTTATGGACCATCACATTTTGTCAAAGGTATCGATAAATCTCCCGACATCAGTTCTATGATTGTTATTGACGATTCTCTATTTTTAAAAGGTTGGCTCTAAGGTTTGAACCACCTGCTCAACTACTTTGTCTGTCATGGGATCGGTTATCCCTCCAGCAACTCGGTAAACCCTTGTTGTTTTCCTCTAAGCTTGTCGACCAACATGGTCAGTGATTTGATTTTTTTTTTCTTTTACCAAATTACCTGAGTGCGATTCATCTAGGTAGTGCGTTCAACTTGCTTAGTACTTTTAGTCCTAACACTAGCATACAAGGGCCTCAAATCCTTTGTCCAATTCTTTAGAGGCTTTATCCATAATTTCAAAGATGATTTAAGTAAATTGATCAAAGGAATATTCATGTTAGAAGTGAGCGATTTCAGAGTGAGTAGGTTTTCGATTTGGAGTATGAAACCTACCATGTCGGGACCAGTTTCTAGTTTTTGAAACCTGAAATCTTCTCCATAGACCTTGGAACCGGCCGTGTCAGTCTGGTTTGGTTCGATTCCAGAATCTACCAAGGAATTGGCCAATTTCTTTTTCTTCTTTTTTGTTTCATTTTTTTCATTCCTTGAGAGTGTTGCTCGAGACTTTGATTCATCGGTTACCTAACACAAATGCCTCTGAAAAAACTATGTAATTGTTGGAATCGGAGAAATGGAGCTCAAGCGTCTTCGATTCTCCTTGTATGGCCAAGCGACCAATCTATAGGAGGCTCGTGAGTTTTGAATGGTTGATTCTCACCAAGAAAATGTGAAGAAGTGGGCGAAGCAAAAGCAAAGTGTGAGAGAGAGAAACTGGAGGCAGAGGCGGCAACAACGAGAATATAAGATGCAAGGTAAAACTAAAAGGAGATAATCAAGGTTTCTCGGTTCGGTTATCCGATTTGGTTCTCCGATCTGGTCTGGTTCCGCACCCATAGCCAGAAACCGGACTAGTACTAACCGCTTCCAAAAATTTGGAACTGGAGACCCGACTAGAACTATCTAGGTAGATTCGGTCCGCTTCGATTCCAGGATCTACCCCGGACCGGTGCTCACCCCTACTTCTTGCACACTTTCAGCAGTAAATTGAGACGGTGATCTTGCATCCCCTGGATCATTGGCTTAAAGGTTTTTGCTGGGTCAGGACTCAACTCCTGATTATTGTAGTCGTTGGCTTCACAATCCCGCAGCAAACATGCTTCTAGGAATTTGTCGAGTCATCATCTTCTCCCATCGTGCTCGACATAGACATGTTACGTGAAAATTTTGCGAAGTAATGGTAGCCAAAAGCTCAATGTTTCAATTGGAAATTAAAGTCCAACCAAGGGTGAACGATGGCTAATTAAAATGTAAAATTCGACTTCGAATCTAAAGTAAATTGATTCAAGTATGCCTTGAAGCCTCGAGAAATTTTCAAAATTTGAATTACTAACGAAACACAAACAGTAAGTTGGAAATAACACGGAATTTGCATGAACTTCTACTGAATCATAACATATGGCTTATATTCTTGGAAGCCATGCATGAAGTCTCGATGTCTGAAACCAAACGTGAACTGCGAATGAAGATGATAGGATGCGTAGAGAAAATTAAAAACTTATAAAATTTGACTGGAATGCTTTTATAAACAAAGATTAATATAACAATCAAGAAACCTAATCTAATTTGAAATTTAAATTCAAGCTCAGGCAAAATATAATCTAATCTAATAGATTGTGAACAATCTTCTCATCTTAGTATCTTCAGAGTAAAAAGATTTCGTCTTTAGAGAAGATTGATCTATTTTTGCGATTTCGTGCTGCTGATGTAATTTTGTGATGTCTCTCCTTGATTCTTCTTATATTTAACTTGACCATTCTCCGCAAAAGTCTTTAACCATCTTGACCTTACCCTAGAGATAATTTGCAACTCTTATTGATTTCTTAGAAACGGTTTCCCCAATTGATGGATCCTCCTTAACTTGGTCTTTAATTTTAGAATCATGCTTCAAGTCAATCAAGCATCGCCATGTCTCATGTACTTCAGTTGAATTGCTACCGTTGGAAACTCATGATTGATAAGTTCATTGTGCATTTCCTCAGTGGGTCGCGTGGCTCAAGTGTATTGTCACAACCCGGTTTTTCCCATTAGCTTTTTACATTCGGCTGAAATTTATGGCCTAGTACCGACAATATGAAAGGAAAAATAAATCACCAAAGTGACTTTTTTCTCAAGCACGATCGTTGCTTCAATTTGGACGCAAAAACAATAGCACATATGTATAGAGCAAGCATGAGGAGTTACGCATATATTTATCCACTTTTGTGGTGGCTAAATGCATGGATGCCAATGTTGGGATCGTCGGAGCTAGTAGTGACGGAGGTTGGATGATGCAGAGCTGTGGGTGGAGAGAGAGAGAGAGAGAGTTTTTATGAAAGGTGTTTGTTCACCATTTGATGCGATTTCAATTGATAATTGAATAGTGATGGAAGATGGAGTTAGGACGCGAGGATATGTCTCCTCTTCATTTTTTATGAGCCTTTCTAGAGCATTTGTTAATACTAAAACATATTCCATATATTTCAAACACGGTGTTGTAATGTCCAAAAAAAAAAGACACATATATATCTGTCAAAATAAGAAAAAAAGAAAAAAGAAAAGGAGCGACTTCATTGACAGGCGCCGCAAAACATTTATGGGACACCCAACTACAAAAAAAATTGTAATTACTATTAAAATGCCGTCTCTCCTCATTACATGTAACTGGGACTTATTCAAAATTAAAATATTTCATCGTTAAGTATGATTAAAGAATGTTTGGTTGACGAGGTTTAGACCCCTATCCTCATCATTCATTTGCATCATCATGTGAGGTGAATGGTCAGTGCAGAGAGGGAAGGAAGGAGGGGTCCTCCACAGTCAAATTGATGTGAAATGGCCAACCTGTTTCGGGGATAGACATGTTCAGTGTTTGTTCCAGGCTCAAGCGACACGACCCCCTGCGCTGGAAAGCACGTATTCATAAAGACCTTTACCTCTGGCCTGTGGGGACATCACTCGCACTCTCATTTGCACTTCGATGTAATCAATGATACAGAACATGGGAAGTCTCAAAGTCGAGAGAGACAGAGAGTTTATTCGTCGAGAGTAGCTTTGTCTTTTTGAATCAGGCACGTCGTGTCGTCGCGAGGCAACTTTCCTTGGAGAACGGAGACGAAGAAGCTTTAAAACACCGTATTTGTGGTTTGACATATGCAAGGGGAGACCATGTAAATATGAAGAGAGTGAAATTTGAAGATTAAGATGTCCACAAAGTAGAAGTGATCGGTTCAACGAGACGAAGAAGTTTTAGAACACCGTGTTTGTGGTTAGACATATGCAAGGTAAGACCACGAAAATATAAAGAGTGAAATTCAAAAATTAAGATACCCACAAAATATGGGTGATTAGTTTTAGGGTGAATAGATGCATAACCTAGAACTTGAAACTTCCCACATATGCATCGTATTCTATTAAAACTAATTCTCAGTTTTTGATATATAGAATCTTCCCTATTTGCTTTGAAACCTACCTTATTTTTCTGGTCCGGTTCGGAGATCTTCTCGAGAACTTATTTTTCTTTCTTTCCTTTTTTTTTTGTTATAAGTGTAGCTGGCATACTTATTTAATAAGACCAAATACACATGCTGAGATGCAATTCAACAAGGGTGCAAGGCATTGTTCGGTGTCCGTCAGACATCTCCTTAGCCAACAGAAACTCCTAAAGGAACAAATTGTGAATTTTGAGCTCAAAGAATCTTAGACTTGGAAGCAACCTATGGGGGAAAGGCGATGGCGTTCTAATCTGCACATGGCGGTGGCAATTGGTGCTCGTCGGGCACCGCATATCGCAATCTGACAATCCCACACACGAAGGAGGAAGGAGACTCACCTTGTTACCAACGAAGAATTGGCAAGTTAGGCACATCAACGACAAAGTCAGGACACAAAATTGGAGTCGGCGAGCCACAGAGGAGAGAGGTGGAGCTAGGGTTGCTGTGGAGAGAGAGAGAGAGAGAGAGAGAGAGAGAGAGAGAGCTTAGTCGCTTCGGGCTCAGTTGTTGTGGGCGCGGGTGGAAGTGGGAGACTGAGAGAGGATCGTTGATGTTAGCGAGGGGCTCCTATGGTGAGAGAGAGCAACTGCACTGCATGAGCGATGAGGAAAGAAGAAAGTATGAGAAATAGAGAAGGAGGCTGAGGTTGGAATAAAAAGACTAGAGTTTTTAGGCTATATGAAATCGGTTCCAAATTCAATCTGGTTCCAAACTGAACCAATTCCAATGGAAACGAGGAACCATACTTGTTTTTAGGGCGGTCCGACCCAATTCGCAAGTAGTAACTGTCCAATGGCACAAGGCTACCACAAAATCGATTATATGGAAAATTATCCAATAAGTCTTCAAATTATTGTACGGATACCAATTCAATTTAAAATTTTTTTTAATTTTGTCAATTTAGTTATAAACATTTGTACAAAACTCTAATATAGTAGGGGTATGCAAAAGAACCAAGAATCGCCCAAACCGCCCGGAACCGGACCAAACCGGCCCGAAATCGACGGTTTCTGTGAGGACTGGTTCCATTCCCGGTTCTAATTTACTAGAACATGTGAGTACCGATTTCGTTCCTAGTTCTAGACATGGAACAGCCCGCCCACTTATCCAAAATCGATTATGGGCCTGTTTGGTTCAACTTTGAAAATGCTACTTGGGGAAATGCAAATACCTTTGGGTGAAAGCCCATTGGAGAAAGGCAAATGGTGTTTGGTAAAAATATTTTGTAAAGCTATTTTGGGCAAAATATAGTGTTTGGTGAATTTTTTTTGCAAATGGACTTTGAAAATTACCTTATTTATTAAAAAAAAAAACAAAACATACCCATCGTCGGAGCCGGCCGCCGGAGACGGCCGCCGGCCGCCGGAGCCCGAGGTCAGGCGACCCCGGCGAGCCAAATCCGCCGCCGCCGGCGGTCGCCCAAGGCCAGGCGACGGCCGCCTGGGTCGCGCGACCCCAGGCGGCCGTCGCCTGGTCGCCGCCTGGGTCGCGCGACCCCAGGCGGCCGTGCGACCACCGCCGAGGGTCGCCTGGCCTCGGGCGACCGCTGGCGGCGGCGGATCTGGCTCGCCGAGGGTCGCCCGAACCCAAGCGACCTCGCCGGCCCTTCTCCCTCGCCGGCCACCCTCGCCGGCCGCCGTCGCCTGCCCGAAGAAGATGACAGCTTCAAACCCTAAAAAAAAAAAAAAAGGATGAACAGTAGCATTCGTGGAATGCTGAAAGCCCAAGGCTGGTCTAGACCAGCCTTGGGCTTTCAGCATTTGGAATGCTAGCATTTGGCCAATGCTAGGCCAAATGCTAAAACAAACACTTCAGCATTTTGGGAAGGGGCTTTCGAGGCCCAAAGCCCCTTCCCAAAGTTGAACCAAACATGCCCTATATGGAAAATTATCCAATAAGTCTTCAAATTATTGTACGGATACCAATTCAATTTAAAATTTTTTTAATTTTGTCAATTTAGTTATAAACCTTTGTACAAAACTCTAATATAGTAGGGGTATGCAAAAGAACCAGGAATCGCCCAAACCGCCCGGAACCGGACCAAACCGGCCCGAAATCGACGGTTTCTGTGAGGATTGGTTCCATTCCCGGTTCTAATTTACTAGAACATGTGAGTACCGATTTGGTTCCTAGTTCTAGACATGAAACAGCCCGCCCACTTATCCAAACCGGACCGGTAAAATATGTATATACATATATATATATATATATATATATATATAGTTTTTAAGAAAAATTTCAACCCAAAAAAAAAGAAAAAATTTTTAGAAAATTGAAAATCATAAAATCCCTAATTTGAAGTTCGACTCTCAACTCCCATCAATTCATGGCCGTGCCTATAGCCGTTCATCGCCTCCTTCTCTCACTCTCGATCACCTCCGTTTGCGTAAAACTTGGTGGAACCGGTTCTATGGATTTAACGGCGTGGTTCCCTAGTGAATCCATAGAATCAACCGGCGGTTTCCGATTCCAATTTCTCGAAACCGATCCTTAGTGGGCGGTTCCCGGTTCCATGTTGGAAACCGTTCGCCTGGACTATACTCACTCCTATAATATAGTCTTTCCGATCAAATTTCACTGAAAATTACTTACATGGCCATAGAATTTCGCACAAAGATTTAGAAAAATTAAAAAGTTTATCACTGAATTAGTATCCGTTCAGTAAGTTTAGAGCTAATTGGATAATTTCCCCTTCCAACAAAGATATCGGTCTATTTCGTCTTTCATAATTGATAGATATTTAATCAATGTTGGATATCCTTTTGCACGCTTAATCTAACGTGGAAGCTTAAATATTGTTGTTAGGGAAAATTCCAAATAAGGACCCGAAGTGCTCTCATTTTCTCAAATAAGGACCTGAAGTAGATCTTGTGTCAAATAAGAATACGAAGTGCTTTATTTTTATCAAATAAGGACCCGAAGTGGTTATAAAAGTTTCAAATAAAGGTCTCACCCCGCCGGCTCGCCAGTCGGCCAAATTTTATGGTCAATCAAGGGCATTTTTGTCCAAAAATAATTTTCATATAAATTTTAATTAAATTAAAAATTTTAAAACAACTGGGGGAGGGAGCCCTCCCTTGCCTGTGGCCACCGCCACACCGACGATGGGGTGGCGGCCATGGCCGCCGACCCTCGCCAGAACTGGGAGGGTTAGGCGGCCCTCTCGCAAACCTGGGCAAGGGCGTGGAGGGCAGGGCCGACAACCCTCACTAGATCTAGGATTGCTTAACCGGTTCTGGCCAAGGCCTCACCTCTGGTCGGTGAGGGTCATCGGCCCTTGCCGAGACGCTGGTGACCCCACCTGCCATGGCCACCGCCCCATCGGCGATGGGGCGACAGCCACAAGTAGGGGAGGACTGTTATTTTTTTCTTCTTCGTTTAATTTTAATTTTTTTTAGTTTGTTTTTTATGGAGAAAAACACAAAAGAAAAGAAAGAAAGAAAAAGACAAAAATGCCCTAGACTCCGGTAAGGATAGGCTCTTTTTTGAGACTGAAGTAGCCACTATAGACTCTTATTTGAGATAAGGTTCACTTCAGGTCCTTGTTTGAAAAAATAAGAGCACTTCAGGTCCTTATTGAAGTGCTCTCATTTGACACAAGGTTCACTTCATGTCCTTATTTGAGAAAATGAGAGCACTTCGAATCCTTATTTGAAATTTTCCTTTTATTTTTCTTTTTTTTAGTATTTTTCCATTTCCTAAAATGTGTATAAAGTTTATTTGAAGGACAGATCTTCATGTCCTAAAAGTAAAAGGCACTATCTTAGATGCATGTACAGGTCATTTGCTTTAGGAAAGGAAAAGTTTTGGTCTGAAACGAAAGGTCCTCTTTTTTTTTTGAAGTATTTTTAAAAGAGAAAGTGGAGGATTAGATGAAAGGTTTGACCGGATAGAAACACATTTAGAATGTTGATTAGCATCGAGGACGAGCATGAACATCGCAAGCGGCGCCGATTAAGTATTTTTTTTTAGTCGAAATTAAGCTAACTAAAGTGAATATCACATTTTTCAATAGATTTTGAAAATTGAAAGAGTACCCATTTTAGATGAGTTTTTTGCTTCAAAAGGAAAAAAATTGTAGTTTCAAAATATATTTAATAAGGCACGACAAACATACTAGGGACAATTTTTTTAAAATTTTTTCCATAATGTAATCCGCTATGAAAAGAATAGAAGAGAAGGAGAATCGAATGTTAGTAGGTCGTTTCCTAAATGAAGGACCTTTCCAAATTAGGTGTTTCATTTTAACAAGTTTTAACTCTTTTCCAAAAAAATTGAAGAAATTGTTTTTCTTATGAGGTATCAAATATATAACTGGAAAATGTGAGTTTAGTCTCATTTTTTTGGACTTATTAAATTATCCCCGGATGAAATAATAAAAAAGATAAAAAGAGAGGCTCGTACTATTTTTACACTCTAAATGGCTGTAACAGCCCCAACTATTGTGTTGACAAAAATAATTTGAAGAGAACTAATTAATCATTATCACAAATGGAAAAAGTGAAAGTTGATATTTATCAGAAATATGAAAGCTGCACATTGTAATGAAAATACAAAATTGTCCGTATTTGTTAAAATAATGATGTTTTATTCCACCACCTAACTTATTTTTCAATGGTTTTAAAGGGGTATCTCGTAATTGACCCAATAAATTAGTAAAAAATACAACAAAGTTTTAAAAAAAGTCACTAAAATGATATTGGATTTGATGTATTAGCTTCTAAACTCTATCAGTCCAATTTCAAAGGAAGAGAACCTCCAGCCGTGAGATCGAGCGACACCCCCACGGCCTCGCCATTTCCCCCGTCCTTACTATTGAGCTTCAATTCTTCGACCTTGTAGTTTGGTGGCTGTGAGCTCGAAGCTTGGCCATAGCAGCCGCTCGAGCTCAAAGCTTGGCTGAAGTGGATCTTCGTCATCGTATTCCTCTTCTTCGTCATTAGGCCAAGCTTCAAGCTCGAGCGGAGCGACCATGGCCAAGTTTCGAGCTCTCGGCTGCCATGGTCGGCAACTACAACAAAGCTCCTGGAGATCTAGGCGGCAGTGGCTAGCAACGGCCGAGCTCCGGAAGAGCTCTGGCCAAGCGAGAAGACGATGAATAATAACTTTGAAGACAATCAACAGTAACTCGCAATGAATAGTGATTTTTTTAATTTTTTTTTCTGATGTGACATCACGCAAGCGCCGCGTCAGCACCACGTCAGAGTTTTAATGGAGATTTTTAATAGAGCCCTAACCGAGGGTAAATATGTCACAATTGTATAGTTTGGGGTTTTTAGTGTCACCAAAAAATTTTTGGGGTAAATGTATCACAATGGGCATAGTTTGGGATTTTTTGTGGTCTTTTCCCAAAAAACTTTGGAGTACATTTGCAACCAAATCTAAAGTTGGGTTTTTTTTAAATGAAAAAAATTTCAAGGCAGATTTAGACCGGACTTAAGCTGGGGTTTTTTTAAACAAAAAAAAAGCTCTAGTAGAATTAGGGCCGGATATAAAGTTAAGGGCCTTTTAGGGAATTAGGCTTATTATTTTTTAATAATTTTTTTTATTTCACTTAAGTCACATGGCTCCATATCAGCACTATTTGCCTTCTATCATCCACGTAAGTAGATTTTTAATAGTGCTAATTGACGGAATATTGATAAAGGCTAAATGTATCATAAAGGTATAAGTTTGAGATTTTTTATATAACAAAAAAAGTGTCAGAGTAAATGTGTCATAATGGGAATAATTTAAGGCTCTTGATGATTTTTTTTCTTTTTTTTACCCGTATTCAATTAACACGGGTTTCTTGATAAGAAGAAGCTCTTCTAAGATGACGAAATTTATAATATAAAACTCGCGGAAAGAGTACACAAATTGCTATTTTGGGAATACCTAAATCTATTTCCGTAAAGTTTCCTAGTTTCGAAAGACGCCGAGGTTAGTTACTATCGTTGCATATAATTAAATAATTTAACTTTTGATCACAAATCTTTTCTTTGGAAGGACACAAAAGAACACATAAAATATAACAATCCATAAGACACTCCTTTTGCACAACAGGTGACTAGAACCTTTTTAATCATCTTTTAAGGCGGGGCAATAAGAACCCCCTAATCTTATATTAATTAACCCCTAAAGCCCTACTAAGCATCAAACTTTTGAGGGGGGTGGGTGTCACCCTCCCCCAACCCCACATCCGCCACAACCGAAAAAAAGTTGTGTGAACCTATGCCATCGCGAATGCGGCAGATAAAGTCAATCACGATATCGAAGTTAATGCGTGAATCATAAACTTTGGTGACAGACTGACTCTGGAAACACTTATCGGAAACCGAAACAAAGTAAAAAAAAAGAATTGATGAAAATTCAAATGGAGATGCTTTAGAAGACACTTGTTCAACGTGGGTCTCTGTTGTTTGTTTTCTTAAATGCGATTAATCTGATCTGTCGAACGCGAGGAGGGGGGGGAAGAGACTGTGTTCTTTCTTTTTCTCGAGAAAGAACAGAGCCCGTCCCACCAAGAAAAGGGGAAACGATGACTCCCATGATTTTCTCTCTCTCTCTTTCTCTCTTTGTGGGGGGTTAAAGCAAAGACTGTTCCCTCTTGTCTTTCAGTGACTCTCTCTCTCTCTCTCTCTCTCTGTCTAAGTCGGCTTGCGGCCCTTCCATTAAATTTTGAAGCTGACAGCAGAGCAGGGCAGAGCAAGAGCAGGGTCCCTCCCCCCCTTCCATCCCTTCCCTTCCTCTTCCTCTTGCTCTTCCTCGGCCTGTAGTGTCCTACGTCTTGTCCTCTCTCCCTCTTCTGCCGTAACATCTCTCTCTCTCTCTCTCTCTCTCTTCAACGCACAAACACACGCACAAAGAGACAGAGACAGAGACAGAGAGAGACGAGTGGTGATGATCCGATAAAGCCAGCCAGCCCCATCAATGGATGGGCTCGAGTAGTCCAGTCCTACTCGCTTGCTCATGCCGAATGGGTTCGAGGCGGCCTCTCACCCACAGTTCAGCAGGCTCCTCCTCCTCGTCGCCCCCGGCCGCTCCCAGCGCCAACGGCCCCAAATTCGGACCGGAAATCCAATTCGGGGACGTGGGCCAGGGCCTCCAGGCCAAGCCAGCGGGCGGCTCCACCTCGTCGGGGTCCGGGTCCGGGTCCGGGTCCGGCGGGACCCCGCCAAAGAAGGCGAGGGCGGCCGGCGGCGGCGGTGCCCAGCAGCCTCCGAGGTGTCAGGTGGAGGGATGCAATGTGGATCTGAGCGGGGTCAAGTCCTATTATTCGAGGCACAAGGTGTGTGGGACGCATTCCAAGTCGCCCACCGTCGTCGTTTGCGGCCTCGAGCAGAGGTTTTGCCAACAGTGCAGCAGGTTTCGCCCTCAGCCCTTCGGTCACTTCTATGTTTGGGTGGCCTTTCATCTTTGTATTTCTTTTTGCTTGGGTTCTTCTTTGGGCAAAATTCGTGGGAAAGTTCAGTTCTTGACAGACCCTGTCATGTGCGTGGGATGTGTCCTTCAACTCACTTTTTTCCTTTGAAGGATGGAACTCTTGAGAAAAAAGAATCCGCTTTACTTTTTCCTTTTAACATTTCCAATTTCTATGTCGGGTTGACGACGAGTCAAACACGGCGAGTGGGAATCGATCCGTTCGGACAGGCCGTGTACTGAGTAGAAAATTCAGTTACTTGTTCCGACGTGCGGCCGTTTGAGTTGGCATTACTTTGTTGTTTGGGAGGTAACTGAGCTCGTGTTTACAGTTGGGTCATTGGTTCATTTTGGGTATTGGGTGATTCTGCTGCGTCTTAATTGGATCAAGTCTTATGAATAGTTGACTAGTGTTCTTCATGTCCTTTGTGTTGGTTCTAAGTGGCCTGGGTCTGGGTGACTCTTTTCTTTTTTCTGATTCTGGTGCTTGTTTTCAATGTTTTGTTTCTGTTTGTTTGGGTTCTTGGGATGGTGTCTTATTCGGTCGGTGGATCTTTTCTTAGTTGCTAATGGTGACTGGTTTGCAAAATTGTTCTTGGTAATTGTTTTGTCTCCTTTTCAAGAGTAAACTGCAAATTTTGATGCGTGATCCTGTTTCAGCTATTGGCTTGTCTGGATTTCAATCATATAATGTGATCTTGCGGAATTCAGTTGTTAGTAAAATCTGTGATGTACTCTTTGTGTTCCTGTAATCTCAAAACGTGTATGAGCCTTGTTTGGTCGGTGGCTTCTGTTTACTGAACTAGGATTGCCCCGTGCTAATGTGCCCGGCCTCGATTGTTCTCAGATATGATCTGAAGTGTTTTATGCCTTCTGCTCTTCTTCCATTGCTGTTGGAATCTGTCGGCTTCTAATTCTGGTGCGTATAACAGGTTCCATCAACTTAATGAATTTGACCAAGGGAAAAGAAGTTGCCGCAGACGTTTGGCCGGTCATAATGAGCGTCGTAGGAAGCCACCTCCTGGATCATTACTCCCCTCTCGCCACACTCGCTTCTCTTCCTCTATTTATGGTGATGTATCTTCTCTATCTGAGTGTTGGATTAATTTATCATCTGTGCTTATATTTGATGCTTTGCAGATAACAGCACTGGAGGCGCAGGATTTGTGATGGACTTCAGTACATATCCGAGGCCACCTCCGAGTGAAGCATGGATTGCTGCTCAAGCATCCAACCAGGGACCTGGAAATCAGACCCTGGGCCGGGAAAAGCTCCAGTTACATCCTTTGTGGCAGAGCAGTTCCGAAAATCATCAATATGACCTCTTCCTTCAAGGTCCGTCTCCATCGGTGGGAGTGACCAGCTTTCCTGGTCCCGGGATTCCTCCAGTAGAAAGCTTTAACCCCAGCTGTGCTCTCTCTCTTCTGTCAAACCAACAATTGGACTCTGCAAGTCAAGCATCGGGTCCTGCACTTAACAGCGATGTCCTGAGCCCTCAAGCCTCAGTCGGGGCTCAAGTAATAAGTCCTCTTGATGCTGCTGTCAGCAATCTTTCTAGCGCCTCGTGGGCTTTGAAGGTAAATGAGGCCGGCGCCAGTGCGCCAGATATCACCCCTGATCTTGGTTTAGGTCATGTCTCACAGCCTCTCAATGGTCCGTTCTCAAGTGGCCTCGAGTTCTCTCTGCAGAGCAGGAGGCAGGACACGGACCAAGATCATTCTCAGAATTACAACTCAACTCAGCAGATGCATTGGTCGCTCTAAGCCACCCAGTTCTGTAGAATCTGCAAAACCAGAGTATATTAAGGAATTTGACATTGATTCCTGCTTTCTGGATTTAGCTCATCTTGTATCGACGTACCTTGTTTTTTCTGCTTAAGAACAATGTAACACAATGTAACGAAGTAAGATGCTGTACTTTTCCAATTGTTCAGCTGTCATTTTGCTGCAACTGTTTCCAATTCTAATGCGAGCAGCGTCAATTCTCTGTGACTAGGATGTAGTTATTTACTAGATACCAGGCAGTGATGATGGAGTTGAATGCCAAGTACTTTCCAGTTCCGACTTTGAAGCTAGCATCCATAGAGCATGGCGAGCCCAGCAGAGAGCAAGGGCATGTAAGCATCAAGATCAAACGGGAGATGCTAGTATTATTAACTGATCTTTGCGTAGTTAACAGGATGCTCTTCAGTATAAAATACTAAGGCTTCTTCTGCAGACCAACGTTAAATTCAATTCAGATTGGACACTAATGACCATGCACCATAATGTTTAACACCAAAATCTGAGTGCCAATCAAAAGAATAAAGTTGCGCCCACTTTGTGGTATGCACATATATTAATGTTACATGAGTGAAATTTCTGACTGATTACAAGAAACCCATGGGGGAGAGCTAGCCCTGTCTGATGCTCCTCGAGAACATGCTACGCAACAACTCTAGACAATCCAAAGGAATGGAGCATGTGAGTAGAAATCCTAATGACCTTTATCCCCCTGCCTCGAACAAGGCAAATAATCCATCAATCAGCAACGGTTGCATCACTTCCAATGCACATAGCAATCAAGGACACATTAGTCGTTGCTTCTTAAACGTGCACCAGAGTAATAAATCCAACGAGTCCACCAAATAAATCGATCCGAAAATTCTCTGACCAAAAGCAAGTTTCTTCCTCTGACTTTTGTATCACGAGCTGCACCATTCAAGTTTGTGGCAAGTGGACAATCATTTCGTCCTGGCACTCTAATGGTCGTCTTCTTCTGTCCCCGGGCAGTCGGATAACAGTTCTTCTTTAGATCCATACTGAGAAGAGAATTGTACCCACATGTTAATCCTACTAACATTCAATGCCCGACTACTAAAAGTAGCATTCCAGCTTGCATTGCTGGCTTACAATGTAATATGATGTACTCATCTAATCGAACAGTAACCAAATGAAGCCACTACAAGATGCAAACTCACCCGACATCCACAGAAGAGGCAGTAGTTATACTCATCTCTTAGTTTCATCAATACAGCCAGTAAATCCTGTATGCAGCAGAAAGCAGTCAGTCATTCATAACTGTAGTGCCACATTATCCATGAGCCATACTAAATATGATTCAGCAATGAACTTCGTGAACAGATGCTTATGCAACATTTTATATTCAAGGACTTGAGAGAAATAAACAGAGGCAGATCTCTGACAAATTTTCCCCTACGGAATTTCAGTCACACAGATGAACTTCCAAAAATTTGGAAGAGTTTTAAGACGAACTGCAAAGAAAGGCAAAAGCAGTTGCTTAATTAACTGAACCTCCATCTTCAATCAGATGAACATAATGGGTGACAAACTCTTTCACGAGTTACGAAAAAAGAACCATTCAGTTGCACAGCACAGTGAATGTAGAAAATCCTCTTAATGATCTCAGTCACGCGCTACACATCACTAATTCACTGTCATTTCACCTACTTTCACTGCCATAGAACCAAGGATGCAACAAAAGCATATGATAGTCTGAAACTAAAACCTCACTCCATTAAAACAATATGTTTCACCATTTCTAGGAAACAAAATGAACAAGCCAAAGCGATCTAAATGTAATGAATGAAACTGAGATTTAAAGAGAATCTGGATTCAGGTAAATGACATCAAAGAACATACCTCTTCCGTAATTACTTCCTCTTCCTCTTCATCCTGTTCACCCTCCTCCTCGTCCTCATTCTTCTCGGGCTTCGGAAATTCCTTATTCTCTAATTGATCCAGTGCAGCCTTTGCCTTCTGGAAATTTACAAATATCCTCCGACTCCGCCACTGTGATTTTTGCCGGGATCCGAACTCTTCCATCAAGGACTCCTCTTTCCTTATCTTCTTCACTGACCTAATCTCTTCCCGCTTTTTCTTCTCTTTATGTGGGTCCTCCCTTCCAATACCAGCTCGCGAGCGCCGAATCTCGAGCCCCACAGGTTCAGCCTTCCCCAATCCCTCCTTTCCCAGGGCCAAACCGGGTGTGTAGCCCATCCGCTTCAAAAGCTTGAATCCAACATTGGATTCCGGAATCGGAGCCTCGATTCTGGCCAAAGTCTGCTCATCCTCTTCTTGTTGCTTCCGCTCTATCTCAAGTTTCCGCCTTTCTTGCCAGTTAAGGAACTTGGTTTTCTTGTTGGAGGATTGAACAGGCAAGGGCTTAGCATTCGAGATCTGCCCCAAAGTCCAGAGTATCAAGTCATTACTCTAACCCAATTCATCACTCAATGAACACCCACAACATATATCCAAACAAAACATAAAACGACCGGCGTGATCGTGTCACGACAAGCGGCTAATCTGCGCAGGGGAAACTTTCCTTACGTAGAAAAGGAAAGTTAACGTCAACTTCAGCCCGCAAACGAATGTCGCCGGAGCCAGGCGGCTCATGAAGTCGCAATGCGAGGTCAGTGACGTAGAGTTCTAAACGTTCATACCCACATACGTTTTCCTCAAGAAACTGCACGCTGTACTATCGACTTCGCTTTATCTAGAGGCAAGGCGAAGAAAATATCAGTTAAGATATGAGATCCTGCGCCTCGACTGCTGGCTGATAGCACGCCGGAGAAACGAAATACACGAAAGAGGAAGAGAAACTTGGAAACCCAGAGGCGAAACGAGCACCGAAACGAATTGTGATCGGTGAGGGGTAGATGGCTCGGGGGCGACAAGAGAGAGAGCAGTACCTTCTTGGAGGAGCGCTTAGGAGGGTCGGGCGCGTCGGAAGGAAGGAAGCGAGAGAGGTCCCCCATGTAATCTTCTGCGTCCGCATCTCCTTCGTCGTCCCTTCGGTTTCTGCTCGCGTCCTCGGTTGATTCCGCCATGAAAGAGAGGAGCGAGCTCTCTCAATGCGTGCCTGCAAGATGCGCAGCTCTTGGCAGGGGAACGCAAGAAGAAGAAGAAGAAGAAACAGAGACGAAATGGGCCGCTATACGGGCTTCATTCAAGTGAACCCAAAATGGGCCTTTGGCCATTTTGGATTTTATTTACCAAAATTTAGAAATTTTGCTTATTTTTTAGTTATATATATATTTTGGTCGAATATTTTGAGTTATATTCACTTAACTGGTTTTATTTAAATGAGTTATAAGTAGATTTAAAATAGTGAAGCTTAAAATAATATGGATATTAAATGAGTTCGCAACTTAATTAAACACAACCCCGCATCTATTACTCTATCTTCAATTTCTCTTGCCTTCATTTGATCTTGTGTTTGCTTGCTCCATGCTTCCACCTCAATTTGGATAGAAGTTTTTCTAGATTGGCTTAACTATAGAAGTGTTTTAACAATATGAATCAGATCGATTATTGGTTGACTACGAGTTCGATTGAGTATGACTCGTTAAATTTATATTGCATGAAAATCGATCAAAACAGGTTAACTGAGTTAATTTAGGTCTTACCATTTTTGAGTTATTTTAGGTCATACCATTTTTGACCTAATCCGACCCACTCATTTGATAGATCTAGTAGTAAAGAATCGGACTTCACACTGGTGAGTGGGATTGAAGCAGCAACACCACTCGGTGCAGCATCCGACGGATGGAAGCCATTCTCTATACTTTCTGTCTCATGCCGCTTGAATAGATTTTTTTCGCAACCAATCCACACAAGATCCATACAAGAACGATGAGCCATTGTTGGCTTCCACGGTGTGTCGAGAGAATCCTGAGTCGAAAGCTCTTACGTAGGTTAGGAGAGCCGTCGCACAGGGAATCTTTAACGAATAGAAAGGTGCAAAGCTTCTTTCTTTCGAGCAACCACTCAAGCATAGAGGACCCGCGCAAGAGAGAAATTGTGTTAGTTGCAATGGTAAATGATGTAGTATGTAAGTAGAACGTCTGTGAAAAGGTACCCCAAAGAATGCTACGTTCTAAAAGAAAGAGACTTCCTAACACCTAACTGAAGAGTTCTATCGCATCAAGGCAGACGAATTCAATTGAGAATCACTCCGGGAATGCCCCCCCCCCCCTTCGCTCGCGCGACGTCTAAAGCCTATGCACCAATTCCGGTATTCAACAAGGTATTGATCTCTCCGATGATGTTAACCGGTCTTCCGTCGAACATGGATGAAAGTGTAGTCTCGCAAAGCTTCTTCAGCTCCCGGGTTTTCCGAAGAGCAGCTTCCTGTAGTCAACACCAAAACCACTCAGAATTAAATTAGATCTCCGCTCTCGAGACAATTCAGAACACGCAGCAAAAGCCTTTTTTTCCCCCTCGAACGACAAGCTATCAAGGAAGAACATACCTGCTTTGGCCAGGATGAAGATAGCGAGTTCTGCAGCTCCATGTGTTTAGCAGCAACATCCTTTAACCCCTCTTTCAACTTAGCTTCATGGTGCTTTTTTTCCTCAAGCGTACTCACCAATCTGTCCAAAAATCTACGATTCGGAGAAACGAAGGAGTTATTAAAGTATGTTTCCCTTGAACTATAGGAAATAGAAAGTAGAGTGGCAACTCCCCAACTTCATATAGTGAAAGTGACAAGTTTCATAGACTTTCAAAAACTGCAAAGAAATCGCGATGGACAGACCATCAATCTGAAAGGATATCTGAAAGCACCTTTTGGAGTTCAAAATCATGATTAAGTCTCGAGTTTTCCTGTTTGTCAGCAGAGAAATGGCCGATGAAACGTCTGAAACCATTGGCTCGATGGCATCAGCAGCAAACTGCTGTAGAACAAAGGGAGCAACTGACTGGACTTGATGCTGCAAAGATAATGTCTCTTGATTCCTCAACTCTGCTAATCGCTGATGGAGAAAGGCTTTGATCTGAGGAGAGTACCAAATTAGGTAAGAACAAGGGATGTAGTCCAAAACAATGTCAGTATAATCTCAGCAACACAATAAATTTGGCAGGTGACCATGAGATGAACCATAAATTGGGAAAGAACCATTGAGTGACACAACAAACTAAATACTACCTCATAGAGATCATCAAGAATCTTATTTCTATACTCTGTATCTAAAAGCTGGCTTCGACCTTCCTCTGTTTCTGCAGCTTGCACAACAGTTGGTGAATTAGCTGCACCTACTACATTGGGCAAGCTAACGTCATCAATGACATCAACTTGAGGCGTTTCAACACTAAAATCCCAAGATATCTCTGACACTAATGTGTCCTGTCCAGCATTGCTTGGTTGATTTTGATTAGGTTCAATGGTTTCATTGACCTCATTTGCTGTGACAATTTCATAAGTACCAAAGCCATTACCACCGTCATCAGTTTCTTCCACAGTCCCAATATCCCAATCAATTGCAGCATTGTCCACTGAGATATCCCAGTCGATATTATCTGCAGCAGCATCCACATCACCTATTGTCTCATTGAAGTCTGATTGAGTATTTGCAGAGTCTGTGATATCAGAGACAGCAGAAACATTCAAAGATGGTGGATTTTCACGAATGTATATCAAGTTTGGTACAACACCCTTAGGACATATCTGCAAACATGTTTCAAGAAATTAATCTTCACAATCAGACAGAAAACCAATCAATGGATCTTCAATAATTTCTAATTTTCTGCCTTACATCCTTCTCTGTGTGAGCATCTTTCACAAAATTTGAGTAATACTCAATAGCTCGAGACATTGAGTCGCTGTTTATCACTTCCAGAATTCTGCTAAATGTGCTTGGAAGTGATTTTGCGGTTTCCAAAAGTTCAAACCTCACATTTGATCCCTGAAATGCAGACACAGATGCCCTTTAATCCTATAGAAAAGGTTGCTATTCTTCAGCTTGGTAGAAGCACGCATACAATATTTTAATAGACTAGATTCAGAAGTTTAACCTGCAAACCAAGCTCTTGACAAGCCTCTATATATTTAGCTGCTGACTGAGCTGCATTTCTTTTGATATCAACTTCTCTGCGCTCCAGCTCCGCTAGTTGCTGCTGAATCTTCTGAACTTGTTTCTTCTGATAGGGGCTTCACATGGTATTATGTATCAATGATATTTTTTTTTGGGTAAAGTATTATGTATCAATGATATGATTATGCCTATCACATAAAAACATATTGCAATGTACTCTACACATTCTATCCTCTCAACAAAACATATCAAGGAATAGACTTACATTTCATAATTGACATTTTGGATCATTATCTGAGCAGCTTCGCCTAGGAATATATGATCTTTCTCAAAAGAACGAACAATTATCTCCCAAGAACCCTGCCAAAATTATAAATCCAATCCAAGAATTATCCTTTAAATCACAGAAGAGTGTGTATGAGCGCGAGCGTGCGCGCGCAGAGAGAGAGAGAGGTCTTACGGCAGCACCTGATAGCCGGCCAAATATGTTCCTGCTTTCTGGAGTTGACTTTAAGAGAATATCATATATCTGTTTGGCCTCTAAGTATCCAATCCCTGAAAAGTACAGGCTATCATCACATGATGAAACAGCAACACTTCTTCTCCAGCATGCAACCAGAAAATTCACAGTAAATAAAAAATGGGTTTCATGATCCACCTCTCAGAACAATACAATCACAAAATTCCCAAAGAATACTCACTAAATGTTCCTGATTCAATTTATATATACAAGCATACAAGTCATGTTATCATTACAAATGTCCAAAGAATACACGTCCAC
Source organism: Syzygium jambos (assembly GCA_031216235.1). Taxonomy (NCBI): domain Eukaryota; kingdom Viridiplantae; phylum Streptophyta; class Magnoliopsida; order Myrtales; family Myrtaceae; genus Syzygium; species Syzygium jambos. The sequence goes on along the minus strand of CM062230.1, from coordinate 15,439,018 downwards.
AATCTTAAGAGATGCTATGAAGAATCATGAAGCAGGTGTTTAGTAGTGCTTTTTTGAAGGCTCACTTCTGCTAGCAGAAGCCAATGGTGCATCCAATAGAATGTTAGTGCACTCAAAAGTAGAATTGAAAAGAATACAAATTGTTAAAACTTACACGGGGACTTCTAGGAAATAGTCGCAGCCCTGTCCTTCCCAATTTTACATTACTTTCGACATTTGAAGATTCTTCACTTACAATAAAAATAATTTAAGAAGATCGGTCACACTTATCAACTATCTATATTTATTTTACTTTGGTAATCATGCATGAAACTTTCACCTTATCAAACTTGGGTATATGAAACATTTAAGTCACCATGGCACCTTGAGTTGATTCCCAAAATGGCTATTGAAGTCATAGCTCCAACTATTATATGGAAAACTGCAACACAATGAATCCCACAGCTCTACAACAATGCTAAAGAGATTGGAAATCTGACATAGTCAGAGAGAATCTCGAACTAAAAGTCTCTTCGCATCGTTAAAGAATGTTGCTTGCATCTATCAAAAATTTGATTCCTAAAAAAGAATATTGTAAGGTCGAGCTAAATATGCCGAGCCACAAATATTTAATTTGATAGATAAACTCAATTTAAACTCACAAAATCACAGGTAATATGCTTACACAAACGAAGATTTATGAACCACCTGCTTCCTAAACAGAAAGCAAAATTGCTCAATTTCAAACTTTTCAGCTATTCCCATGATAAAATAAGCACCTTGTTGGGACATGTAATTGACTCTGATGGTTTCTAGGGGCCAGGACATGGGGAGTCCATAAGTGCAATTTATTATAAAGCATCTCAAGGTCCATCTAAAAAAAACCTACGGACCTAGTTTCTCTTCTATTCTTATTTTTCGTTTCTTCCACAAGAAAAGTTGGGGGGATTCTAAGATAGGAGAAACTTCCTACTCGTTGTATGCTTTTCAATGAATTAGCTCAGCTTAAGCTCAATTAAGCTGCTTCCCAGCAATGGGCTTTTCAGTTATTTTCAGTTACATAAATATTTCTGCAACAATCTGTAATTCGCATAGCCTCGTCCTGCAAAGCCTTCTCATGACTAGATTGTAACTAGATACTGCAAATAGTACCTTCCACAGGACCACCTAGAAAATCACCATCTTCCAATGAGTATATCCGAGCACATTGCATAAAAAACTTTGACAATACACCACCCAGCTTCTCTTTTGACCTCCAGGACAAGCCCTAAGCTCTGAATCTTTCGCAACTGACGACACTACAAATAAAGGTCGCCCCTTTGCCGCATCGAAAGAGAACCCAGAATGAAAGAACAAATGCACAGTCTCATCCGGTCAGCACATCACGCCGAACAACACCACCGCGCTCTCAATTCTCACACGGAAACCACTAGAACTAACGGGTTCGTTCAGCCGAAAGGCGGAACAAGCCGTCCACGCAAAAGGGCGGAGAGGCATCGAAAGCAAACCTTCGGGGTCCAGGGTCTGAAAGTAAGGATCCACGTCCTTGGGAAGGCCGGGGAACTGCTTCGCGACGAGACCCCTTATCGCCGCCAGCCGCTTCCGCCAATCGGACGGTATCCTCTTCCGATCGACCAACCATTCTGCATCGTTTGAACGGCGAAATCATCAGTAACCTCGAGGACAGGCGAGCCCCCAAAGAACCGACCGAAACCCGACACGCGGACGCGGGGTTCCCGAATCCCGACCTCACAAAAATTCAAAACCGAAGCAAGGGAAATCGGGTTCCGACCCGAACACGATCGCCGCGAGCAGGAGGGAAGCGAGGCGGAGAGATGCGATTTACCTCCGAGGCGGGAGAACGTGATGTCGATCGGGAGGTTGCGGACGTCGTTGGGGGCCTGCATGTTCTCTCCTCCTCTGCGGTGGAATTTCAGAGAGAGAGAGAGAGAGAGAGAAGGAAGAAGAAGACGATGAAGATGAAGATGAAGAAGAAGAAGTTCGTGTCGGATTTCACTTCACGCTCGTCCTCTTCGGGCGTTACAACGTTGTCTCATCTCATTAAGTTTTTTTTATAAAAAGAGAAGATGCCTGTGTCACTAAAAATTCCAACACATTACTTATAACATATATATATATATATATATCTTGAATTAATTTTTATTTACAAATTTTAAATTTTGATACCGCGTGACGCATTTATTCCAATTTTGAGAAAAAACAGGGGACATTCTCTTACTCGTAAGTCAATTTTGGTATCCATTATATTGTCCACAAAAGTCTTGCCCTTAGAAATCGTACATAGTTTCTGACCAAAAAAAAAAAAAGAAATCGTACATAGCAATTAACGTGGTCGAAATTTTTTTTCATCACACCGGTGTTTGTTGGATCGATGATTGTGCAACAACTTTGCGATATGCCTCGTGAGGAATTAGTTCATTGGAGGTACTTGATCTTACCTTTTAAAATGCAATTGAATTTCGAATTCAATTGCTGCAATCGGACAATGGTAATTACGTTATTTTTAAAAAGGCTGAGAATTGAATTGCACTTTTTTAATCAATAGAAGAATTATGATATGATTATAATGATTAAGAGGCTTATTACCCGGTCACTCTTATAATTGATGGCATGGTTTGCACGATTAAGTCTAGGTACACATCCCGCGTACCTCGATTTACGATTCGATCACGATGAATTCCTTAGAAGTGCCTTAAATGATTACGTTCGTTTCATATGAATTACGATTAAGACGGGACATATATTTCAAGCCAATTCTGGCAAAATATCTTAGTTGGACTCGGTGCATATAAATCTATGTCATATGAATCGCTTGAGGAGGTGAGATGCGGCATGTTCAATTTGAGCTTTTACCCGGTACTTGTTGCGACTCCAGAAGTGATTAGAAGCAGCAGCTCGGGAGGGCACATGGGTCCACATCAGCACCGAGATCACAATCGTTTCGGGAGGAGCATATCCAGCACTGGCGCCACGTGGCAGCAGCCCATTGCCCCTCTCAGATTCTATCTCTCTCTGTCGCTCGCTCGCGGGCTCGTGGCTTCCAAGACCCAGCAAAGCTCTTTGCATCCCAACAGAAGAGAGAGAGAGAGACAGAGAAGGAGCAGAGAGATCCTCCGGAGCAGGGCAGAGATGGCAGGGACATGCTCAATTCTCTCTTTCAAAAGGTGAAGTTTTCTCTTTCCCCTCCCGTGTTTTCTCGTCCCATCTGGGCCAACCCAAGCGTTTGCTCAGCTTGAATTTCTACTCGCCTTTTCTTGTTTTCTCAACTTGAAAGTGTAGAGTGAATTGCTGGGGGGCTCCCGAGGGTATTAGGAAGTTCCTTGCTTTCCTCGCCCATGGAGGGTGTGCCTCCTTGAAAACTGGGTTCCAAAGGGAAACTGATTTCTCTGTGCGCAAGTCTGGTCTCACCGTATGTCTCAAGGCCGGTCTCATTGCCAGTTGCAACGCTGAGCTTGATAAATGTGAATACACTTCGTTCCACCTCACTCTCTCAGAGAGGCGAATCCGGGGCTGTGTGCAGATAGTTTCCTGGTAACAGAAGTTTGGGAAAGGAGAAGATGAAGAAGATGGTGGAAGAAATCACAGTCCTCAAGTTTCATTCTTTCTTGCTTCCGAAACCGGAAAGTGTCACATGAGGTGACTTGGGGCCTAGGCTACCAATATGTTGGGGTTTAGTTAAAAGCGGTCCATCGAATTGTTATACTAAGTAATGTGCCAATGCCACATCGCTTGATGTTTGAACTTTGTAAATCATTCGCAGAACATGCGGCATCATTCTTTGTTAGAAAACTACCCTGACGGTGCTTTTGAATAAGTGCATTAGGAAAGTTAGTTTGCAGTTTTTGATGTACTGACATTCGTCGTGATGTGTGGGCTCCGTATCTATGCTTTAGAAATCGAGTACTTTACTCAGTAGTATGCTTAATAACTGCCTTGGGACAATTGTCTACACGACTGTATATCTTGTGAATTGCAATACTTTAGGCTTTGCACAAACCGTCTTTTCCCTAAAATCTTTAGTCAAAAGTAAGAAGCGTATGAGCTGTCTACTGCTAGAGCCTGCTGCTGTATCGAGACTTTGAATGGAAGTGTCATTATGGAACCGATATCGTTTTCCTCACGTTATGCATATATTGGTACAGTTTGATAATTTATAGAACTGATATTGTACCGTCAAGTATGTGATTGAATTTCATAGTAATTGAAACTCGACTTTAGATGAACATGGAGTAAAGGATCAGAATGTCTTTTCAGCAACTTTCGGACGTCTTGGTTGGTCTTCGACACTCACCGGGGAGGGAATATGTCAGGAAAACCATTCAAGAGGAAACATTTGGCGGTCAGAGCAGAAGTGAACTTTGTGAACGCGGAAGAGGCGAAGAATCTTATAGCCGTCGAGGGATACGCAGTTCTGGACGTGAGGGACAGAACTCAATTTGAGCGAGCGCATATAAAATCCTGTTATCACGTTCCTCTGTTTATAGAAAACCAAGACAACGACTTTGGTACTCTTTCTTACTTTACAAATGGATGGCTTATACTTGTCTGAACTCCTTGAAGTTTAGTTGCATATGCTGTATTTTGTCTCCAATTTGATTGCATTAAGCTTGTTTTTTCCTCACTCTTTCTTCAACTTCTTGTGTACAGGCACAATTATAAAGAGGCAACTGCACAACAATTTCGCAGGATTGTTATTTGGTTTGCCATTCACCAAACTGAATCCTGAATTTGTGCAATCTGTCAAAAGCCAGTTTTCACCCCAAAGTAAGATATTGCTGGTTTGTCAGGAAGGTTTGAGGTTAGTCCTAGTATCTCCTTTTTGCTCAGGCTACAATTGAAAGCAATACTAGAGCATTCTTCTGATGTCAATTTGGGAGAATTTAGCATGGAGTCTCTACTTTGTGTGCAGTGTCTGTGCATGTCATATGATCATGCCAATCCACTCCTGACTGAGATATTCGAGTTGAACTCAGTGCAATGGCAAACTCATCCAGCTTCGGACATCATATCTGGCAACTAACGTACACCATAGCACCAATAATAATCTGATTCGTGACCTATTCTGCGTTCGATGATACTCTTTTCAATATACTTTTAAGAAATATTTCATGAATCTATAGCATGCTTAATCCAAATAGAACACAGAGAACTGCAAAAGGAATAGATACTCCCGTCTTTCACACTCTTCTAGTCAGATTATGTATTTCTCTGTTTCTCCTCTTGTCAGGTCTGCTGTGGCTGCTAATAAACTCGAACAAGCTGGTTACGGAAACATCGCATGCATAACATCAGGCCTTCAATCAGCAAAGCCAGGTTAGTTGGATCCCTTCCCCGTTTTCCTAATTACTCTTCTTAGCAAAACCACAAACATGAAGGGTGACAATTGTTGATTTTGCAGGGACGTTCGATTCGGTAGGATCCACAGAGCTGCAAAATGCAGGAAAAGCCGGTCTGGTCACAATTCAAGGCAAGATCTCTGCAGTTCTTGGAACTGTGCTAATCTGTAAGTTTTCATAGACGTTTTGCGCCAAGCCCTCGAATATATGCTTGACGCGCTTACTGATTATTTTCTTGCTGGTTTGGCTTCCTAGGCGCATTTCTTTTCATAACCTTCTTCCCAGACCAGGCAGAGAAGCTGTTCCAATTGGCCCCTGCGAGCTAGCCCACAGAACCCGAAATTTTGCTACTTCTCTGTAGATTGCGATTTGCATATTACCAACAAGAACCCTGAAGTAGTGATTCTTGCCAATATTTGTAAAATAATCTGATTAATACGATGTCTCACTTAAATATACGCATTCTCTTTGCAGATAATTTTAAGAGTTTGAATTGTTTTCTGTACCGTATCATTTCTGTATCATTTCTGATCCTTGATCATGCGCTGAGATCGGTCCGTTTGGCATAGCACGGACAAATTGGATGACCAAATTCTCGGGGATTTTAGTTGCCACTGCACGCACCTCCTTACCAATACCGTCTATACCTAGCGAGGACCACCTAGTTTCCTTATTTTGATGCCTCTGGACCAACGGATGGCCAAGAGAAGCCTCAAAGATGATCTAATTAAAGATCGGAGCAAGCCAACTTTCCCTGCCATTAAGAGAGCTCTGACCAGAATTTGCACTGTGGCTATCACTGGCCTTACATCTACAGGTACAACTCCATTACAAAAAACTGAAACAGAGCATAAGTCCGAGAGAGAAAGAGGAAGTCAAAGGCTATTTCTTCTCTTTTCCTATGCACAAACCTTTGCTAGCACACAAAATACCAACTGGATATCAGCTCATCAAATCATTGTCTAGGGATCCAAGGGAAAAAAAATGAAGAGGAAAAGATAAGAGGGGGAAGTTGATGGGTACATGAAGAAAATTCCTACGTGTCCACTGAAATGACAAACAAAATGAATTCGCTGATCTACTGTAGAACATGACCGCAAAGGGATTAAATACTTTCACAAGGCACAAACCTCATTTGACCGAATATTTAACAAGGATTATTTTTGGAAGGTAAAAAATTATACAATGAAATGAGCGAGTACAATCCTATTTGCCCTATATGCCGACTGGGACAATGCATTAGAAGGTGCGCTATTCTGGAGTGAGATGAACTAATCCTAGCTGCCGGCAGTACTGGCAGAAGCAAAGAAATTTGGTGAAAGCACGAAGTGTAATCCGAAAGCACCGCTATTTACTTGCATTAGAGATCCACTTTCAACCCGATCAATCACCTTGCAGGCAGTAAAGCTGACGGATGTTTCCTGAAGCTGCAATGAAACACGGGTCAGTTAAGCTATTGTTAAGCGAATCATTAAGTTGTAAACATAGATGCAACTCACTATTGAGTTAGTATTTGATTAGAAAGTATTCTGTCATCAACTTTGAAACAGTTTGAGGACCAAATAGTGATAAGACAAGCTTGGCAACTTGCCTTGTTTACAATTTTCAGCATACTAAAACCAGTCTCATTGAAAACTAGAGAAACAACATATTATCATTGTTTGCAAATTGGACTAACAGGACTAAGATGATAAGAAAGTTTCCATGACTGACTTCAAAACAAAATTAGGACAAAATCATGAAAAGAAATTGTATAACTTGTTTCCGAGAAACTGAAAAATGTTGCAAACGAAAAATCTCATTTCGGTAAAAGCTAAAAGTGAAAATATTCTTTGGAACTAAATGCACCTAATAAATGACAAAGACCATACAAGTAAGTCTAGTTATCCCTTAGCTTCTCAAAAAAGACAAGAAGGTTTTCTTTATGGATCCAGTATCTTCAGCTCTAGAAGCAGTCAGTTCAACTTGTGCATCTCATATTCAATAGCATATAGCACCAAGTACTCAATTTTCATCAGAGGCATTACCATACAACCAGTCTTTAAAGTATACATGAAGGGCACTGGATAATTCGCGTTTCCGATTTTCTTCAAGAGGCGCTTCCCTCAGCATTTGCTTGATCTCTCCTAAACTCTTGTGCTGAAAATAAGGGTATATAGAGAGTTAGATGTCTTAAAAATCAATGCAAAAATGCTAATAAGGATGAAAGCATATCTTCCATTGACCAGAAATGAAGACTCCTAGGCTACAAAAAAACTCTAGATGTCCAGGTCAATTGTAACGGTCTGAGTGCACATACATTTCTCTGCTGAGAAGTCATGTAAGTATCCGGCAATGGAAATGGATTGTCCTTTGTTGATCCAACAGATTCACTATCGAACCAATTTGGAATCTGTCCATCAAAGACACAATATGCGACAGTAAGAAATTAATAAAATTTTGAATGGCAATAGAGGAAGTCTGAAATTCCCCAAAAAAAAAAAAACAAGAGTAAAAATGAAGCATAAGCTAGAAAATGAAAGGCAAGGAAACAAATGCAAGATTATTTCAAGAAGTGATATATTGAAATCAAAATATCGTCTTATTTAATATTGGAACGTTCATATCATGCCATACCAAAAAGTTTGTAAACTGGTCGGGATCTAATCGTGCGGCTGATTCGGCTTGAGCATCAGACACACCAGCTGGATGAGATAACGAATCATGTGGATCAACCATCCCCAGTGCAAGGGGCTCATCCCATTTGTTAATAGTTGCTTCAATGCCAGCTTCAGTCATATGTTCTTCCAACTGAGAATAAAATGTATTGTATGGCGCAACCTAATGAAAATAGAGACTTAATGTTATCCTCGATTGAAGTTGAACACTAATTTAAGAGGGAAAAAAAAACCCTTAAAGATCATGTTGTAAAATGCCGGAAACATAATATTAGACTCATGTTTTCTCATGAAGCTAGAAAAGCATCAATGTAATTCGTCAAATGAGCATAACAGGCTTATTATGTATCCCCTCAAACTCATGGATAAAAGATTCTTGACAAGAAAGAAATTCCCTCCTCTCCCTTCTGCCACGTGATGAAAGTCCAAGAAATTCCTCAAAACTGCCGTGCATGGTAGGAAGCATAAGAGTACAGAAGATGATCAATGTACTGACCTGCAGCTTGTGATTATCACCAATAATAAGAGGTCGCTGGTTCACTCCCAAAAAGAACACGCACTCATGACAGCTGGCAATGCAAACTCTTTTTGCTGCTACAATAACATGAACCCTCTCACAGTGTTCTATTCTTACAGCCTGTCAAAAGATATGAAATCAACAAGTAAGAAACCATTCTCGCTAAACGTGAAAAATAAATTTGCCAACTATCATACTTGAGTTTGCCTCGAGCTGACATAAGAGATGTTGAAATTGGTTTTTTTTTAATCAGAGAGGATGAAATTGTTGATAAGCACACGCAACCATCTTAAGCAGCTTTTTAGAAAGCACCCATCCGATGTTCTGCATGATGGGTGTATCAAATATTTAATTATAAGAAAGACACAAATACCCTTAAAGCAGTATATCAATCTTTTAGAACTAACTTCGACTTCCGGATAAAATAAAATAGTAAATCACCAAAGTTTATGATGTCTGTCCTACAAGGAAAACATAGTTATTCAACAACTAATGCTAGGAAACAAAACTGGTAGCAGAATACTTTTCTCATAAGACAGCAATCCACAGACTTTTTCGCAATGGAACTAACCAACATTATAGTGACTTGTGAGAGAAAAAAATATGACGGACTTGCCCAATTCAGAAACTTCTTTGATTTCTCATTATGGCAGATTCATAAACAAAGAAAAACCTTTCTGAAAATGTATTAACATAGTTATTCAACAACTAATGCTAGGAAATAAAACTGGCAGCAGAAGACTTTTCTCATTAGACAGCAATCCACAGACTTCTTTGCAATGGAACTAACCAGCATTCTAGTGGTTTGTGAGGGATAAAAAAATGACGGAGTTGCCCGATTCAGAAACTTCTTTAATTTCTCATTATGGCAGATTCTTAAACAAGGAAAAACCATTCTGAAAACGTATTGATAGAGCCAATTATAAAAAATCTTGCTTGTAAATTAATGGAGACATCTACAAACTTCAAACACTACAATTCACTATTTGTAATATTATCAAATGATTCTGGATAGTTGAAACAATTCACTGCAAGTCACATAATCATTTTGGACTAACTGACAACTGCTTCCATAAATGAGGTAAGTATTTTCACCCAAAGGAGCTACATGCCATAACTTACAACAATGGCATCAATGGAAAAGAAAACCAACCCCCCCCCCAAAAAAAAAAAAAACAAATGTACCACTTCCATTGAAAATAAATAGGGTTAGAGTTAACACGAATTATTAAGAAAAAGTTCTTGTTAACGGGTGCCCTCTAACAATGTAGTTAGAATCGTACTGTTCATGGTTGGAATCATACAAAGTGATCTGCATGAAGCAAAAGTGAACTAGTGTCTGATTCAGTTACTACTAATGTATTATTCAATTTGATTCATGGACGATTAAATGAGAATATTTCAATCAAGTGTAAAAAGAGTGATTCGTAAAAAATCTATAAAATCCTAAAGCCTTGCAATCTAATTTGTATTTGAACCTAAGTAGGATTTGATTGTCAAATAGACTAAAACCAGACCAAGGCACAACACTAATTTTGGGTACATTAACTTAGTTGAACATTACGTAATATTACTATATCCATGTCAATTATCAAAGGAATATCCATGTCAATTATCAAAGGACATCTTCTCTGTTTTTAATCCTCATCTTCCTCTCTCTGTTACTCTTTAATTAAATGAAGGATGAGGTGATAAGAATGAGCGCTTCTATTTATAAGGGAAAAATAGAACGAGGAGGGGGAGGGGTTGGGAGCGTATTATTACGGAAAGGGAAAAAATAATATTGTGACGATTATTAACTTTATTTGTGAGGTCAAATGCATTGATTGTGATGGACATGGGACAACGCATAAGACTCTCAACAAATAGATGGTGCAATGACCAAAAGTATAGTGACTTAATATTGTAACTAGATACTAGAACTCCTTTTTACGAGATTTCTGATATTAATACCTACTACAGTGACTTATGCCACCAATCTAAGTAATTCTAGGACTTGTTACTGAATTGAAAGATTCACGATTCTATTCAGTTGTCAATAAAAGTTGAGCTCTTAAATTCACAATTTGAACCTTTGATTCAATAAGGGGCACTTCTTCAGCATACTTTATAAGGGATGTTTCATTCCCAAAATGTTTGATTACACATAAAACGAGGAAAGTAGTGCATAGGAAACTATACATTTCTTTATTTTGTTGCTTAATAAGTGCTTCAGGGGCTCACTAAAAACCTTAAGAAAATATAAATGCCTCCTCATCACATTTTAGTCCTTTTGTACCATTTCTCCCATATTCCAAGATCACATGATGAAGTTCATGCAAGCAACAACTAATGATGAAGCGCATACTACGATCTTCAATGTTACCTTTCCAACAGCTCCAACGACAATAGTAGCATCCGAGCATCCATAGATGGTTGCATATTTTAATGGTGATAAGATGTAAATGACTGAATCGTGGCAATTTAGAACCTGAATCATTATCAGAAGAAGATCACATCAAAAGCATGTATAGGAAGGAGAAATGGGTATTGTGTTGACCATCTTAGACATATTGTCAAGCATTTTTTTAGTTCATAAGCAGGAACTCTGGGTGATTCTAATTACAAAGGTTGAAGCAGGTACAAATCCTTGATAATTCTATCAAGGCAACACCAGAAAACGATTGTCTCCTACAAGATAGCACAGTATATTGGACGAAGATCGTCTCCTGGAAATAGCTCAACACAGTTCTGAGACACTTTTGTAAACACCAAAATAACATCTGATCCATGAGAGAGAAATCTATCTTTAAATCAATTCAAGCTAAATTCCTCAACCTTCCAAAAACAGGTCATATTCTTCTTCGACCACCATTGATGTTTCTCAAGCAAATAAATATAGATGAAAAAGCCGGATTTTTCTTTCCTTTTGTTTTGGGACAGGAACATAGGCTATCTGTTAAAGTTCAGATCAAAAAAATACCTATCAACCTCCAAAAGGAAAACAACAATCAAAGGTAAAGTACGTATAGGACCAGAGAATCCAAGAAATCAACAAGGAAGCACAAACAGCAAAGGGAAGGTAATGGGTACTTTGGGAGAGCATTTTCCATGGACTTTGAGCCCATAAGGAACCTTGACAGAAAGTAAGGGTGTTTGTAAAGACAAATTTAAAGTCCTTTGCTCCAAAGTTCTGTCTGATAAAAATAATTTAGCATCCTTGAAATGCTAGTGGTGGGAGTTAATGAATACTTGGATTTCCTATCTGACCTTGTATTGCCCCTAAAATCCAAACCCTGTTTCAGGAAAATCAAACCGCACCAAGTGTTGGTTTCGGCAAGCAACATTTCCGGTTCCCTTGGGATTCAACAAAGACATTGTCATCACCTTAAGCTGTAGCTGGTCAATAACAACTAGAAATGCCACCAACCCAAGTTGTGCACAGGGATACTTGATCGATAGAGAAATACTACATAGACTTAGTTTATACAGACCAACATCATCATAGCCATTAATAGTGTGAACCCCACAGTAAAATCCACATGATCAACGGTTATAGAGGTGTTGGTCTACATAGGCTAAGTCTATGTAATAATTTATATGGTGTTAATTGATAATACCAATAATTGACCAACACTGCTTCAAATTCCTATTCCTTTTAATTATCAAACAATTAAAACATATATTTTGATATGAAATATATATTACTCGTTCAAAATTTAGCTTAATTCTCTTTATTTACAGTTAAAATAACATTCTATAATATAACTTAAAAATTAATAATCAAATTGATAATTGAGATGACAATGGAAATTTTCAAGAATGGTTTTACCAAACAACTGTGTTGTCAAAGACTCAAAGTAACTTTAGGATGGACTTTGTAAGTATCGTTACCAAACATTCAGACGCTTTCAGTAGATAAACCTTGAGTTGAAACCTTTCTGTAAGTGGACTTTGCAAATGACAAAGCATTTCTAAGCTCACTCGTGATTAGTAGGAGTTTAAAATCCCAAGGAGTAACAATAAATCCAGGCAAGACAAAGCTCAAGGTCCAGAAACCAAGACATAAGCTTGATCCCAAGAGGTAGTTTAACAGAACACAAACATAAGATATTAAACATTAGTAACATTTCGAATTTGTTAGAACAGGTTTGTCTATATTTTAATGTGCTTGAAAATGTATAAAGGTCAATTTACATGTTTCCATATCTTGCGAGATATGAGAATATTGTATTTTACTCATTTTGATGTCTCAGAAACATAAACTTGTTTTATATAACTAGTTTTAAGAAGTGCAACAAGGCCACTGGATGACAAGACAAGACCCATAAAGTATTTATATTTCAAAAATACATCAGATAATTCGGACAGAACAAATCGAAATATTATATATGCAGGTCAAAATGTCTTAGATTAGATCTTGTTACCAGTCCACAAGCTTGAAAATGTGCTCAGTTCTATCATCCTGGAAGAAACAAGAAAGTAAACAAGATTTTTCAATGGAAAAATAAGGTGACATATAAGCTAACCTTTACAGAAGAGCCTTTAAGATCAGATGCTTGTTTCACAAAAGATGATTTAGATATTCCCTCAATAAAGCTTACTCCCCTAGCACCTGGTGAGGACTTGATTGAAGCAGGACATGCCTCGGCCATAGCGACATCTGGATCAGAACTATTAGCTGGACCATTCTCTTTCGCAGAAACTCTTTCCGAAATAATTTCCAAAGAGGATGAAATGTTCTGCGAAATCCAATCATGAACTTGTGTGGCTGGAAAGGGAACAGCAGGCATGTCTGGGTCTGAATTTGCAAAAAATGGAGCAGCTTGGCTTATGGGTATTACTTCAGATCCTTTATCACCAAACTGAATCAGCAATCCAAGGTGCTCAAATCTTTCCATGGTGAAAACCTAATACAACAATTTCACTTAATGTAAGAAATATCATTACCCAATCTCAAAGAAATGTAAAGTCCAAAATTTAAGATAGTATACAGCTGCAATCAAGGCAAGTAAGCCAAAAATAAAAACATCTGCCCCTAGCATCAATCAAGGACAAGGAGCAGCCGGAAATGACCATAAAACCGCCAGTTCAGGTCCTGTCGACTTCAATGAAGACTCTAAAATGGACAATGGCCGCAATCTAGACATATCACTGGCTGTTTCAAGTTTAGCTTCATCGTTAAGCTTTTGAAGGGGCAGAACAAATTAAACATTCGTCCCAATATAGGGCATAGCTGTTAAACAATTACATAGATAAACAAACAAAAGGCCTATAACTAGTCAAGTTGACTGAATTGCACCCACTGAAGTAACATATACAGGAACTCCACTTCCCATTAACAGCAAAATGGCAATTGGATCATTTGAGTAACTTTCTGAAAACTTAATTGTGATTATCGAAGTATTGTCCAATGTGCACAGGTACTTGTTGATAGGGTGGAAAGGTAGACAAACAAATATGAAGCAAGAAAGTTACCGAATCAAGAGATGCTCAAACATACAGAATAGATTTTGCGGTAATGCTGACTGAATTAGTCAAGAAACACGTGGCCACTTTCACCATGAATATAAATAATGTTGAAAATCCACAAGTTACATTATAAGGAGTCATTTTACAGACCAATGATTCTTCCCCTTCCCCCTCCACAGGCTCTGCCAGAAGAGAGATTATGTTTGCCAAATGCTTTTGCAGATAAGATAGTTGATGAGCCTCCTCATCGGCCTGAGATGGCGTAAATCGCCTGCTATTGCTACGTGCAAGCTGCAAGAGCAGACAAAAGATCATCGTTAACAGTTAACCAACCACTTAAACAAGAAATCGGCATGCTTGAGCCATCAAAACTGCAAACGCGTGGGCATAAAGAAACTTATGTATGAAGCCCAGAAGCAATATAAATGCAGTAGAGTGAAACCGAAGTGAACAAACTTATTAAAGCAGGACCGAACCAATAAAAGTTAGTGTTAAGATGTCGAGATAAATGTCATCAAAAACCTTGGAAAAAATAGATACTAAGTAGAACAACGTACATTGAAGAAACTTAAATTTTTTTAAGATCATAATTTCGTTATATACTCAAGTTCATTATTCCGCAGTCAGCACAGTAGCAGTCAGAATATAAATGCCTATGCATAACACAAACTTAGGGAATGTCTGTGCATCTAGAAATCAATATGAAGTAAGCATCAGAGTTAGCTGGATGCTCAAGCAGGATTCACATAGGCTCATCAAGATCATCACACTTCAGCAGTTGAATCTGATAAAAAAAAGTTGGCACATTGATGACATTCTCACGCCCTAAATAAAATTGCAAAAGCATCCGTTTTGGCACCACAATTCAAACTATTGAATATACCCTCGTCATGAAAACTTTCAAATTCTCCGCATTAGTTCAACAATACATACAAGCACAAAATAAAACGAACACCTGACCAAATTTGCAATCCGCTATTATGGACACTACAAATTCCAAAGGAGTAGGGCGTCACCTGCAATGGAGACAGGGCCGATAAATATCCGTCGAACGCGGAAGTGGATGGCCAAACATCGGCAACCGCGGCGGAATCCCTATGCGACCTGGGGAGCAGCTTCTTGTACGATTGGATGTACAAGAAAAGGACCAGATCATTCACGTCGGCGCCGACGGAGTCGACCTCGTCGGGCTTGGCCCGGGCGAGGGGGTCGGCGTCGGAGTGGAGGACGGAGGCGAGGGTTTCGAGGACGAGCCGGGCGTGATCGGACGAGATCTGGAGCGACTCGGCGAGCGGGGCGGGGGCGACGCGGCGGGGCGGGGCCCGCCCGAGGAGCTTCTGCTTGAGGGGGAGGAGGGCCTGGATCGGGTCGGTGAAGACGAGCTTGGGGATCGGGAGGAGGCCGTGCTCGAAGGGCTCCCGCCGGGGGTGGAGGAGCAGGGGCGAGCTAGGGTTCAGTGCGGCGGGCGGCGGCGGCTGATCGCGCGCCGGCGCAGACGGCGTCGGGTCGGGCGAGGCGTCGGCCATGGGCGGCGGGGGATCGGGAGTTCCGGCGAGCTCCGGGGGCGGGGGGGGGGGGGAAGATGGAGATCGAGAGCTCTGCAGATCCTTCGGAAAATGATGAGAGAGAGAGAAGAGAGAGAAGGGGCGAGCGAGTAGAGAGGGGAGAGTGACGGCAGCGATCGCGTGTGCTCGGGCGCACCGGTGCAGGCGACGCGGCGGCTTCCTATTGGGTGCTGCGTTGGTACACCGGATAGGACGGTGGTCTCGGTGGCTGCGGAACGCGATCGTCGTTGTTTCGCTCCAAAGAAAAAGGGGGAAGAAAAACCGAATTATGTCGATAATAGAAATTGAAATCCCCTAAGTTGCACGGGATATTGTAATATAAATAAAATTATAGGATTTTTCACAATGAGAATAAATTATTAAAAAAACATTGATTTTTTTTTCAAGTTAAATTCAGTATAAGTTGTTTTTTTTCATTTTTATTTCTTTTTTATATCATTGTAAATGCTTAGGTTACGTGAATAAATCCAACTTATTTACTTCACTTGAGATTTGAAACGATTGGATATACTTTCGTTATTAAAATACACTAACGTTTTACAGACACTTGAACTTTCAATAATTAAATACCAATGATCTGTCGTATATTTGCGCGAATCTAATTATCCATAGATAGTCATAAATGTCTTATTAAGAAAGATTAAAAAACACCTGAAAAAAGGTAGGTACTTCAATTCTATAATAGTTAATTTCGCTGATTTATAAGTGTCATTGATGGCTTTGCAATTTAAAATTATAAAATGGAATAAACTAATATAATCTTAGTTAGATCGACCGCAATACTATTGTTAGAGAGTTAATTTCTTTTCAATTGAGCGAATAAATGATTTATCGTACATTTTTTGTTTCCAACTGGCTAGTTGACAACCGAATTTTTCATTTGAAAAATACAACTAGATTATTACATGTGTTTTTTTTGTATTTGGATAAATTAAATCAATAACATATTTGTTTGACAAGACTCGAAAGTCTAGAGTTCCCAATTAATAATCTTAAATTTATTTGAAAAATCAATTCGTCACTTCTAACTTTTTGGTACTTTGGGTGTGGCAACATTCACACGCTAATTATAACTTTAACAGATTTTTCTTGATTGATTAAATCCATAATTAAGCTTTTGAATTTAGTTCTGACTAGATTATAACTCGCGCTTTGAGTGGAATTGCTATAAAAGTAGGACACTTACGATAATACATGAAAATATTATATTTCCGCATCATATGAGAAATTAAGTAGTTAAACTTGGATGCTAATTTAGATGTACTTGTTGAATGTGAATTTCTCGTACAACTGTTTCGACAACTAATTGATATGATTGAAAAACATTCATAGGACATCTGGCACGAGGCCCATATGGCAAAACAATTAAGTAAAAAAAACAACTTAACAAAATAAATTCATATAAATAGTAAGAAAGAAAATTATCAAATTCGAAACACTTTTGACATCTAAATTTTCACTTAATATTTGAAATTTGTGATCGAAACTCTTGTACGTTTGGTCGACTGGATAAAAGTCAGGATAGGATATATTTTATCCTATCCTATGTTTGGTGGTAGTCCAGGATAGAATAAGGTCAGATATAGACCGGATATAGCCCCGATAAAAAAATCCGGGAGGGTGGGATAGACCCGAATAAGATTTCTAATGCCTATTTTTCCAGAAACCCTACACTCCACTCGTCATCATCTTCATCCCCACACCTTGTGCGCTTTCACCAAAAAAATTTCTCGACTTTTTTTCCTTCACTGACTCCTCTGGACCCGTGAATAGCAAAAAAGAAAAAATTATCCTATCCGACTTTAAATACATAGTCCACCAAACAATGGACAAGATACGAAGAAATTCTAGGATTTCTTATCCTATCCTATCCAGTCCTATCTTATTTAGAAATTCGAACGACCAAACGCAGTCTTGAGGTTTAATTCCTAGTAAAAATTTTATCATTTTAGTTATATTTACTCGTTGTATTTAGTTTTCATTATGTAGGCTGACCTAATTCAAACCAAGCCCATTAGGCCTGGTCCAGCAAATCAGGCGAGATTTCTCCTTCTGTTCCGCCGAGATTTGCTTCATTTTTCCAGCTGCAAAATCAAAAGTAATCCCTCTCTTAAGATGAGCAAAATTTGTACTAAAAAATCAATTGGGTAGAGAACATTTGGGTTGGAGTTCATGGGCTATTCTCTCTTTGGGAGTTCGGATTCAATTTTGATAGGTAAACCCTAAATTTTTTTTTCCAGGAACTCGGATCGAGGCGAGACAATTCTTTTGTTTTTTCATCGTGAAACTAGACTACCCCGATTGATGAATTACGTGTTTGAGTTTGGCCTTCACATTTGAATGGGATGAAATGTCAAAAAATAGGTGCATTGTAGTCTTTAGGACTATTACACATCAAATGCCGTGAAGGAATTGTGGGCTTGACTATTCTGTAGGGCTCCATAGTGCTTATTATCTCCGACTAGTCAACGCATCATGAGCACCTTTGCCATCGCCTATCGGTGAAGGTGGCAAAAAGGGTTCATTCATAGCCTATTTTCAGACTCATATTTGATGGGATTGTTTGCGGGTTACCTACGATATGAAAAAAGCAGGTTCAGACCGAGATTAAGGACCCAATTTAGGGAGAGAGAGATCCAATGCCGCAAGGCACTGGCGATATAGCAGCGGCTTCGGGCAACAAGCCTGTCCTGCGAGGCAGGGTGACCTCTACACCGAAAGTTGTTAGCTGCCTCGGTTCTCACTGGACCTCATACCATTTAATAACTGAAATGGAATTAGTTAGTCTCGCCTATATCGAGCGCACACGAGACTTGTTTTGGAGTTGGAGCACCCTCAATGTAAGGGTCCCAAAAAAGTAAAGGAGATGCTTAGGCTGCGCATGACAAGTTACCAAACAGTGTTTGATTCTATTTTTTTGTTCCTAAAATCAGTTTGAGAACAGAAATGCGTTTGTTTAATTTTTTGATTTTGGGCACAATTTTGTCAAAAATTGTTCCCAGAATCAGTTTTCAAGAATAAAAAAAAAAGTAGTTTCTTGATTCTAGGAACAATTTTGAGAATTAATTTTTTTTTCTTCTTCCTTTTCTTGATTTTTAATGTAGCTTCTAATGTTCGGCCCGAAGACCGCCCTCACCGGATCTGACGAGAATAAAATATTTTAATAAAAAATATTATTAATAAAAAAATTATTAAAATAAAAAATATTTTAGGCCAAAAAAAGAAAAAATATATATTTTTAATAAAAATATTCTAATAAAAAATATTATTAATAAAAAAAATATTTTACTTGCCATGGCTAGCGACCAGGCCATGGACAAAAAAAAATAAAAATGTATATTTTAAATAAAAATATTTTAATAAAAAAATATTTTACAGGCCATAGCCGGCGATCAGGCCATGGCCACAAAAAAGAAAAAAAATATATTTTTAATAAAAATATTTTAATAAAAAAATATTTTACCCGCCATGGCCGGTAACCAGGCCATGGCCAAAAAAATAAAAATATATATTTTTAATAAAAAAAATATTATTAATAAAAAATATTTTATCGGCCATGGCCGGCGACCAGGTCATGGCCCAAAAAAATAAAAATGTATATTTTTAATAAAAATATTTTAATACAAAATATTATTAATAAAAAAAAATATTTTACCGGCTATGGCCAAAAAAAATAAAAATATATATTTTAAATAAAAATATTTTAATAAAAAATATTATTAATAAAAAAAATATTTTACCAGTCATGGCCGGCGACCAGGCCATGGCAAAAAAAAGAAAAAATACTTTTGATAAAAATATTATTCATAAAAAAAATATTTTACCGGTCATGGCCGGCGAGCAGGCCATGGCCAAGAAGGAGGAAAAGAAAAAAAGAAAAGAAAAAAAAAGAAAGAAAGAAATATTAAAATATTTAAAAATATTATTAATAAAAAGAAATTTTGTGGCGTTACCAAACACATTTCTTTTCTTTTTCTATTCTAGGGATGGAATTTTGGGCCGTTAACAAATGCCATGAAATGCTCAGAATCAATTCCGGGCATAGAATCAAAAAGAATCATTTCTGAGTAGAATCTGTTCCCGGGTATAGAATCGTTGTCATGCGCAGCTTTAGTATATCCATAAAAAAAAGGTTAACAATTTCCCAAAAAAAGAGAAAAAAAAAATTCAAGAAAGATGGCTCCCGAAATTCCACGCCTAACCCTCTTTTTGACCTTTTTCCCTTTTCCCAATTTGGGGACGAATTTTGGTGCTGTGCATAAATGGCTTTGAATGTGCCCGTTTTAATGCTTCGCCATCTCTTCAAGAGGTAAGTAAGGTAGAGGTGACAACCGTGTTCAGGTATCTTCTTTCTCATTGCATTAATTTCTTTCAGTCGTTTAGCGGAACAAATTTTGTTTTTCAATACAGCAAGAAAGGAGCACATGGACACCAAAAATTTTCAGAATCTAGCTAGAAATAACTTTTGTTATGTTTATTTTACTATTTACCTAATTGAATGGACAGACTTTAGATGGATATGTTCAAACAGGATCTATTTGTTTGATTATTCGAACTAGTAGTTTGTTGGAAAAAGTTGGTGACAAATGTGACCTGACCATTTTCTTCGGATCATGCGGCTTCATGTTAGAACCATCTATCTGTACTATTCAGATGTAATCGGTCTCAAGGTGGATCGATTCCTGGCCTTAACCGGGAACTTGACCTGCTGACTCTTGGCTTCGGTCTGCCTCTACCTAGGAACCAGCCCATTTTCTGTTCTGTCTTGTGTTTTTAATAAGTTGTTTAATAGACGATTCGTTAGCTAATTCATCCTACCTTTGAGCGTGGCCAAATTTTTATAAAAAAATATATAATTCGTATTATTTTAACTATGAAAGCATTTATTGGTGAACTTGTTCTATTGTTGTTATGTTGAAGTTCATGGTTCATTTCTCTATGGGTGCAAAAGTTTTTTTCGATGCGACTTCAAAACTAATTTAGAATCAGTTCAACCTAGAAACAGAACTGGTTGAATTAGTTCCCAAATAGTTACGATGGTTTCAGCCTTGAAACCTGAAATAATAGATTTTAGTTAACTAAGGATGACATTAGGATTAAAAATGCTTGGTAGAGAATGAGAGAGATGTGTACAAATTAAAAGGTTACAAGTGGCTAAATAAAAATAATGATTGGAGTGAGCATAAGATCACCCAAGTAAATTCATGAATGATAATGATTATTTGATTTCTAATAATTCAAGCTTCTCAAGAGATGTCATGAATGATGTCATTTTAAGGGTAGATTCAATGGCACAAATAAAAGCATTTGGGTTAAAATAATTGGTGGAAAATAAAGAGAGGTCTTCAAGTAGAAAAGCTACGGGTGGCATAATCATGTGGTCCCAAAGTATATATTTTGTTAAGGGCCCATTTGACAAGTTGCCAAACAGTGAAATTTTATTTTTTTGTTCCCAGAATCGATTTAGGAACAGAAATCCGTTTATTTAATTTTTTATTTTTGGGCACAAATTTGCAAAAAATTATTTCCAGAATCAGTTTTGGAACAAAATTAAGAAGCAAAAAAAGGTAACTTCTTGATTCTAGGAATAATTTTTTCATTTTTGATTTTTCTTGGTTTTCTTTTTCATTCTTGGTTTGTTCTTCTTCCTTTTAAATTTGTTCTTCTTCTTCTTTTTCCTGGCCTGCCGCCGGCCATCGGCGATCGGCCACAAACCAAGGTCGGCGAAGGTGTCGTGGCCCTCACCGCTTGGGTGAGGGGGCTCGCGACCGCGACGGCGAGACCTTGCCCAACCATGGCAAGGCCGACCTCACTGTCGCGACCCAGGTGAGGGAGATGGGTCGGATGGTGAGGTCAACCTTGCCCAACCAAGGCGAGGGCGGTGGCGAGGGCCGCGATGCCCTCGCCGGCCCTAGCCTATGGCTGGTCGCCAGCCCGATGACTAACCATGGCCAAGGAAGGGAAGGGAAAAAAAGAAAAAAAAGGGAAAAAAAAAGAGAAAGAAATATTAAAAAATTCAAAATATTATTAATAAAAAGAAATTTTGTATAGTTACTAAACGTATTTATGTTCTTTTTAGATTCTAAGAATAAAAATTTTGGACAGTTACTAAACGCTTTCAAATGTTTAGAATTTATTTCCAGACACAGAATAAAAAATAATCATTTTTTAGCATAATCAGTTTTCAGGTACATAATCATTGTCATATACACCCTAAGTGACCAAAACATTTAGTAAATTAGTACATAAATAAGGAAATCACCGTTTGTTATAAAACATTAATAAATCAAAAAAATATTTCGAACCCACCAAAACATTCCACGAAAATTACTAAACATTAGGAGAATCGCAACTCAATAAATTTTAAAATTTGCAAAACTGTCCAATACGTATCTAAGAGCGCATCGGTCTGTGTTGATAGATATTAAGGCAATAAATTAATCACTATCGCTCTACACAATCAACGTACATGTCAACATCTATTAATTTAATTCTAAAGCATTGCACTCTAGGCGATTACAGTAGCGGAAAATCATCCCTCACACTTTCTGTTTGTCGCAAAATTAATGACCCACCTGAGATTCCATATGAGCCATCCAAAACTCCAAGTTACTTAACTTTAGATCTTATATTTATCACTTCGGATGTCACAAATATAAAGTGATTTTGCTTAATCTTTTGACTTCATATTTTTTACACAGATGCACCATATATGCTAGGGATGTGCAACCAAATTAGTTTTATCCTAGAACTAGACCTGATGACCCCAAAAATTGGTCTAGTTTCAAGTTTTAGGTTCCAAATTATTGGAATCGGCGGGAACTGGTCCGATTCCAATTTTGAGTGAAAAATCACCCAAAAACCGGACCGAACTTGAAACCAGTTTCATAAAACCTAAAAATCCTAATTTTTTTTTTGGCATCTTTTTTTCTATCTCTTTCTTTTTCTCTATTCTCTCCAACCTCACTTAGACATTTCATGACTTTCCCTTGATTCACTCTCCTCCTTGCTCGCTTATGGCTCGTCATTGCTCGTTCGAGCCTTGCAATTCTTGCTCATTCCCAACTTGCCTTTGCTCGCTCTGTCTTATTCATCTTTTACTTTTAATCATTTGTTGCTTATAATTTTTTGGTAACAAAAAATGGAACAAAAAAAATCAAAAGAAAAACAGGTTCTCGAGTAGACCCTAGAACTAGACCAGAAAAACAGTATCGGTTCCAGGGCAAATAGGATAGGTTCCAAGTTCCAAAAACTGAGAACTGGGTCTAACATGATAGGTTCTAAGTATTGACACCACCTACCTTGAAAACCGATCACCCCCACTATTTGCTAGTGTCATGGGTCAACACTTGAGGTCATAACTGTGCAACACTTGGGCTTCAAATGACTCCTTCACCCCTTACTTGGGTCGCCTAAGTTCAACCTTATCACTCAACCTTGGATCGTCAAGAGAGAAGTCTTTAGGAGGATGATACAAACGAAGGGATGAGACCTTTATATATATTTGAGCCCCTCCAATTATAATTGTAGATCTCCTCTTGATGTCATTGCAGAGATTCAATTCTATAACTAACATATACCCCTATTAAATATAAGAGTTCTCTAAAATACATACATAAGAGTCTCATAATACCCCTAGGAGTATTAGAGTATTAGAATACCATCTCCTCAGTTGGCTTTGAAAACTTCCCATCTATTACACTAGTTAGTGGGATAGCATCTAGAATATGCTTTAAACGGATTATTTCTCCATTCACTTTTGTTTAGGTTATAAGCTTCATCTTCATCTTCAAAAGCTGAATTTTTTAATCCTCTCTTCATATTTCTTGCTTTTCCTACTCGATTATTTACCATCTTACAACTAGTGGTGTCAAATGGGTGGGTTGGGTCGGGTTTGGGTCGGGTCATAAATGGTCCGACCCAAACTGACCCATCAACCCGTTTATGACCCATTTATACGCAATGTAATTTTCTTGACCCATACCCAACCCGACCCATACCCGACCCAACCCGTATTGGTAAAACACTTCCATATTTAATTTAATATAAATTTTTATGATTTAAAAAAAATTATATTGCTAATTTGTGGACAATTGTTATAATTTTAAAATTTAATTTTTTAGCTTTTTCTTTTTCTTTCTTTCTTTTTTTTCACAAATCTTGAAATGGATTTGAGTTTTAGTTTTGAACTAAATATAAATGAGATCTTAAAAAATTAACATCTGTTGTTTTTTTTTAGTCGGATAACACCCATTTAATAATACATTATTTGATACAATATTTTTTAATTTTAATTGCCCATAAAGAAGTGCACAAATATAAAATAATAAAATCAATAATTATAATAATAAATTCATAAAATCAGGTTTTAGGTTCAAAAGTATATACATTATAGACCTATCAAATAGGTCCAAAATCCACTCATGTTTGCTTAAATAGGTCGATAATAGGTCATTCCTTTTTTTCAAAGCAGCCATAATGGGTTTTAAAAATAAGAAGGCCAAAATATATGTCTTAAATGCCCACATGTTCTCCCGCCGCACCTCTTCCTCCTCCTGGTGAGAAGGCATTCTTGAATCCTTCATCCATTGCTAGATTATGGCCACCATGGTAACAGACTATGCAAGTTTTGCAATGATCAATCAAATATCAAAAAGGTGTCAATGGGAATGACCCACATAACACCGAGCTCACAGCGCATTCGCACAAAAGAGCCGACAGAATTCAAGGATTGGCGAAGCAAAAGAAAGCAACTGTAGGGAAAAAAATTGAACATTCTCACCTCAACGAAATTGGTGAACTTGGGATCTCTATTGACCACCAACCGATGAACCTAGAAACCCAGCAACCCAGCGCCTCTGGTATGGATCGTAAGAGCTGAAGTTAGGAGTTAGGACCACAAGTAAATTGGAAAGAAAGTGACAAACTAATAAAAAATAAGTTAAACATGTAAATAGTACGTATGCATCTTAGACAAAACAACCTAATCAAGACCTATTTTTCCTAATCATTTATTTAATTTTTTAGTTTATCTTATATATATATTTTTCATTTTTTCAGACCACCACGAAGTTCAATTTTTTTCCCTTTCCTTTTGAACCTTTTATTTATCTTACTCTCACGCCCAAACACAAATTCAAGTTAGTTGTCTAGGTGAATCAATTTCGTCTTCTTCCTTTTTCTTGCTCATGGCCAGGCTAACCTTCCTCAGGCACCAAACCCAATTCGTTGATACTCAGCGGAAATACATCATCAAACCTACTCATCGATCGTCTCCATTTTCTACTCTTACCCATTAAACTGGGTCCTTAATGAAGCTTCAATCGAACATAAACTAATCTAGCAACCAACAAGAAAATTTATGCAAGAGCCGCAAGTGATAGCTCAGCATCATCAGATATCGTATAACCAGCAAGCAACAACCCCGATCCGGCATGAACGCAAACACAAATTCGCATTGCATTTTACATCCGCTAAACACATATTCACATTCACTTGCAGAGAAGACATGGTCCAAATGGGTCGCATCCCCGCTAAACACATAAACACATATCAACTAGCGGATATCCCATGTATTGCTACCGGAAAGATAACCACAGACCGAGTCGCATCCCTGTCTGTTGTTTGCTGATGCCGAAGCAGTTCGCACTACATCTGAGATTAGTTCCCGCTCATGCCCGGGGCTTCCTAGGTTGTTTTTCCCATCATTGGGGCACAGGGCGTATTCAAGAAAGAAAATTACTGGCAAATCACAACATGCTTTCGGTGATTTTGACAGCAATACGTTTCGACACATCAAAATCATCGGAAGTCCCACGGTAGTGCAGGCCATGTTAACTCGCACAAACCCCCAAATTTTTCCTCATCCTAGTCATGCCAATCCATCGTCACTCAATCTTTCGCACGCTGTTTGATATCAGAACCGCAAGACATGGTCCAAAACGCAGCCAAATCGACGCCAAACAATTCGGGTCTAGATTTACGAACAGAGAAGAGAGCTCCAAGGAAAAACACAGCCGATAACAATTTCCACCGACGCCAATCACTATCACCATCGCCCGCGACACAATCTCCAAAACCAGGAAGAAAAGATAAAAAAAAAAAAACAAAAATCGTTCCAAAATCATCCTATGCCCTGTCGGAGAAGAGTGCGAAAACGGTACCTCCTTCCCCGAGCAAAGGAAGTGGCGAGCAACAGAGAACCGAGCGACTGGTCTGAGCGAGAAGCCGGCGAGCAATTGGTTTGAGCTCGAGCGAACGGGGCGAAGACGGCGAGCGAGCGAGCCGGCGAACGGAGCGAAGACCGCTAGCGAGCGAACTGAAGAGGGGGCTGTGGCGCGAAGGGGGAAGAGATTGCCAGGCTTTTCATGATGGGTTATCAAATGGGTCGTAAATGGGTTCAGAATATACCCACTTAAGACCCATATATTTTGACATTTTTTTGTTTGAAACCCATTAAGGCTGATCTGGAAAAAAAAGAATGACCCATTAGCGACCCATTTAAACAAACGTGGGTTCATAAATGGGTTCTGGACCCATTTGACAGGTCTACTTACAACCATACCAAGAGACGGTATTTATTTACAAGTGAGATTAAAAATATAAATTCCCTAACTAATGGAGACTTGTGCACTTTATCTGATTAGTGTTCATTAATGGGATTAGATTCCATCACTTATTGGCTTATTCATTTATTATATTCCATATTTAATAGGCTTATCGATAGTAGCAATGGACTTATTTTTGCAAAAGCTTGAGGGAGATGCAAGAAAGGTTTTTCTTTGGCCAATGAAAAAATATATTTTTTTTAATTTTCATCTTAATTTTTCTCTTTTGTTGTTAATTGGTACACAAACTGGCAATAGTTAACAACAAAATATTAGGATTGTGGGAGTACAATTTTATCATATATAGTTATCTCTTTTTCTATATATCGCATATATGTATGTATTAACGAAAGCATGTTCCTTAAAGTATGTGTCCCTTTTATAAGTATATATGTCACGTGGATCCATTGAAATGAAAAACTATGATAAGTTGAAAGAGCCGTAACTAATCTTGTCTTCCTATAACTCATTATGCGTTTGTAAAAAAAAAAAACAACAAGAAAAAATTTTGGTGATGATTTGCACAACAAAAGTAAAAGCCTCCAAAAGCATTTGACCATGCTACAAAGCTGTTCATATTCAAGTTTTTTCTGGCTTCTACTTGACAATTAATCAACAAATTTATGTAACAATGTGGATAAGAATTACGTTCTTTGGAAATTTTTTGCACAACAATACCCACTTCATTTTTTTAAGAAAAAAAAGAAAATAAAGGGTGATGCTATTTCCACACCATTTTTGCTAAAACACACTTTTTTTTTGTCAACTTACACAAATTACCCTTCAGTCACAAGATTCTATTCAATGTTTATAATTAAGTTTTCCCTGCTCTCAACATATTTAATTGCATCACCTATCTCGTTCACATACCATATTAGTGATAAGTTTGCAAAAATAAATTAGTTAAATTTTCTCCAATGTCCTTTTAAATTGTGAAGTAAAAGATGTATTTATTTTAAGTGCGACTATCTTTCAAAGTCGGAAAATTTGTTTTTCCTTTTGCGATCACGAGTTCATTGATTTGTTGAAAATGAAATATTGATAATTTGATTTATTAGAAAATCGCCCATTTATTATTTTGTCTAACTTTCAAGGGATGATATGAAAATTCAAATTTCATTACAGCTTCTTCATATTCAAACTTACATTTAGTCCTAGTAAATAAATTTGAGAACAACATTGGTAACTTTCTTCGTGATTAAAAAATAAAAAAAAAGTTTAGTCTTGATCTTTCTCCTTCCTTTTCTTTTTTTAATCATTTCCTAATCATCATGTTTGAAGATTGCAATGAAACAATTGAATTAAATCCTCAAATCTATCTGAATACACGTTTTAGTTTTGTTTTTGTTATTCGAAGTAAAACCAAATGGTTCTCTTCAAGTTACATTCTAGAAAAAATAAAAAATTATAAATTTGAATTACATCGAGATAGGAAAGTAGCATCCGGAGAGGAGATCTTCTACCTACGGCTAAATTTTTTCTTAATTGGTTGAGGAACCTTTACTTCCAAAAACAACCTGCATTGGCAATGGAATGATAGCTCTTTTACATTTTCCGATCACCTTTGTTAGACATTAACTTTCAAGACCCGAACTAAGTTAGAAAGTTGGAGTTGAGGTCCCTATACATTGGGTATGTAAATCTTATGTAAACTTTGATCCTTCAAAATCTTGGCACAATCAAGTGCCAGCCTTGGGTTAATCTTTGCAATATCATAACCCACAAAGATTAAGAAAAATTAAGGGATAGTAGCACAAATGTTCTTTGAACTTTGGTTCAATGTTTAGTATCGTTTATGAATTTTTAATTTGTTCAATGTAATCCTAGAACTATTGGCAATGTTCAATGTGGTCTCTATACTCTATTTAAATGCATAAAAGTTCAAGCACAGCATTAAACATTGGACCAAAGTTCGAAAATCAGTTTGAACAAATTAAAAGTTTAAGAACGATATTGCATATTAGACCAAAGTTTAAGGACCACAATGAACAAGAAACGATGTTGCGTATTGGATCAAAGTTTAGGGATCATTTGTTTCATTTTACAAAAAATTAAATAAAAACTATGAACCAAAAAATTCAAAACGCACAAATTCCTTTAATTGAATAGGCATCCGAGGATCAAATTTCAGCACAAAATCACATACTCAACAATAGTTACACGGACCTCACATCCAACTTTCAAACATTACAAATTTTGATTGTTAAGAACATATTACCCCACAGAAAAGTTTGTACAATGCTCAAAAGAGGAAGGGCAGCGCTCCCAAGCCTCAAAAGCTAATGTCTAATTAGGGGTGCGTTAGTTTTGTGGAAAATTTAATGATAAAGGACAATGTTTTCTGAAAAATCATTTTTCAAGAAAACGCTTTATTTTCTTTTGTTTGATGATACATGATGGAAATTGTTTTCTGATATTTGGATATCATTAGAAAATGATTTCAATCTCATGATTTTATTTTAGGCAAAAAAAAATCAAAATTTTGAATTTTTGTATTTCTCTTTTTTATTTTTTCTTTTCTTATTTTGAAAATTTTGGAATTTTTTTTATTATTTTTATTTTTCTCTTTTCTTTTTTTTCTTTTCTTTCCTTTTCTTTTTCCTCCTTACTCCGCCGCAACCGGTCAATGACGGCCACCAGCGAGCTTGAGGCTCGCCCAACAATGGCCACAGGCGAGCTCTAGCTCGTAGGTCTCAGCCAAGCCTAAGCTCGCTTGGATCTGGCGAGCCACGAGCTCGCTGGACTCGACGGAGCTCGGGCTAGCGAGCTCATAGATCACTGACCTCAATGGAGCTCGGGCTTGGGCGAGCCTTGAGCTCGCTGCCAGAGGCTGCGGGTTTGTCGGCCTAGGGCGAGCTTGAGGCTCGCCGCCAAAGGTCGCCGCAAGCTCACCAGCCGTCACCATGGTCGGCAACAGGACAAGGAAGAAGAAAAAGAAAAAAGGAAGAAAAGAAAAAAAATGAAAAGAATAAATAATAAATAATTCAATTTATTATAAAAATAATAAAAATGATTTTTAAAAAATAAAAAATAAATAGAACTTTGAATTTTTTAAATAAATATTTTTATAAGAACAAACATTTCATTAATTAAGAACCCGAGCCCGAGCGCCAAGGACATGTGCATGGCCTTTGTCGACTCAGGGCGAAGGGTCGAGACTAGAGTTCGAGCATTGGAGACCTAAGTATGGCCTTTATGGACCCAAGTTCGAGTGCTGGAGCATCGGAATGGGCACTAGGGGTTTGGGTTCAACCTCGATGGACTCAAGTGTGGGCACTAGGAGCCCGAGCCTTGGACACTGAGGTCTCGAGCCTAGCCACTGAGACCTAGTCCTGAATGTTGATACTCAGGAACTAGGATTGGGGTTTTTGTGCCACAGTGTAGAGTTTCGGGTTCAAGTACCGGTAGTTGTCATAATTCGGAAAATGTTTTTCGGTTCTTCAAAAGAGAAAATCGTTTTTCTGAATTTAAGCTTTGGTAAGGAAACCTTTTCTGTTGACTAGGAAAACATTTACCGTTGACTCATTTTCCTAAACAAACCAAACGCTGGAAAATGAGGAAGTGTTTTTCCGGAAAATATTTTCCTTGAAATAAACGGATCCTAAAAACAACCTCATATTTTCCATCTATTGTACAACAAAACAATGCAGGGTTGTTTAAAAGGCGTCGCGGCATTGAGTAACCTGTGAAGATTATGAATACTAGGTAACAGAGTAAATTTTTTAACTTCTAACACAATGAACATAAGCATGCACCACATGCATTTTTAACTAAAAAACTACGAATGCAATCATCAACAAATAGTCTTGCAACAAAGTTAAAATGGCTCAAAGTCACTGCACAAGAGTCCAACAAGGCGGTTGATGATTTTTATTGAAAAAATGCTCAAAATTTTTAGATAAATGCGTTGTTTAATATTTAATTACTCTAACAAAAAGTTCTACCCAAGCAATCAAAGTTGTTCCTAGATTTTCTTTAGAGATCGATCAGGGAGAAAATGGCGACGGGAGCAAGATGGTCTTTTAAGATAACCTTCTGAAAAATATCATCCACACTAATTGACACTCATGTATCACACATCTAAGAAACAAGGGCAACAAATTCAAAGACAAGTAGCTATCTATACAATGACAAGAACTCAGCATGGAAAGTTAAAATGGTAAAAAAAGGTTAATAACAAATGAATTTTAAAAGAAAAGAGTGTATTAACATGAATTTTATTATTGGCCTTTTTTTTGTTCTTATGTTGTCTTTTACCAGAGTTTGTCGTATCAACGGTTTGTTGTTCAATACTTGAACGAACAAAGGAGATTAGCGAATTTTCTACTGCAGAGCATGCCTCGAGAATAGCATGATCAAACATATAATTAGCTAGCTAGAAGCTAAAGCTTCTCCGCCTTCGGTTTTTGAGATTCCAGAATTGCCTCCCGCATTACCTCCACCAGAACATGAGCAATTGTCTCACGGTATGCAGCATAAAGTCTGGACTTTGAGTTAGATCCTCTCTAAAAAACCATTTTCGACTTGCTATAAACATGCTTATCTTCAAAATAAGTAATTTGCCTTAAAATGATGTTAGCGAATCTTAAAACATGCTCAATCAACATAAAAAAAATTTGTTTTAGCGAAAATGATGTGGAAATAGGGTTACTAGTATGCTTTTATCCAACTTGGAATTCCTCTTCATCCTTTAATTAAACATATTATAGCGGCTTATAAAACTTGAGTGTAGTTAGCTTACGGATACTATAAATTTTTCCTATAACAACTTCCATTCACATGCAATGCGTGTGCAATCATTACTAGCATCACTAAACATTGAAGTTCGATTTATGAGCTTCCGTAGTTGCAAAAATCAAGTCAATCATACGTCAGACGGAAAGTTATGTGCAGTCAAAATTTAATCATTTTTTTAATCAAAATTCCTTAAAAATAATTAGTATCATGAATTTGTTATAGAAAATTAGAGGAGAACCAAAATTTATAGTGAAGAACGAATAAAAATCCTCAATTGAGTCTCTAGCTGAAAACAAATTTGGATATTCTTTTTTTTTTTGATATTTTAGAGGAAAATGGTTCTTTTTAAAAGAAAGATTAAAAAAAATAGAAATTTGAATTAAATCGAGATAAGAAATTAAACATATCATTGATTGTTAATTTGACTAAAAAGATATTAGCAAATATAATAAGGCTAATTTGGTCAATTAACATAAAAAATGTATTATAGTAAAAAAAATGTGGCAATAGGGTCACCCAAAATATATCATGTGCATGATTATGACAACTAGATCCACATGAAAATTGTCCCAAAAGTCATAAACTTATTGCACTTTTACCAATTGAGTTCTAAACCTTTTCCACGTTTGCTAATTAAGTTCATTCGGCCAATTTTGGCTGGAAATCACTGATGAGAACACCAGCGATCCTACGTGGCTCGATTGGCACTAATGAGATAATTTTAATATTTTTTAAATATTTGTTAATTTTCTTTTTCCTTCTTTTCTTTTCTTTGTTTTGTTTATTTTACAGCTCTGGCTGGCGAGGTTACCGGCCACAAGCGAAGGCATCATGACATCAATCATGGGTGAGGGCCTCTACGCCCTTGCCCAAATCTAGGCAAGGGCTGCGACGCCCTTACTGGCCACAAGCAAGGGGCTTGCTCTCTTGGATTTGAGCGAGGGCTGCTTGGCGATGGTCATCGGCAACCTCGTCGGCCAAAGTTGTAAAATAAAAAACAAAGAAAATAAAATAAAATAAAGGAAAAATGAAAATTTTAAAAAATCGAAAATATTATTAAAAATTGTCCACGTCAGCGTCGATCGTGCCACATAGGATGGCCAATATCCACGTTGGAGATTTTTGGCAAAAATTGGCCGAATGGACAATTTATAAAAAGTGAAAAAGTTTACGACTCAATTGGCACAATTTTTTACCAAAAAATTTGCACAATTAAAAGATTTATGATTGAATTAACAAAAATGCAATAGGTTTAGGACTTTCTTGGTAGTTTTCACCTAGATCCACCATTGAAATAAAATAACTAGAAAAAGAAGGAAAGCAAATAATTTGGGGTTAACCTCTTTAGATACTGCTCGGATGATTAAGGATAATTTGTCTTTTCAGGGAAAATGATATAAATTTAATCATATAGAGAGTCAAAATAGCCCCCACCTTTAAAATTTTAAGAGTTTGAATGGTAGAAGCAAACTGTACATAAATCTTTTGAAGTAATCTGGGAAGACCATGGAAGGATCAAGTTAGCTGCAACCACTTTGCTCTTCAGTCTCCTCCCACGTGCTATGGCCAGACATATATGCACTTTGATTCATTTTGACTCAATATTGTTATCAAAATGCACATTGATTATGTCCTCCTTAATTAGTGCTTTTCCAATTAGTCCAAAAAAGAGGGAAACAAAAATAAAGAAACAATCGAAATTAGCGCCTCTCCACAAATACAACCTCTAACAATACAGTCATCGATGGATTATGCTGAGTAAATATATCAGCCTATAATTAAAGATTTAATACGTGTTAGATGCACAAAATGCAAGTCAAGGGCGTGCGGGTCTGCGTCAAAAGCAGTTTGTAAGACACATGGCGAAATAGACTTGAATTTGCCGGAGGCGGAGCAAATCACGGCCAGAGAGAGAGAGAGAGAGAGAGAGAGAGTGAGAGAGATTGGATCTGTTGTTTATGTTAAATTAGGGTTTCGGCTCGCCAATGGGTGTCGCTTTCAAGTTGGAAATGTCAACCCAGCAAATCAGCAGAGTTGGTGCGAAACCCTAGCTGCCCGGACGGCTCAAGATCAAGGACAAAGGGCCATTGTATTGGCCATGTTTATCAAATCCATTTGGTTCTTGTTGATGTCATCTGGTACACCTAACCCAAAATAATTTGGTTCTTTGTTCCTTAAACATTATTATAGTTTTATTTTTCTTTGCGAAAAGGAGAAAGATTCGAGTGGGAAAACAAGTACTTCGAGAGATTAATTATGTCCCCGATTACTCTCTAATTTCAAATTAATATATGATACCGAAAAACTTCCAAGATAAGGACAGTAGAATATTAAAAAGGATCAGTACATTAACAAATATTTGCAATTAATGATTACAGATTGCTTATTGAACTAAGCATGAGAAGTCGAATGCATCATATATGCTCTAATAAAAATTGCAAGATTAGATCAAGATTCGGGGACCCTGGACACATTACTCATTGACCAATTTTTTTTGTATTCATTTGGAGAACACCCTTCGTTGAATATGAAAAGTGCAATATGGATTTATGAATGGATATCCTCCATTTTTTATGATTGTTGGGTGATTGACTTCGGGTTTGATGGTTGAAATTGGATGATTCTGTTGTGCCATTCATTGAAAATGTGCCGGTCCAATTGAGTAGGAAATGGCAGGAGATGCTCTTTGTTTTTGAAGGAATAGGACCCTATGATCCTACACACTTGGCCTAAGGGAAGAGACAAGAAAGCATGTGGTTGGTGGGTAACATGCTTGAAAGATTGCAACTCTTGATTTCAGCTTTGGAACATTAAAAACTTTAGTCTCTCTACATATTCTCTTCTTCCTCGTTTGACTTCTTTCTCTATACATTTTGCTGAAGTTTAGGATACGCCTTTGGTTATAAAATGTGCATTGTATTTGAATCCAAAAATCAGTGATTTTTACTCCATAACACAAATACTGCACTTGTACTAATTTAGGCTGCGTTTGGTTCAACTTTGAAAATGCTACTTGGGCAAATGCAAATACCTTTGGGTGAAAGCCCATTGGGGAAAGGCAAATGATGTTTGGTAAAAATATTTTGTAAAGCTACTTTGGGCAAAATATAGCGTTTGGTGAATTTTTTTTGCAAATGGACTTTGAAAATTACCTTATTTATTAAAAAAAAAAACAAAACATACCCATTGCCGGAGCCGGCCGCCGGAGCCCGAGGTCAGGCGACCCCGGCGAGCCAAATCCGCCGCCGCCGGCGGTCGCCCAAGGCCAGGCGACGGCCGCCTGGGTCGCGCGACCCCAGGCGGCCGTGCGACCACCGCCGAGGGTCGCCTGGCCTCGGGCGACCGCCGGCGGCGGCGGATCTGGCTCGCCGAGGGTCGCCCGAACCCAGGCGACATCGCCGGTCCTTCTCCCTCGCCGGCCACCCTCGTCGGCCGCCGTCGCCTACCCGAAGAAGATGACAGCTTCAAACCCTAAAAAAAAAAAAAAAAGGATGAACAGTAGCATTCGTGGAATGCTAGCATTTGGAATGCTAGCATTTGGTCAATGCTAGGCCAAATGCTCAACCAAACACTTCAGCATTTTGGGAAGGGGCTTTCGAGGCCCAAAGCCCCTTCCCAAAGCTGAACCAAACGCAGCCTTAGTCATAAACCTTTTAATTTGGCCAATTTAATCATAGAACATTTTACGTTTTTCCAATTCAGTCCCAAACCTTTTAAATTTTTTTTTTTTGATAACCCAGGGAACCCCCGCACGGCCGACAGCCAGGGAGTAAACCCTGGGGGCGACACGTGCTAGTCACTACACACGTGCCACCGGTTAAGTCACCCTGCAGCGCCCGGGATTCGAACACTCAACCTTTTGCGAGAGGAAAAGTGCGCGCTCCAGCAGCGCCACCCAGGCGGGTGGTATCCCAAACCTTTTAATTGTGCCAATTTAGTTCTAAAATTTTTGACGATTTACCAATTTAATCCTAAACCTTTTAACGATTTGTCAATTTAGTACTTTTAACCAATTTTGGCCGAAAATTGCTAACAGGACGGTCCAATTAGTGCCGAATGCCCTATATGATATGATCGGCGCTAACGTGGATAATTTTTAAAAAATTTTCTAAATTTATTATTATTATTTCTTATTTCTTTTCTTTTTTTCTAACCCTGAGCTGGCGAGGGTGTTGCAGCCATCACTTGTACCTAGGTAAGCACCAACACCCTCACCTAAGCCCTCCCCTTGACTAGGCGAGGGTCGTTGGTGACCTCACCGGCCTAGAGAAAAAATAAAAAAAATTAGAAAAATTTTAAAAAATTATTTACGTCAGCATCGTCTGTGCTATGTAGGGCGGCTAATACTAACTAGATTGCCATGTTAGTGATTCCAGCCACAATTGGCTGGAAGGTTTAAATTGACAAATCATCAAAAGTTTTAAGACTAAATTGGCATAATTGAAAGGTTTATGACTGAATTGACAAATTGTCAAAGTGTTTATGACTGAATTGGCCAAATTGAAAGGTTTATAACTGAATTAGCACAAGTGCAAAAGATTTAGGACTTGTTTGGTAATTTTCCCTAGCATATACATAATGGACTTTTGTATTATTTATCTCAAAGTTGACTTCTACCGACATTTATTGTTTAGTGATACCTAGAAAGCCATGCCTTTTCAGCAGCTAATCGCGGGTGTTGCGAGATTTCCAACTTTGGAATTGAAGGTCACCTATTTAAACCCCAATAACCGTGTGCAAATGACTCTGAATTAAGGCTACTTACATAGTCCAAAGGTATGGACTCAACAGATCCATGGACCTCTAGAAAATCTGGTCTTCACATCCGTGAATTGGATAATTAACAGAAAAAAACATTATTGATTTGTTAGAAAGGAAAACTTTCAATGATGTAATTCTCAGGTAGAAATTGTAAGTTCCTACGCAGATCGGGTATTCAGTCAAATGTATAGTAAAAGTTGTAAATTTGCTAGCAAAAGGCCAAAACTTTTCTTTAAGTGAAAAGTGACGTCCGAAACAAGTTTATCGAACAATTTAGAGCTAATTTTTACTAAACTTTGCCAAATAAACGTGATGCCTTAAATTCTTATGAGGTGTTTAATTAAATCAAGCAAATTACTTCCTATATAGATCCCATTGGTTCCAATTCCATTCAAACTTTAACTGATTAATTCAGCAAATGAAAGAAATTTTGTAGAACTCCTTTATTCCATTTATATCAAAATTTATGAACAAATTGGAGATTGCTTAGAGAAATTATTCAACAAAAATGGAGATTCATTTTCTTTCTTTCCTCTTCCTTTTCCTTAATTTCGAGTGACTGAGCTATACTCAGTAGAAGACAACTCCTTTCTCTAATCCCCTCTGTGTGTCTCTATCTTTTTAGGGATAATGAGGTTAACTAGAGTTGGTGAGTGATAAAGAAAGACAAGTGACTTAGACCCAAAGAAGATATTAGTCAATTTGTCATTTTCTCATTTTCTCTTTACATTTGCTCCAACCACTCATCTATGTCTCCTGTGGCCTGAAAGAGGATTCAAGTGACAAGTCAAAGCTCCAAATAGCTACCGTTTTGACCCAAGGGCCCTTCATCGTTTTCTCCCTACATTGATTATATAACTCGGCGAGAGTCAATAATCATGATTAATCACTGTTTTTTTTACGTTTTGGGAAAAGGGGTTATGCAAATTTGGTACTTGGTGCATCATTAGCATGAAGCGGCTGGTTCAAAGGTAGTGTATCGAATCTAATGTTTTGCAGATACATACGTCAGTCTAATGCCTGAAATTGCGAAAAATGAGAAACCTATGATGAGTCACGATCGGGACACGTCAACCCGCTGATTTACCGGCGAATGGCAATTGTGGAGCTCAACTAATTTGGAATTCTTAGTGCAGCGTTTTCATCTTTGATCTTAATTTCCGATGGGGGTTTGAATGTCGTGGCTTATGGCTGCGGCATTCTACGAACGAATCATAGTGTAGGATAGCTCATGGTCAGTCTATTCTGTGTAATTATACTAATTAATTACTAGCTATGCTGACTTGCGGGATGACTTATAGAGTGTCACAAACTTTCAAAGTGACTGGTGGCTCATTCAAAACACGATAGAAGTATAGATTGGTACTTTTTTTTTTTAACTTTGTTGTGCAATTGAGTAATCTAAATCACTTATATGTTTACAATATTGTTCTTTTGTAATGCTCGAGTCACTCGATCTCTCCGTCAAAATACCCACATGACATTTCACAAAAGAAATTCGAAAAAATCAGTTAGACAACCCTTTTTTGGGCAATCCGACATATGGTTCATAAATATATCATAACAAGATGTGAATAATTTCGAAGAATAGTTCGAGTCAACACATGTCAAGATTTATCTGTAAACTTTTGCCTTAACATATTAAGTAATGTGACGGATTCTTACTGGACGTTGATTAGAAAATCCACTCATTTAATGCTCCTTTGTTCTTTGTTACAAATAATAGATCTGGATCCTTCCCGGTTAGCACATGACTTGACCATCTCTGGTTAGTGGTTGCTCATAGAAGAGCTTGACATGGGGCAAGTCATAGATCCAATGGCCAAAACATCTTTTTCTTCCTACGGTCTATTGTGCTCGGGACCTTTCGACACCAATATCAGGAAAATTGTCCAATAAATCCTACATATGCTGTACGGA
Organism: Syzygium jambos; assembly: GCA_031216235.1. NCBI lineage: Eukaryota > Viridiplantae > Streptophyta > Magnoliopsida > Myrtales > Myrtaceae > Syzygium > Syzygium jambos. The sequence continues at coordinate 15,401,467 of CM062230.1, read as the reverse complement.
TATCAATTCAGTTTTAAACTTTTCAATTTTATCAATTTATTCTTAATTCTTTGCACGAAATTTCAATGTAGTCATTCTTGCCAATATTCATAAAAAATCACGAATGTGGTGGTGTACAATGTAGGACGGTCAGCAATAACTAAACTGTCACGTTAGAGTTTTCTCGTGAAAATTGATTGGAATGACTATATTAAAATTTTGTGCAAAGGTTTGTGATTAAACTGGTAAATTTAAAAAGTTTAGAACTGAATTGACATCGTACAATAAGTTTAAGACTGATTAGGGTAATTTTCCCCACCAATATTTATCACCGTACCACTGCTGCCTTCGTCGCTTCGTCACCTCCCTTACTCCTTTGTCTCGATCGCGGCTGCACCACCAATCTCTCTGGTTTAGAGCGCGGTTGATACCGACTCGCTGCTACACCTCGCTCACTCGCCTGTTGATCCTCCCTAACACTACCTTCCCTGAGCAGTTGTCGACTATTCCCTAACATTGTCACCCTTGGGGAGCTTGGGCCCGGATGTTGTAGGGTAAATCTCGTGAAAATTAGGGGGCAATCCGATAATTTTGGAGGGACCGCACTATGACATCTACCACTTAACTTTAGAGAATCTCGATTGTCGGACACGGTCTAGTCAAGGGTAAATCAAAAGTATCCCGATACTCGCACCATTAAAGTAGATCGATATTATAGATCGGTTTTTTCGATGGCCCTTATGAAATCGAGTAAGGATTGTATATAATACAAAGGACTTCATGCAAGGGACAGCCGCCTCAAACCACCCCGATCAACGGGTAAGGTTTGTATGAAATTGTCAAACCGGGTTAGTTTCGTCATTTCACGCCAAGGCGAAGACAATAAGAAAGAAAGAAGCTCAAGCAAGGAATTACCCGAGAGCGAAGGCCGGTTTCACTTTCACACTGGTTTGAGAGAGAGAGAGAGAGAGAGAGTTGAACAAGATAACCTAAGAAGAGATACAGAAGAGGTTGAAGGAGGCTTTGTCTGAAAATTTTTGGTCGCGGGAGAAGAAAGTCGCCTGCTTCCTTTGTAGAAAGAGAGGGAGAGAGAGAGTCTCTTGTCTTGTCCTTTCTCTCCCTTCATTCAATTCCAACTCTTCCATTTTTTTCCACTCATCTTTATTATCTGCAACAAAATCCACCGACCCATCTCTCTCTCTCTCTGGAACCGGGAACCGTGGGCATGGTCTCCGTGGAGGAGGAACGGAAGGTCCTTTCGCCACGTATCGGAGGCTCTCGTCAGCTCGGTTCTTGAAAGACTTCTGCTGATAAAAGCTCTTCTTCTTGTCAGAGTTGGGGTTTGTTAGTTTCATGGCCGCTGACAAAGAAATCACCGCCCAACTGCTCCACCACCAGCAACAACAACAGCTCCAACATCAGATGTCTTTCGGGATGATGCAGTCCGCGCCATCATCATCTTCCTCTGTCCCCCAAAATTTCATGTAACTTATTTCAATCATTCGCTGTCTTTCTGTTTTCTGGTTTTAGACAAAGAAGAGGATCTTTCGCTTCTTTCCCTTTTCTTTTCACATGAACATCTTGCGGCATGAAGCACGTCTCCATCTCTCTTTCTCTCCTTATATCTGTAGGTATTATGGATTGACGATACTGATAGCTTTTCCTTCTTTTTTGGCTTTGTTCAATCAGAAGCAAAGAAAATAATGGAGCTTATGACTTGGCAGAGCTGGATCAAGCGCTCTTCCTATATCTCGATGGTGGACAAGAGGCGCCGAACGTTCATCATCATCAAGATCAAAGGGGTGAGTCTCTCCCTCTCCAGTCTTGTTCTTTTTATATTCTTATCTTCTAAACATCCATGAAGATTGTGTCTGATCTTGTATATATATTTTTTCTCCGTCTTGCTATATATTTTATGCTTCTGTTGGAAAAATTTCATGAGCAAAGTTTGCTCAATTTTGATCTACATGACAATCATATGGAGAATCCGAAATCAGAACTGTCTCTATTTTATTTTTTGCTCTTTGACTTTGGAGACATGAATGAAGAACTTCAATGCTTTCAAGATAAATTGTCTTGCATATTTAATTTCATTCTTCGGTTGCCTCACTTGTTTTTCTCCTCTAAATCTCGGACCGTGACATGTAACAAACTCAAGATCGCGAAATTCTTCCTCCCTTTTCTCTTTCAATATGACAAAGCAATGTGAAAACCGAAAGGAAAATTTTAAGAATGCGAAACTTCTCTGGGTCTTGATAAAGCATGGTCATCATGTTCATAATTACTCTATTTTTGTTAGAATTTATGACTATTGTGGATAATTACGTTCATGGAAACAGAAAACACCGGGATGATGAGACCTCCAACGCTGAACATATTCCCTTCTCAACCTATGCGCGTAGAGCCATCTAACAAGGTATAATGTTTCTATATGTTTATGCCTAACTGAAACTTAGTTTATCATCAGAATGACATATATGTATGTTATTGAGTAATGGGTTCAGTATGAAGTACCTTTTCTTAATGTGGTAGGTCAATACCGGACTAGTTTCTCCTTCTACAAGTGTTCCCAGAAGACAAATGGAGCATTCAATGGAGTTAGGTGACCCAAAAAATGATGTCTCAACTGGTGCTGAGCCAGCTAAACCCATCAAGGTAATATAATATGCAAGTATCTCTAAATTATAGCCAACTAGTTCCGTAACATTTTTTTGGGTATCGCAGTCCGGTGGTAGCATTGCTATCATGAAAAAAAAAATCAAATAAACTCCGATCATGCAAAGGATCTTGCTTATATGGTCATTTTATATTCGTGGCAGCCTGAAGGCAATCGAAAAGGCTCGACATCGGGTTCTCCGGAGCTTGAAGGACCTAAAACTCCAGATCCTAAGGTCTGAGTAATCCTTTTTCCGGCTCTAGTTTTCAGTAATATTTCTGCGTCTTTCTTTCTTCTTCTTTTGTTTAACAAAGTGGTAACGATCAAGCGAAGAATGATGACTAACACTTCCGAAACGATGTCATGCTTAAATTACGTGCAGACATTGAGAAGACTTGCTCAGAATAGAGAGGCAGCAAGGAAGAGCAGGCTTAGAAAGAAGGTCAGCTATATTTAAAACCATTCCCAGGCATTATGTTATCGCTATGTTCAGACGAATTACATTCATATGAAAAATTGCTCATCAAAATGCTTGATAATGAAGATCTCTAGCTATTTTAATATTTCTTATTTCATTCGCAACACAGGCTTATGTTCAGCAGCTGGAGACGAGCAGGATGAGGCTAAATGAGCTGGAGCAAGAGATACAAAGAGCTAGAGCTCAAGTGAGAGAGACATTCACCACAACATCTCTTTACCTTTCAATTTGTGTTTTCATAGCAACATCGATCTACCCCTCATCGTTTTTTCTTTTTGGTCCCTTAAAATCGAAACTATGAATAATTAGATAATTATGGTTTCTCTTTGTTTCAGGGTATGTTTCTTGGAGGAGCAGGTGTGGGAGGAGATCAACGTCTTCCCGTTGGAGGAAGCAACATTATCTCAGGTGCTTTAATTCATCACAATCGATTATATACCAGTCGTCGCTATGCGCTTGCCTAAAAGAGAGGAGAAATTAAACAGCACTTTCAGTATTTTTTAGAAAATGGGTTTAGTGGAAATAACTTGCCACTAGTTTAATAAACCTGTCCGCGAAATGTATAAAATGCCCTTTTCAAGAAAATAAAAGGTTATTATTTCATGAATTTCCACGAAAAAGAAGAGTTTATTTTGAGTTTAAGAAAAATATGAAAAGAAGTTCATCAAGTTCATCATGAGTGCATGACCTTGGAGGTTTGATTGTTTGAAATGTAAGCGATTCCGAATGCTTGGTACTCAACAAAAGTCTACTTTCACATTTCAAAAGAAAGGGAAGAATGAGACCCACACCGAAGGCCATAAGGTAGGATATTTGAATCTATATATTTTGCTTATGGATTTGACATGTTTCCTAACCCTCCAACTTAACAGAGTTTCTTAATTAAAGAATATGCGTACAATATTTCTTAACAAAAGCATACTGACTTTCCAAACTCAAACGTGGCCACTCTTATATTAAAAGTGTTTTTATCGAGAAAATCATTATTAAAATAATTATAGCATGATCAATAGCCTAAATAAATTGTCAAGAGGAGTTGGTGTTGTTTGCACAAACCTAATTCTTAAGTGCCCACTTCGAAGATGGTAAAAAAAAGTTAAATATAATCATTATTGCATCATCGTAAAGTTCCTGTCTCAACTGATTATGTGACAGCTTCTAAATGACAGATACAAGCTAAGGTAATCCATTGCAAAGAGCATACTGTAGACCAGAATAAACCTTTCAAGTTTGAATCAGACATATTTCTCTCTCTACAGTAGACGGTGTATTGTGTCACGTCGATACGCATGCAAATATTGTCACCTCTTCATGCAACGCTAAACGTCCAAATGGTTTTTTGTTTGCCAGAGGCCGCGGCAGTGTTCGACATTGAGTACGCAAGGTGGTTGGAGGAGCACCACTGCCGCACGGGCAAGCTCCAAGCGGCAGTTCATGAGCATTTGCCGGAGAGCGACCTGAGGCTATTTGTGGACAACTTTGTGGCTCACTTCGACGAGGCGATGAACCTGAGGGCCATGCTAGCCAAATCCGACATATTCCATCTGGTGTCCGGCATGTGGATGACTCTGGCCGAGCGATGCTTCATGTGGGTCGGTGGATTCCGTCCCTCTGAGCTCATCAAGGTAAACTAGCTCACTATCTGCTCCAGGGTTTGTTCTCGTTATCTTCAGAACGTTGGAAGTCGTTGACGATGCATGAGACTGCACAATATTGCAAGGTATGAAATATTTATGCGTCTAAACATTTGATGTGCTACAACTAAGATATAATACAGAAACCCTAAAATCCTCATATAAATCAGAAAACTATATACATATGAAGGATCTCCCGGAACACTTTCAGTAATATGGAAAAGAATTTACTTGGCCTTGTCAACAAAGAATTTACGCAGTAAAGCTGCATAATGCACGGATGAAAAATAAATTTATCAACCTTAGTAGCTTCCTTGAGAAAGTGTGGTTTTCGTTCTTAACTCTAGAATGTGGCACAATATCCCGGACAATTTTTCATTCTAGGTCATCAAAACATATCCTACAAAAATATAGAAGGATAATGACACAAACGGTTTTTAAATTTTGTCTTAATATGCAATGCCATCAACTTTCAATGCGTTCGACGTGATCCTTTAACTATTTGTAAATATTCAATTTAATTCCTAAACTTTCAATTTGTTTAATCTAGCCCCTCAGTTTTTCGTATAAAATTTCATAATTACACTATTGCGTAGATTTTAGAATATCTTTTCATTTCAATTAATCTTCCAATCAACAAAAAATTTGCTATCTTTTTGTTACCTTTTGATATTTATAAATATTATTATAGTTTTATTTGAGTGTATTTTAGCTCAAGTCTTTGTAATAGTAAAAATATTACATCATTTAGAGTTATATTAGATTCATATTTATTTTATTTTAAAATATTTAATAATGATATTAATTTATCTGTCGATTTGTTGTACTTATATTATATTACTCTAGATCTTATTCCTAATTTTTTAGGTAGATAAAATTTTTAAGTTTTTGTTTCATACTTTCTTAATTAAATTTAGTTAAATATGTAAAAAGTTAGAAGGAATAACAACCGAATACAACTCTAAATAAGGTTCTACTTTTACTATTATAGAGATTATAAGATAAAATACACATAAATGGAACTATAATAATATTTATAAAGACCAAAAAGGTAATAAAAGATAGCTTATTTTTTTGTTGATTCAGAAAATGGATTGAAATGAAAAGATATTCTAAAATATGGGCAGTAGTGTAATTATAAAAATTTGTGAATACTGCATAATGATTAATTTGACTTCGTTATAGAAAGTCGAGGGACAAGATTGAATAAATTGAAAGTTTAGGGAATAAATTACATATTTAGAAATAGTTCAATGACCATGTTGAACAAATTAAAAGTCTAAGAATAGCATTGCAAATGAAGCCAAAAGTTAGAGACTATTTGTATTATTTTCCAGAATATAGAAAGTCATGTCCTAAGTAATAGGACTAGAGAATTTCTTCCTTGCGATAATATACTTAGCTAAATGAACAAATCTTACCAGACATCTTCTTGGGGACAACAATTCAATATAATAGTAGCGGGTTATTTCAAGAATCCATGCCGGGTTATATATATTTAAGATGGAGTTTCTCGTCAAATAGAAAACTATATAAATTTTCATTACCTCTTTGACATGTGGGGATACGTCACAAAAGACTTTGCTAGACAATAGTTTGTTTAGGTACTCGTCTACGAATTCAATGGGGCAAATTATTACTACTCTACCCTTTTCTATCAAAGCAAGCAAAGTCAATTTTGACATCTTTATTAGAATCTGTTTTCCCTTTTGCTTCTCCCCATGTTGAAAAAAGATTTGGTGATTGCGAGGTTGATAGAAGGGGTGATGCACGAATATAGATAGGGTGCATGGCTGCAACTTTGTTTGGTGCATGTGTAGGATGACGAAAGGCATCGACCAAGGTTGCTTCCTGATGGAAGTGCTTCGGTCCAACTCTCACAACCGTGCAAGAAGTGGCATAGGAATTCTTTTTTTAACCCGAGTAAGGTTATGTTGCTGTCAACATACAAAACTGTGAGAAATTGTCCGGTCAAACCTAAACATATTGTATGGACATCGATTTAATACTAAATTTTCTATTTTACCAATTTAATCTTAAAATCTTTCGCGCAAAAATTTCAATATAGTCCTTCCGGCCAATTTCCTGCTAAAAATTACTAATGTGATAGTCTAATCATCGCCAGCCATTCTATGTGGCACACTATTAGGTTAGCGATTTTGGACGAAAATTGATCGGAAGACTATATTAGAATTTCGCGCAAAGATTTAGGACTACATTGGTAAGCTTGAAAAATTTAGAATTGAATTGGTATCCGTATAATATGTCTAGAACTGATTGAGTAATTTTCCCCATAACTGATGTTGCTGTAAAATTTTAAGGGGTAATTACCCAAGTATTAATCACTCTACCTTTTATCTTTCTCATCTCCTTCTCTCTCTCTCTGCCTTACTGTCATGTGCGAGGTATCATGGCTAGCCAAATCCCTTTTATCCATGATATTGGACAATGTTTAATAATTACGGATCTTACAGTCACAAGGGGTTTTACATGGCATAAAAACTATTTTTCCTAAAATCTAAGTTATCAAGGCACAGGCCAACAATGTATTTACAGTAAATTACTTCACATTTCCCCTCACGTGTATCCCGGTCTATCACACTTGCAAGATAGGATAGGGTCGTAATCAAGTCCACAAGTTAAACCGGACATGATAACATTCAGAACAATAGGAACATCGAACAAGTGAAAATGAAGAGAGAATGTCAGGATTCAAATTGTCGACCTGCACTCTAGTACCTATCATATTAGACATATCGCTTTTCCTAAAAACCTGAAAGAAACAATTTTTGTTACATGGATTTGATCAAACTATATGGATTCACCTGTGAAAAGGTCGTTTAACAGATAAGTCCAGTAATGATCTTGAGAATGATGTTGACCCTATTGCTCATGGCAGATGGTATTTAGTCACATCGAGCCACTGACGGAGCAGCAGATCATGGGGATATGTGGGTTACAGCAGTCAACGCAGGAGGCAGAGGATGTCCTGACTCAAGGGCTGGAGGCACTCAATCGCTCCCTCTCAGACACCATTGCTTCTGATCCATTGACCTCTCCTCCCAACATGGCCAACTTCATGGGCCACATGGCTATAGCCATCGACAAGCTCTCGGCTCTCGAAAGTTTTGTTAGGCAGGTAATGGCATTTGCTTGATTTCGTTCATCTCCAAAGTGATTTCTTTTTCATACCTTTCCTTTTTTTTTTACCAATAAAAATATCGATATGCGAGGGGGGCCCATTGGGTCCGGCTCGGCTAGATAGATCGGGCCTAATTTGTTGGCCGACTTTTAATAGGGTTTGGGCGGCTCACGCCAAACTGAACAGGACCGAACTTCTTCTATATAAGTTGCTTTTCTGAGCTCAACCATCTGCCATTTGTGCCTGATGGCTCGAGCAGGTCCATGGTCAAGACTAGCCCCATGCTCATATTATAAAAGTAAAGTTAGGTCATAAGTAACGAGTTCTACTCTGATGAGAACCACCTAGGTTGTGTAGGTGGCAAAGACATTCCATTAACTGCCTATAAGATAAATAGAGAGTTGGCAATTGATTTATAAGGGATTGTAAAGACTCGTGTGCAACCAGGAGAATTAACCTCTAGTAAAGCTAAGGAGTCACGTCTTCTCCCCAAGATTACTAACTAGCTAGACTCCTTTTCATTTTTTATAATTTAGGGGCATGGACATAGACTACTTATAGGTCCATGAAACACTCTGCAAACTTCTATGAACCGGTTGAATTCAAGCCTTAGCTATGTGTAGACGGCTCGATGCAAAATAGGCCTAACCTGGAGAGTGTGAGAACTCTCATTTCAAGAAAAAGACACGCGAACTTAAAGTTAACAATGTCACACAATCATTGCAAAAGGTCTGAGCCAGCTGACAAGTATTTTTCTTATCACTCCAAAAACTAATTTTTTTTGGTCGAAAAGACGCTTTCATTCGTTCATATAAATGAACCCTACTAGGGGTGGACAAAGAGTTTCTGAATATAAAATACTCCATAGAGGTGGAGGGGTAAAGACAACCAATTGGCGAGAAGAGTCTTGTTAAACCAACAAGTTGTCATTAAGGTGGAAACGATATTGCTAGAAAAGAGAACCTCTTTGACATGCTTGCAGAAAGAGCTTCCAACAACAATCTAGTACTTTAGTAGAAGGCAACATGAATAACACCAGTTCCCGTGGCATTGTAAGGTTTTAAACTCCATAAGGCATCTGATGATGCGCGAATCCACAACGGGCTGTAGACTGGGTAGATCTCTATCTAGAATGAATATGCACTCCAAGGACGAAGAAACATCCTAGATTTTCCGTAAGAAGACCTTCCTATGCTTAAGTCAGTATGAGTTAAAAGAAGGAAAAGACAATAGAGAGAACAGAGAGTGTAGGAGTGGGAAAATTCTAGATCTCAATTGTATGGAAGCTGGTTATGAGAAACTTACCTCCTTTGGGCCCCCAACTTTCTATTATGATGCTCAAACCGGTCGTAAATAATAACGAGCGTATCTTACCTCACTCACATGACTGGCACATGTGCAGCAGACGACAGCCGAAGGCATGTCCTTGACTCGAACTTCCAATAAGCTTTTTCTTAGCAGAGGTTTCTTGACTTCGGACCTTGAGATTAAGTTGTAGGGATTGTGTTATTTTAGATGTCTTCGAGGAAAACCAGACTTCTGATATCAAAGTGAAATGAACTGGGCTGAGTGAATTGACTTCTTCACTATGTTGGGCTAATTCCAATCTTGATGAACAGATCATTATCACTGTGATTCTTCTCAGTAGTGGACAGTTTCCTTTAAAGAGCGTTGACTTCTTTAGGAAGAGCTTTTTGGATGCCCCCAAGCACTCCTAATATGTATCAAAGATTGGAATAAATTGCCCGATGTGCGGGCTTAATTTTTCTTCATTGAAAGGTCGAAATCTTTCTCTGTGATCAATCTTTTTTGGCAAAGTTACAGCAACTCTATGTCATAGCCAGTGGCAAATCCTTGCTAGTTGTGAGTATTAACATAGTCCAAGAGCTTAATTGAGGTGAAAAATCAGACTTGAGTATAGATACAGAACAACTATCCATTGCATTTTTCAGAGTTTGATACCATCAAAAGCGAAGGGGGAGAAAGAACTTTCTTCTGTTGAAGTGAAGCTAAAGGGGTTCTCTTTATGATGCTTCCCAGACAGATATCGGTCTACCATTTTCTGTAATACCCATTTGCAGAGTCACTCTTGGGGCAGAGTAACATAAGATCCTCATCAAGTATGAAAAACTTTGTTCAGACCCACCATAACTATCAGAACGTGACTATAACATCTTATATTGGCCTTTTTTCTTTTTTGTTTACTTTAGAGAACTCAAATTTTTTAAGACTACCAAGTAATTGCAGATACATGTTTGCCAAATGATTTAAATGCTATTAATTTTGCAGGCTGATAACTTGAGACACCAGACGATTCACCGATTGCATCAACTCCTCACGATACGCCAAGCAGCGAGGTGCTTCTTGGCCATTGCTGAATACTTTCATCGCCTCCGGACGCTCAGCTCCCTCTGGTTGTCACGCCCTCGTCAACAAGATTAACTATCACTCCCTTAACATCTATGACTCTTTTTTCTTCTCTTCATCTTGATTGTTAAATCTTTTGATGGCACCAGCACACGTTTTTTTCTTCTTTCCTTTTCTTCTCTCCATAGAGATGTATAGACAGATAGACAGAAACAGAGAGTTTAGAGCTAGAATATTATACATCTCTCTCTCTCAAGCTAAAAGTCCAGAAGATTGACTGTGACATAATGCATATGAAGTTACTTGATTAAGTAAGGGATGAGACTAGTTCACAAAATTAAGACAAGACGATATGGCAAGCAATGAGTGAGCATTTAAACAAGTGGAACATATCTAAATACCAAACAAGACTTTGCTGTGTCACTTTTTAAACAAAGTCTGCAATCAACTTTTCTATCTCTGAGAATTCTTTTTTAGAGAGAGATTTTTATCTCCAGCATTTTCTTTGGAGTGTAGAATAATATGCAGCCAAAGCATCTCTTTATTATGATGTTTTGCTTTCAATTTGGATTCTGTAAAAATGGAGCTTATAGAGGAAAACATGACGGAGCAAAAAACATTTTCCACCAAGTAATAAGGTTACTTCCCCAATGCACATGTGACTGATAAGACCTGACCATAATAACTCACAGAACGGAGCAGTAGCACTATCAGGAGCAGAACCACCAAATGGACCAACATTTATGCCACAGATTGATTAAATAGAGAAATGTAAATACAAGTGTCAGCACCAAACTTAGTCAAGTTAGAGAGAAACCAAAAAAAGAAAGAGTATTCAGAAAGTACCTATCCATTTCCCCAACCTCAAGGGGAAGTCTTCAGGTATCATCTATGACCCAATTTACAAGTTCAGTGACAGTTCGAGCTGATGAAGGCTGCACGAAGAGTAAACTGTAAATACAGTCCCCCCAACTCTACAGGGAAGATATCCAAGTGTCACAAGGGATTCTCCTTCCACTGTAACCGATTCAACCCGTCGACTATTGCCTTGCGGAACTCGCCATTGTGGAGAAGGAAGGATGAGACATGGCCACCAGTCACCCATCTAACTTCCGAACCTGGCCAAGCCTTTTGGAGTTGCAGCACCGAGTGTTTAGGTATGTAGCCGTCATCCTGAAAACAGGCAGCAATGTTATATGAGATGACCGGAACATTTGAATAGTAGGCAAAACTACATGAAAAAGGATGATTAGAGGCAAAAGACCACACTCAAGATAAGTCACATTACCGACGTCATCAGAGAACAATGATATGAGATTATACAATTTTATGAGTAAAAATACAACCGTCAGAGACTTCTAAATACTGATGCATAAAAACTTCTTGGTGGTACAAAAGATACAACTCTAGCTACACTGGCCCACAAAACTACATTTCAAAATAAGAAGCATAATAGTCATATTTTGCAACATGGAAAGAACACCCTGAGGCCATAAAACTCAAGAAGCTTTGTGTTGTATAGGCGGATAACAATTAAAGCAGCACATAAAAAGTAAATGGCAGAAGAGGGAGAGCAATTAAAAATCTAGGTTCTTATCTTGTATTAACAAGCAGAATTTTCCCTGCACCAGCATAGTGTGCAAATACACACAAGGATGAAGTATCAGGGAAAAGGGACCGGCTAACCTCCAAGGACCAAGAGAATTAACGTTTACTGTTTGCTATCTATTCACATTCCAGTTCCCAATCTAGTACTTACAGTTGCAGCCACAAATATCACAGCATTCGGAATTTTGGGAATTGGAAAGCGTGTGACATCTGTGAGAGATAGTACATTTCGCATCCTTTCTCTCACTTCCTCGAGAGTCATTGCAGCTGTTTGTGCTGCAAGATCCTCTCTCAGTACCTCCCATGCAGTTCCATGCTTTAATATCCCATCACAGAATGCCACAACAGCTGAATGTGGGGAAAGAAAAGGAAGGGTTGCAACTGGGGTAGGGTGCAGTGAACCCACCATTGCAGCATGAACTCCACCTAAATAAATTTTGAGAATAAAAGATGATCAAACTGCAGATATGACTCCAGGAAACCGAAACTAAACATTGTTATAAAATATTCAGCGGTGGCCCAAAGCAGCTTCCATAAGTTGACTTCTGAAAAGCAACGGAAAGGTGAAAAACATAACCTATAGAACAACATCAACACTACATTGGAACTCCTATATTAATTTCATAATTTTAGAAAGATCGTATAATATCTTACCCATGCTGAGGCCACAAACTCCCATCTTGCCAAAACCTTCCTCACTTTCTAACCAGTACAAGAGACTGCGGGCTTCTTCAATAGTCACTCTTCCTAACAAGAGAAGGTCGCTCACACACAAGAGTTTTGCACCATACTGCAGCATAGGACGTCTTTGTCCATAGAAGGGACTGCAGTAAATGTTTTTGCGCCATGAATTAGCTTAACAAGCTACTTGAAAGGGGTTTTCAGCATCTGTAAATGATTTAGAGTGAACCTCTCAAGCACCATGGTGGCAATATTCTCCTTCAGTAGCGGTCCGCCTAGACGCAATCTCCTTTCAAAAGTATGATCTCCAGTTCCTGCGGAATGTGTTCAAGTTGCCAACAAACGGATCATTATTATACCACAAAATGTTGCTTAACTTGATAATTATGAATGACTTAATAACTCTAGAATAATAAACCAATGAAGTCATTGCTGACTTGTCCAATGTCAAAAGAAGGCCAACTTGTTAGCTGTATCCTAACTCAATGTGCTTTGCATTTTGCCAGGACATAAGAAAAAGAAGAAGCAATCAACGGGAAAAGGGTGGATAGCTAGTGCTGGCCACAACATCAAATTATTGACTTCTAAGAGCCTGAAAACGTAATTTAATGCAATAATAATGGAAAGTAATATGTTAAATTATCCACCATCCACCATGTGGATATTGCTGCTAGATCCGCAATGAGTGAGACCAAGCTGAAACTAGAAAAGGACATCCTTTTTACACAATAGAAACTTCTATCTTGACTTTTTATTTGTTAGCCTCTATAGAACTCTTAATTGAGATCGTAACTATGATATCTAATAGAACGAACATCAGAAGTATTGAAAGAGCACGTTGATATCCTCTCAATAGGACAAAGCATATTGAAAACATCTCAAACAAGAGGCAGTGTGATATGAGCTATCCACACTGCACAAGTGCTTCATTTAGTTAGTACAAACTCACTGCTTTTTTGTAGTTCCGTTTCTCTCCAGCCAAACAGGCCAATTCACAATTCAGGCTCTCAGCTACTCAAAATTCACATGGTATTCAGCCAGAACTTTGTCATCCCAGCATCACAACTATGACCAAATCAATAAAACCAGCTCCTAACTGTACCAAAGTACACAAAATCATATACTTGCCATACCTGCAAGATGGACCACACAGGCCATCTTCTGGGGTGACACAGATTTCGGGACGAGGAAGGCGACTCGGGCGATATGACTCTCGGGAGGCAATGCATTCAAGAGCTCCTCATCGCAAGGCGTGCGGAAAACGCCTTCTCTCAAGCAAGCCGTCCTCGTCTCCCAAACAGTCCTCCAGACGGGCTGGATCAAGCAGGGAGGCCAGTTCTGGCCCGCCACTTCAGGGAACAGCTGGTTGATCATCCTCTCCAGCAACTCAAGCTTCGACCCGCCCCACCCTCTGGAGAAGAAGGGCGGGGTTATCTTCGCCCGGTGCATGAACGCACCGTACACATGGTCCAGCACATAATGGAGGATACCCAGATTCACAGTCACCATCTTCGCAACCCACAAAATGTCCTCCCAATCGGAAAAAAAAAAAACCAAAAAAAATCGAATCTTGAACTTATTTCGCGAATGCCCGCGCTATCGGGGAGCTACCCACGAATCCATGAATCGATCCACGAAAAACCCGAACGAGAACGAATTCGAAAAACACCCCGAAGCTCCACGAATGCAATCCGGTATCTATAATTCCGCACAGATACAGATAATAACACTCGAAGCAATACAACCGAGCCAGAAATCCATTGAATTATTATTATTCACGGAGATTGGATATCGATCTCGGAACAGATGTGAGGAGAGAGACCTCTCGGACTCCGCGCAATGCAAGCGACGAACTCGAAGGCTCTGGGACTCTATCAAATCTTCACGAATCGAGCCGAGCCGCCGCCGCCGCCGCCATTGGGAAGGAGGAGGGGCGTGCGGGGAGGAATTCCGCGGCGAGAAATGGGTCGGGCACGGCGGAGGAAGATTCGCTCGCGAGAGCTTCGAGGTCGGATCGGATTGGTTGAGAGACCGAGAGAGAGAGAGAGATGAAGCAACCAGACCAGACGCATGAACAAAACAAAAACTGTGGGCACAGAGAGAGGGGGTGGAGAAGATGATCTGTCGATGACACGGTGGAAGTGGGGCCCACGTGCACATCCGCCACGTCAGCGGCTCGGAAACCCAAAACAAAAGGAGGAGCAGGAAAATAGCAAAGTTCAGTACGGATTGATTCAGGGGCAGATAGAGATCGGACGGCTGAGGCGCTCCTCCGGTGCCGCTGTGGCGGGAAGATCGAACCGTTGACGTGAGTTTTGGTCGGTATAGGACAGGACCACGGAAACGAAGGGTAAGATTCGAGTCCGTCCACATCAGACACTCATCATCACCGGGTGAGTTCGATGGAACGTGGTAAAGATATGTCCATGTCAGTGGGAGAACCTCAAACCAGATTTCAGGTGATATTGAGATGTCATGTATAAGTCTATTATGCAATCCCAAACAAAATTTCTCTTTAATATATATGGTGCGGTTGGATAATTACATCAAGTATTTCGTGACGGTGGAGAAAATGACTAGTATTCGAAAAAATTAGTCATAGGAAAACCAAAAACAAACCCCAATAGGACTGTTTTTTCTCTTATCCAATATTTGGTTAGGCATTTGAACGGGATATATTCGAGTATGCTTTATGTTTCGAACTCGTTTAAAGTCTTGGTGGGAAAAATCCATATAGGATTTTTAATATCTAAGAAGAAAATAAGACAATCAATAGAAGGAATTCAACTTTCTCAGAAACGGCGACCATTGCCATAATCATGCCAATTGAAGGCAAGTAGGTAAGCAATGGTGGTGGTTGTTCTCAAGTAATGTCATTGTTTGATTATGGTGCCCTCCTATTATCCCTCACTGTTAGCATGGCAACGAGACCTTTGTGATGGTCGCATCTACATGGTGACCGCTACGAGATGTTACCTATTCTTGAAACAATAGCCTCTCATGATGCGCTCTGTGTGAGTTTGTGTACATGAGTATTCGCCAATCATTGCACTATGGTGATCATCATTGAGATGGTAAGTGATTGACTTGCCTTGCAAGTGAGTAGGGTTGTGGTACAATTTGGGAATCGGACGAGTTTACCCTAAACCGAGTGGCCCATTTGGTGTGGAGAATGCTACTATCGCATCATCAGTCGAAGCTCAAGAGTCCTATGTTCCGATAATTCAATAATACAGCGAAATAGTCATTTTTATTTGAAGAACTTAAAGGCCAACTCGTACAAACCAACCTTAGCAATTTGACTTGGCAAAGTCCTTTGGACTCGCAATGATTTCACTCAAAACAAATAGTATTCGATAATCACAATTTAAATAGGCATTAGAAAGCAACTCTTAAAATAAAATAAGAATTTTGTTAGTTTTAGTGCTAGTGTCACGATAATCTTACACACTCATCTTTGGATTACGGACATGTGAAAGAATTCGTTACTCAATTTAAGTCAAACACATATGTCACATATCCAATTGTAAATATGTAAGATTTTGTTATATTAGCATTGGACCTTACAATTAGGGCTGTCAAAATAGGACACTAATCAAATTTGTCATATGTACCATAATGGGCTATGAAAAAAAAGTCCAGAATAAATGGGTCAATTATAAAACCCACTTTCAGCCCATATATTCAAAGGAATAACATTAAAAGATAATATGCCTAGCTCATCCTCATTCTTCGCAAGTCTCCTCTCTCTCTCTCTCTCCCTATTCGATTCCAATTAGAAGTGATTAGTTTTAAGGTCAGTTGGTTACCACCCTAGAACCTAGAAGAGGATTGGGTAGGGTTGGTTCCTAGTTTAAGGAATCGAAAACTAGCCCAACCAGTCTTGGAACTGGATCGACCGATTCCAAGGTCGATCCCCGAACCGATAATTTCTTTTTTTGTTTTTTTTTCTTTCTTATATTACCTATATCTTGAACTCTAAAAGTTTAGTGTTGCCTTTCGCTTGCATTTGGCAATGTTGCTTCCACCATCTACTAGAGCAACTGTACTTGCATTATGTTTCGATGGATTCAAATGATTTCACCTTCCAATTTGTTCTTTTCTGCATCAATTTTTGTTTGTCCCTCCTATATGTGTCTTGTCGGTTGAAAGAGCTACAAGTGGGAGTTTCCCAACATTTAAAGAAAAAAAATGTATTACTTTCGATTTTGAATTAAATAAATGTTACATGATTGAAGGTGCGGTGCTAATTGATGATCGACTAATCTTCCACTGTATTTAGTACATGGCATCGCATCAACATATGTTAAATAATAAAAAAATACATACATACATATATATATATATATATATATATGTATATATGGTTAAACAAATTTGTAGCCATTATGTCAAAAAGGAAAGCAACCCAAGCCCTTTTACTCTTCAAGAAAAAAATTATAAAAAAAACATATCGATTCGATTTTCGAATAGTCTTCGCCGTCTTCCTCAAGTCTAGTGACCAGGTCTACGCCATCTTCCTCAAGTCCTGCAACCCCCTCCACCCATTCGTCTCCATGCCCGTCATCTCTCGCTCTACCAAGAATGGTGATTTCTCTCCCTCATCCCTCTTCCTCTCCTACGCCCAGACATCGTTGCCTTTAATGTCATGTTAGAGATATATTTAGGATATTCAGTGATTCCGTAAATTTTATGATTTTTTGTTGTTTCTGAAGACTATCGTCACGTAAAGCCTATAAATAGGCTAATGTACTATTCACTTTCAATGAATAGAATATTCCGTTTTTTTGTCATCTCAACTCTTAGCCTAGTTCAAAGCCATTGTTTAAGGAAGCACTCATCGAGTCTATTTAGCAATGCCACCCACATTAGTCGCGTTTCTCCACGATGCTCATCATGACTCCAACCATATTGGTCACGTCACTCCCGTTTCACCCTTAAGTCTGCAGCTTCCATTGTTGTTCGAGACTCTTCCGGGCCTGTTTGATTCGGCTTTTGGAAAAAGTCTTTGAGAAAATGCATAGGCCTTTAGAGGAAAGGGGTTTGGCGAATGCAAATATTGTTTGGTAAACTACAATTGAAAAGTACTTTGGAATACAACTTTAAGGGAAATGCTATTTAGTAAACATATATTTGGAAAATCCTTTGCTATGCCAATTTAAGTTTTTTTAACTTTAATTAGTTTAAAATTAAAAAAAATGACTGTAACTTTTATATTTTCTCGTTGAGATTAATGTAAAAGAGATATATCAACAAATTTATAAATAAAAAAACCACAAGAAAGTGGATCTTTCTCAATTAAAAAGAGAGTAATTTGATTATAATAAACATGATCACATATGTCCTTACGAAAGAAATAAGTTATCCATAAATATTACAAAGCTCCTTAACTATTACTTAAACTCAAGGCTATTTCATAACGTAAACATGCCATGTCAGGAGATGCATTATTGTTTGAAGTACTCGCCTCCTCATTTATAGCATCATGATCAACCGAATATCCATACTCGAAATCCAAATTTGTTATTTCAAAATCCGTATTAGTCACGGTATTTCTTCGTATATAATTGTGCAAAGCCATTGTTGCTATAACAATTTGCACTTGCTTTTTATATGGATAAGTTGGCTTGGTAGTTAGAGTCTTCCACTTCATTTTTAATACGCCAAATGCTTCCTCAATTTCTGAGCGTAGCAAGGAATGGACATGGTTAAATACTTCTCAATAACCTGTAGGTGCAGGACATTGCCGAAACTCGACAAATGATAACTAACTCTAGCAAATATTATTTAGTAGACGATGGATATCCAAATAACCTGTGGGATTTGGATGTCCATCTTCTACTAAATAATATTTACCTACACAAATATAATGTAAATTTAATTAATATATGCCACATAGATACATATGGATGTATATAAATCATTAATTAACGAACCTGAAGGAGGATAAGGAAATTATGCATTACGTCTTTCAATGGCATCATAAAAGATACGGGTATAATGAGCTTATCCCTCCCAATAAACATAAACATAGACAAATTTCGTGTTAAAATTACATATGGCCAACACGTTTTGAGTCGTCTTTCCTTTTCGACTAATAGAACGAATTTGATCGTACATGTGTATCACTGTTGGGATATGTGTACCATCTATAGCTCCAATGCAATCTCAAAAAAACAACACAAATATTACTTGATTTACATTTCATTTTTCGTTTTTATTGTACAATTGTAACTTACCTTAAAATATGGATAAAATCATTAATCTTTTTTTTATTTTCTCTGGAACTTCCTTATATTGGCGATCAATTGGTTTGATCAAATCATTTTCCATGTCACATACTTTATCTAAAACTAAGCTAAAGTGCCTATTTATGGTTTCCCCGAAGAAATGGAAAACACGCTTGTACTAACCTGCTACCTATACCATATCCCAACATATAAAGAAACATTTAAACCATTTTTGCAACATCAGTATTCCTAGATCCTTTAAGATCATATCGTGTTACTAACTCACACATTAAATTATTAAATACAATCTTATGCATTCTAAACATATAATAGCACCTTATCGGATTAGCATCTTCGGCCATTAACTCTCTCAATCATTCATAACCTGTATATGATGAGGTCATGCAAGATATGTTCGTTGCCTAATAAATAACTGAAGCTTGAGCAATTGAGAGAACATCCCATAATTCATTTTCCTCCTTTTCACGATTTTTCCTTTCAGGAGAATCATCCATTTATGCTTAACATAGCAAAATATCGAGTTTGAGCAAGAAAAACAATTAATAAACTTGATCATCCATCAAGAGAAATAACATTACCAATCAAATATATGCAAACTCAACCACATAAAGAGAAGTGAGAACACAACACTCACATTAAAACATTAATAGAAATTGGGTACACACGTAATGCAACTAGAGATCTCACACAAAAATAAAGTAGCATACCAAAAAGTTCAAAAAAGATACTATGACATCCTAGCTATGACTAAGCTCTTCCAATTCAAGCTTGAGATACTTGACTTTTAGTGCATCACTCATCAAGCTCATGAAGACTTGCTTATTGTCTTTCGTTTCATTAAAAATTTTATTGCAAAAAAGTATAACTTTTCATATTGTGCAATCTCGGGTATGTTATCCAACATTGCTATCAGGTCCTTGTATGAGGTCTTTGTAAGGACCGAATCCCTCATTTGCTTGAGCTGCAACAACAACAACATTCCTACTTTCAAAAGTGGAACATAGCCTGTTAATTTGATTTCCATGCTGTTTTGCTGGGCTCAATCTATTTTCTTTCTTCCCCCGAGCTTGCCTCGTTGAAGTTTGCACCACTCTTTTATGGCTCCAAGTTACAATCAGTTTAGCAATCTGTTCACCCTCATAACACTCCAAATTATCATCAGTAGATCTTGCACCATCACCGATATTAGGTTGTGTGGTCTCAATATCCTCATCAATACATAAACCTTGAGCAGGATTTCATGTGATTCCTCCGGTAGCAATTGTATCCCTGAATATTCTTTCTAACAACACTCCAAAATTTGGAGGTATGCCTCTCGTCCTAAAAACCTTCACCTTAGGATTGGCCTATTATAATAGAGTATTTGAGTAAGTTGTATCATTGAAGAAGAGAACTTAATGGAATAGTAATAAAAGAAATAATAACTACCTAAATTTTACTCTCCCACCATTTATCGCTCGCATAAATGGTTTTCTTCCTTGAATCTCATCCTAGTCTTGTTTTATTATAAACCAAGGTCCTCCATTCTTCCATTCTTCGTTAAGATTATCCCACTTACTCTTCATTTATGTTTTATCATACTTTTTGCCCCTCAATTCGTCGAACTTAGTAATTATGACTATCCAGTCATCTCTCTTGTTGGTTGTAGGACGATTGCCTTTATCGATTTGTTCAAGCACAACTGACAAAATGTTTACACATCTTCGGCAGTCCAATATACCTTTTCCTTGGTTGAACTTGCCATCTTCTAGTATTACGAAAATGAACAAGTTTGATAAGCACAAAAAAATGACAGACAACCCCCAGCAATAGCACATCCGCGCATAGCACACACAATCAGGAAACATATACATATGATCTACTAGAAAAATACAAAATGTTTCTCACGTACACTCAAGGTTTGTACAATATGTTTCTACAATCAATAAAAAACTTTTATTTCAAATTCCATACTCAAGATTATGCAAAGTGCTAATAGTTAACAAGGCCAAAGCAGCAGATAAAAGTGACATCGCGAAATTGCAAATGAAGATTGCCAATGTAGCAAAAAAAAAAAGCCAAACTTGCAATTACCAACGCAAATTTATACAAAAAAACCTTTATGCTCAACAAGAACAGAAAAATTTCGGAGAATGAAAAGCTAAAGTAGGAGATTACACTGTTGGTAGCGTTGGTGGAAGAAAAGGAAAAACTAGCTCTGGAAATGACTAACGAATTGTATATACAGATGAAACAATGCAAATTTGTAATAGCTTGAATCAACGACTAGAGAAAGTAGCTGACTTGGACCAACATGGGATAGAGATTACAGTAGCAAAGTATAGCCATGAATGATGAATATTCGGGCTTTTTTATTGACTTTTGCTGAAGGAATCATGGCATGCCACTGGTCAGCATATGGTGCTTGCTCATCAGAGCAACATACTCCTGATAACCTCACCCGACATCATTTTCTCTTTCTTTTTTATATTGTATAAATTATTGTTTACAAAGATAAAGATAAAACACAGTTAGCAAAAGATATTCGGAGGAAAAACATGAGGTATGCACTAAAATTCCTCTGCTTTTACAGTATACTTTTATAACATATACGATTCTTTGAGAAGTTGCTATAAAATGCTTCTCACAACCATGAAGGGCAGAACATTAAAACGAAAGATCATTGGACTCAAACCGAAGCAAAGGCTGAGCAAAAAGTAGACTGGAAATCATAAAAACTACAAGTCAAAGCTACATCGCCAAATCAAAAAAACGAAGATTGCCAATATATCTAAAAAATAAGCCAGATCTGCAATACCAACACGAATTTGTACAAAATAACCTCCATGCTCAACAGCATTAGAAAATTTTACCTGAGAAGAGAGGCGAGCACAGCGTGAGGGAAGAGAGCTTAGAGGAAAGAGAGTTCGGGGGCGGGTGTGAGGGAAGAGAGCTCGAGGGCAATAGTCGCTTGAGCAAGTCTTAAGCAAAGATAGGGCAGAGTGATCTATCACGAGAGAAATGAAGAGAAGTAGCGATTCAGGGTTTTATTTAAAAAGGGGCAAAAATGGAATTACGGTGATAAATGAGGGTAAAATTGAAAGTTTTGAAATTTTCATTAAACTAGCCAATTGCATCCCAAAAATGCAATTTTCCAAGGCTCCTCCATCCCTTTATCTAGCCAAAAGCCCTTGGAGAGCTTTGGAGATGCAATTGTATCTCCTTAAAGCTTGCCAAAAAATTTACCAAACAACCTTTGTATTTGCTCAAGGGACTTTAGAGCCCCAAAACTCATTTCAAATGCTAAACCAAATTGTCCCTTCTCTCCTTCATCCCTCTTCCTTTGCAACGCCCAAACATTATTGCCTTCAATGCCCTGTTAGAAATATATTTAGGATATTCAGTGATTCTGTAAATTTTATAATTTGTTTTTTGTTACTTAAGACTATCATTATGTAAAGCCTATAAATAGGCTAATGTACTCTTCACTTGTTAATGATCAGAATATTACCTTTTTTTGTCATCTAAACTCTTAGTCTAGTTCAAAGCTATTGTTTGAGGAAGCACTCATTGAGTCTATTTAGTAATGCCACCCGCATTAGCTATGTTTCTCTATAGTGCTCATCACAATACCAATCATATTGGTCGCGTCACTCCCATTTCACCCTCAAGTTCGCAGCTTCAATTGCTGTTCGAGACTCTTTCGTTACTAAATTCGAAGAATAGATATCACCATCAGACTCACTGCTCCCAAAAGAGTTGGATCCTGAAAATTCATTGTCAAAGGACACTGAAATCCTCTTCATGCACCGCCCCATCTCATACCGCCAACTCTCTATTGTTCAGTGCTAATTTGGACATCTTTTGCTGAATTTTTTGAAAAACGAACACCAACACCAAATCACCACTGTCAACCAAGTCATCTTGTAAAATTTTTCAACTAACCACCACTCCATGTGCCCACACAAACCGCCCATTCTCCTCGCTCTTGCACACACCAAACGCACCTGATGCACCTACGTATTCTGATGTCACATTCACAACATCAATGTCACCACATAAGTAGTCCACTTCAACCAACCGTTGGCATTTTCCATTATCCACTGTCGCGACCTTCCCGAACCGATCGGGTTTAAGCCAAGAGGTATTTGTCAATAGAAACGAACATCGATTGATTCGGTTGAAAGACGAACCAAATAGTTCATTAATCTAAAGACCGAGGCACTCCCGAGCCTCATGCCTCGCACGACGAAAATTATCAAATTTACTCATTCGATTGGAGTCGCCACTAGCCATGATCAAGGGTAGGCTAGAAACTCTGATTGAGACATAGGAGTATCGTCTTGATACGTGCGAAAATCAGAGATTCCAAAATTCGGGGACTTGATTACACTAATTAACAAATTAGTGCCCTTTCGGTACCTAATCTTGTTCAATTCACCACCTAACATGTTCACACTAATCGGGAGTCTCAAAATTTCGATTCCTAACCAAACTAAGGTAAGCGACAATCAACACATGAACCTAATGTGCAAAATTGACCTTAAGCAAGTTAGATCAAACATGCGATTCAAAGTGCGTGAACCAAGCAATGTGCGATCGAACATGACACTAATCACACAAAAAGGGCAAGAGAAGGCAATCAAAAGCCCTAAGGTAAAGCCTTAATGGCTTGTCCGATTTTTGGGAACTTTTTAAAGGATTTTCTCAGTTTTTATGAATTTTAAACTAAGTCCAGAACGAAATTAAAACTAATATCTAGTGAAATCAAGCCCAAAAAGCGGTTTTTGAACATTTCCTAATTTTCTGATTTTTTTGGAATTTTTCTAAATTTTTAAATTTTTTTAATGTTTTTCAGATTTTTTAATATTTTTTTGGGCTTTCTAAACATTTTCGATTTTTTTGGAATTTTTAATATTTTTTAATATTTTAATATTTTTTTTGAATTTTTGTATTTTAATATTTTTAATAAAATAAAGATTCCGGACCGGGTCCTTGACCCGATCCGCCCGACACCTGACTCGGCTCTTTAACCCACCCGGGACTCCATTTTCAATTCCTTTCTATTTTTTTGATTTTCCCCTTTTTCTTTTTCCTTTTTCTTTTGTTTCTTTTCTGTTTTTCTATTTTTTATTATTCTTTCCTCCCCTACGTGCTTTCCCCATACACGTCCTTCTTCCCAGACATCTTCTTGCTGGGACTATCACTGCGAACGCCTCCATCCTTTCTTTGCCTATAACCGTCGGCGTATGTCGCCACCACCAACGACCACTGCCAGCCTTACATTCTCACCGTCGGCCATCACAAACCATCGGACCACCAGATAACTCTGGTCGAGAAAAGGACACTGGCGACCAAACACCGATATCGACTTCTATTTTTTATATCTCGACATCCCAACCACATCTAAAACTCTAAATCTATACACACAAAACAAGGATGGGAAACTGATCACGGTGGCCTCTAACCACAGGCATCGCTCCAGCGAGAGGAGTGAGTCTCCGGAAGGTGCTCGTCCACGGCCGATGACGGGGATCGACAAGTATGCCACGAAATCACACGAAATTATGGAGGCAGTCACCAGAACATCAACATTAAGAACGAATAAGACGTAGATCAAAGATTTTATAGACTGATTTCATGTTTATTTTCGGTTCGACCTTTACTCGGACATTTTACCAAACAGAAGGCCGACAAGCTCAAACAAAGGCTTAAGGTTGAGATTTGGTATGACTTTTGACTCAGACGTGATACATAAAACTCTAAATAGCCATATATCAATACAAATTCATCTCATTTTAAAATGTCTCGCCCAAGAACTCCAAGATCAACTTTGGTGTTCTGGGCATGTGATATTTCGTTCAGGCATTTCAGCGAACAGTCGGTATGCGTAAAAAAAGTATGCATTCCAGAGACACTTTTAAAGCACTTCTCAGTCCAAACACAATATCTTAGCCCTTAAACTCTCCCATATCATCATGGACTTGTTTCGGTTTCGCTCGACTTGCTCGAAAAATCACTACTTTGGTTTAATGCTCTCGAGTTGAAAAAAGCAAGACGAAACAGAGCATGAAATGGATGAGTTACCTGGTTCGAGAAGGGCAGAAAGTCGGCGAAGTCAACGAAGGATGAGGCTGAGCTCGTCCCTTCGCTGCAGCTAAGGCTTGGTTTCGCAGTGACTTGGTCTCGGGGCGGATTAGGAGGCCGGATGGTCTTCGGTCGAGACAATCGGAAACTATAGCGGGAGGCGTTAGCAAAGAAACGACTGGAAGGGGGAGGAAATTTGCTGGCGATCCTCTTGGAAAGAGAAATCGAAGCCCTCTCCTCTTCAAAACCCCTCTCTTTTCTCCATTTTCTCCCGTTCTACTCTGTCTCCTCCCCCCTCTCTTCTCCCTTTTTTCTCCCCTTTAGCTCTCTCGAGCTCTCTCTCGAAACTCCCTCTCTCGGAACTCTCTCTCTCGGAACTTTGCCCCCCCCTCAGAACTCTGCCCCTTGCTCCGTCTTCTGCTTCTTGCTGCGCTCTGCTCTCCTGCTTCGTGCTGCGTTCTGCCTTTTTTGTGAATGGATTGCGCTGTCAACAGAGTAAGAAGAGAAGCCCCTTTCTTTTTTGTCATTTTTTCTTTGACTTTTCCTTTCCTTTCCTTTTGGCTTCTCTTCTCGTAGCCCCCTTCTGACGTGCACTCCCAAAAGCAGATGGCCTTCCCCTCTTTTGTCTCTTCTCTCTTTTGTTTTTTCTTCTTTACTTTTTTTTAAATTTATGATGATTTTTTTAAATAAATAAATAAAACAAGAGGAAAATATGTTTTTACTAAATTCTATTAATGCAAATGCGCCTAACATCTATATACTATGAAAATATTTTTATTTAGGGGTTAAAAATTAATCCCTAAATTTTTATGCGATAAAACCCTAAATGATTGAGCAAAATTTAGGTGTCAACATCCACTTCATCGCCACGTAGGAGAGAGAAAAAATCCATGTAAATATTTTCTGTTTGTCAAGTTGGACGGAGTTAACAGAAGGACTTGATTGCACCAATTTGACAAATTTTACTACTTAACTGCATTTTTTTTAAAGTTTTAAGACTCAATTATACTTTTGTAACAAATTTTAGAACTTCCAATGCACTTATCCCTATTTTTTTTAGTTTACTAGGTGTATTCCTGGACTTTTGAAGCTCCTTTACGAATAGTTTGGCGGACCCCTATTGGGCTCTTATGAGAAAATCTCATAAACCTATAAACCCCTCCTATCCGGATGAGGGGAGTTTCATACTCCCCACTTCCCTATTCCCATGTGGGAATGGTGGCCATTGGGGGCAAGCTCTAGTGGTCATCTAAGTAATTTTATTTGTGGTGTAGAAGCCAAGCAAATGCTATCAAGTAGTTCAATGAAATTCTTGAGCCGAATGTTGTTATGGTTGCATAGACGGGAGTAACCGTTGTGTTGACAATGGTGAAGGTCAATAGGATGGTCTATAATGCATTGTCTTAGATGACAATAATGTTGTCTATTTTGTTGTTAGCTTTTTGTAGGAGTATTGGAAATCGATGTTGTTAAATACTGAAATGGATAAATATATGTCAAATTCAGTATTGTGATGTTTCATGAATGACTTGATCGAATCCCAAGAGGCAAAAAGATTGACCAGACATAATGGCCAATGACAAGAACAAGTATATCAAAAGAAGGACTCACCGACCAGAATGACAAGTATCCTCAGTCCTTACTCTTTCAACTAAGCATTATTTCAATATGCTATAGAGATAATGACACAAATATTTCTTGAATTTTGGCCAAATGTGCAAAGTAGTCCCTGAACTTTTAATTTATTTAATGTATTATCTGAACTTTAGTCTAATGTTCAATGCGGTCACTGAACTGTTAATTTGTTCGATGTAGTCCCTAAACTTTTGGTACATATTCATTGTAGTCCTTGAATTATATGAAAATGTTCAATGTAGTCCCTAAACTCGAATTAATGGAAGGACTATGTTGAACATTTTAATATAGTTTATGGACTAAATTGAGCATGTATTAAAAGTTCAGCTGGGGCAATATTGAACAAATTAAAAGTTCAAAGACTATATTGTACATTGGGTTAAAGTTAGAGATCACATTGAACAAATTAAAAGTTCATGAACCACATTGCATATTGGACTAAAGTTTATGGACTGTTTGTGTTATTTTCCCTATGTTATGTTTTCGACATTCATTTCGCATCCAAAATTTAGAACAAAATACCAAACTTGATTATAACACTCTTGAACATTAATAACTTAAAAAGTGACAGAATTTAGATACGTTTTGACTCATTTTTCACAAAAAGAAATTCTTCACCCTATCAGACCATGTTTATATAATCATGACAAGGTTAAAAAACAATACAAGTAACGAACATGAATACCAAGTTGCGTTTAGATATAAGTCAATCTTATTCTCTCACCTATTGAATTAACAAGTTGTTATGCATCTTTCACTTGTTAAATGTTTTAAGTAATAAATTGGATTTGGCGACAAAAGAAAATGATTAAAATGACTTGGATCAATAAAGTAAGAATTCACAGTAAGTGTCGTCACAACATACATACTTTTCTAGTTCTTTATAAGTATTTCCTCTATAGTTTTTTTTACGATGTTTACTTTGTTTACTACATTTTTTATCACACTAATTTTATTTTTAAATTTGACAAGAAGTTTTTACCCAAGTAACATATGCACATGGAGAATTTAAAGTGGGTTAAATAGGTGGGTACGAGTTTTCATAGGTTGGATTAGATATATACGTGTATTAGTAATAGGCCTAATACCCTAAAAAACCTCAAACTTTAGCTTTTGTCTTTAACTTTTGTCTCATAAAAAATCTCCAACTTTAGGTCTAGCCCTAATTCTACCATAAACTTTTTTGTCCCATAAAAAAACCTTTAGGCTGCTTTTGGTCGACCGGATAAAAGTAAGGATATGATATGTTTTATACTATCCTGTATTTGGTGGTTGTCCAGGATAGGATAAGGTCGGATATAGACCGGATAAAAAAATCCCGAGGGAGGGATGGGATAGACTCGGATAGAATTTCTAATGCATATTTTTCCAAAAACCCTACACTCTATTTGCCGTCATCTTTATCCCCACACCTTGTGCGCTTTCATCAAAAAAAAATTTCGGCTTTTTTTCCTTCATTGACTCCTCCGGACCCGTGAATAGAAAAAAATAAAAAATAAAAATTATCCTATTCGACTTTAAATCCGTAATACACCAAACAGTGGATAGGATATGAAGATATCCCAGAATTTCTTATCCTATCCTATCTAGTCCTATCCTGTTTAGAAATCCGAACGACCAAAGGCAGCCTTAACTTTATGTCATATCCCAATTATACCCTAAATTTTTTTTGTCCTATGAAAAACCCCAAACTTTATGTCTTATTCCAATTTTACCCTTAAATTTTTACAGTCACATAAAATACCACAAACTTTTATTTGAGTCACAAATCTATCCCCGTTAACCCTTCGTCCAAAATTTCTCTTTGACAACTGAGAGATGAAAAACTCTCAAGCACAAGCTATTCGAGTTTCTTGAGCACGAGCTCTCCGACCGCGAGAGATCAAAGACTGAGCACAAAATCACTAAGGGTGATTTTGATGAAAGGTTAATGAAAAGCAGATTTGTGACTCAAGTTAAAGTTGACGATCATTTATGAAACAAAAAAAAAACTAGAGTGAAATTGAAACTGGACCTAAAGCTAAGATTATTTTTTTAGACAAAAAGAATTTAGTGTAGAATTGTTACTAGGCCTAAAGTTGAGGGTTTTTTATAAGACAAAAACAAGTTTAGGATATAATTGGGATTGAACCTAAAGTTGGAGGTTTTTTATGAGATAAAAAAAGTTTAGGGTAAAATTGAGATATAACCTAAAGTTGAAGGTTTTCTATGAGACAAAAGGTAAAATTGAGACAAAAGCTAAAGTTGGAAGTTTTGGGTCAAGTATGAGTCGGGTTATATATGAATCACTAAATTTGTATTGCATATTAATTAATGGATCAAAATGAGTGAATTCATATTGGACGGGAAAAGTGCCAAAAAAGCCTTAAACCTTTTGCATTTGTGCCAATTTAGTTCTAAATTTTTTTTTGTGCCAATTCAATTATAAACCTTTTGCATTTGTGCCAATTCAGTCATAAACTTTTTATTTTTGTGCCAATTGAGTCTTTCCAATCAATTTTGGCCGGATTTTGCTACGTGGAGATCAACTGGCCGGTGATCGATCACCGGCGCTGATGTGGACAATTGTAATAATATTTTAATATTTTTTGAATTTTTATTTATTTATTATTTTCTTTTTATTTTTCCCCTCTCCTCCTCCTTCCAGCCAGTCACCGGACCGACGATCGGCCAGTGCCGGCAAGGCTCGCCCACACCGGCCACTAGCGAGGCTCACCCTTGCTGGCCACTGGCGAGGTCGTGCCTCACCTAGTCACCGGTAAGGCTTGACCTCGCCAGATTCGGCGAGGTTGAGCCTCGCCCATCCATGGCGAGGCCCAACCTCGCTAGATCCAACAAGGTCGTGCCTCGCCCATCCATGGCGAGGCCCAACCTCGCTAGATCCAACAAGGTCGTGCCTCGCCCAGCCACCGGCGAGGCTCGACCTTGCCAGATCCGGTGAGGTTAGGCTTTGCCCAGCCATGGCGAGGCTAAAGCCCTCACCAACAACCTCCGGCAAGGGGTCAAACCTCGCCGGCGGTCGGCGGCTGGCACGACCTCGCCGGATTTGGCAAGGTCGGGCCTCGCCTAGCCACGGCGAGGGCGAGCCTTGCCCAGCACTGGGCGAGCCTCAACCTCGCCAAATCTGGTGAGGTTGGGCCTTACCCAGCGTGAGGCCACCCTAGCCAGCGCTGGCCTCTGGCTAGTCATCGGTCCGGCGACCGGCTGGAGAAAGGAGGGAGGGGAGGGGAGAAAAAAAAAAGAAAAGAGAAAAAAATAAATAAAAATTCAAAAAATATCGAAATATTATTAAAGTTGTCCATGTCAACATTGGTCGGCGTCCACGTCAGCAAAATTCGGCCAAAATTGGCCGGAAAGACTGAATTGGCACAAAGACAAAAGGTTTAGAACTGAATTGGCATCAATGCAAAAGGTTTAGGATTGAATTGACACCAAAAAAAGGTTTTGAACTAAATTGGCACCAATACAAAAGGTTTAGGATTAAACTTACATCAATGCAAAAAGTTTTGAACTAAATCGGCACCATTACAAAAGGTTTAGGACTTTTTTGGCACTTTTCCCCAGATTGGATCATTTTCGATTCGATCCACGCTTTCGACGGCCCTACTAACAATGATAAAATAATAAAAAAAGAAGAGGCACACCGGTTGCTTCACCTAACCCATCTAACTCGCTCATCAATCACGGTCCCCATTTGTGAGGTCAAACTATAAACACACATCATATAAGCTTCTTTCATAATAACAACATGAATATCATAAAGACAATAGTTTGCTCTTTGATCCAAACTTCAAGCCACACCAAACATCCTGCTCGAAAGCCGGAAAAATAACCACACATCTTACTAGTACGACGACAACAAGAAATATATTTACTTCCTAGTCACATGACCCAATGGATTGACATGCACGACGGGGTAACACACCAGCGGTTTAGCCATCTCCGCCGCGAATCCAGGCCCGTGGCTCAGATCGATGCCCTCCTCTCCCTCCATCTTCCAATCAAAGCACTGGACCAGCGACCCGACCGCCGCATGCATCACGAGCATCGCGAGCGATGCTCCGGCACACCCTCGCCTCCCGCTCCCAAATGGCAAGTACTTGAAGTTCTGACCCTTGAACTCCATCTGATGCTCCCCGATTTTCTCATCCGAGGTCTCCAGGAACCTCTCGGGCACGAACTCGTCAGGGTCGGTCCATATCTCCGGGTCCCTCATGATTGCGAAGACGTTGATTAGGACCCTCGATTTGGCCTCCACGAGGTAACTGTCGACCGAGCAGTCTTCTCTGCACTCCCTGATGATTATGGGCGCGGATGGGTGGAGCCTCAGGGTCTCTCTGATGACGGCTCGAAGGTAGGGCAAGTTCGGGATGTCCGACTCTTTGACTAGCCTAGTCGGCCCAACGACGGAGTTGATCTCGTCCCGCAGCTTCTTGAAGGCTTCCGGCCGGTTGATGAGCTCTCCCATGGCCCACTGCATGGCCGCCGATGAGGTATCCGTGCCCGCCATGAAGAGATCCTGTCAATTAGAGCATGAGAAACGATAGCGTTAAAATTTACATGAACGTCATATACAATGTTCTAAATGTTTAACATCTGAAATGTGCTACTATTATCTAATAACATGTACTTTCGGAGCATAAAAATATTGATTTGCTGTCCAACTTTATGATTAGAAGTAACTAAAAGATACTTGGTTCAAGTGTAATTGTTTTCATGTCATTGTCATCGTATCAACACCGATGACTTTTTGCCTAATTAATAAAATAAAGAGAGCGTGGACAGAATTAAAATGTACTCACCAGGATAAAGGACTTCACGTCCTTTCTAGTTATCTTCAGTTCAGCAGTTGGATCTTTAAGTGTCTCCAACAAGATGTCCATGAGATCCTTCCTGTCAGTAACTGATCCATTGGTCAGCTTCTCTTCATGATCCTTCATTATCCGCTCGATGATCCGGTCGAATTCCCGCAGTGCCGCCTGAAGCTTCTTCCCGTTCCCAGAAAAATCGAGCCACTTGAGAGGCCCCAACACATCGCCGACGCTCAGCTTCCCTGCGAGCACCAAACACGCCTTCACGAGCTCGTTGATCTTGTTCGCGTCATTCGCAGTCCCCGAGCACCGCGTGCTCATCACCATCCGGCAGATCACGTTGTTTGTGAAAGTCGTAAGCTCCTTGCTCAGGTCCGATGTCTTCCCTCCTCTTGCAATCTCGATCACCGACTTGACGAGCCTCTCGACCTCCTCCTCGCGGACGTCGAGGAACTTTTTGAGCTGAGGGACAGCGAGGAGCCTCGTCATGCACAGCTTCTTCATGAACCGCCAGTAATCGCCGTACGGCGCCATGATGAAGCGCGACCCTCTGTAGATGAAGTGCTCCGAGGACCCAAACTCGGGCCTTGACGAGAAGTTGAGCTCTTGGGTTTTGAACAGCTCCTTCGCGATGGAGGCGCTCGAGGCAACGATGCACAAGGACGCCCCCAGGCGGAGGCGCATGAGCGGGCCATGGTTGCGGGCGAGTCCTTGCAAGGATTTGGGGAGGATGGGGCCGATCAAGTGGAGGTGGCCGAGGAAGGGGAGAGAGAGAGGACTTGGTGGAGGCGGGGTGTTGGAGCGAGGCTTGAGCTTGAAGCATGCTTTGATGAGGGAGTGGACTAGGAGTGCGGTGAGGAACCAGACGACGAAGAGGAAGTAGTAGAAGACATCATTTGGACTGACCATGGCCATGAGGGATATGAAAGTGAATAGATCAGAGAGAGAGCATATGGGGTTTGAAAGAAGACAGCTTACGGTGATGCTATATATAATGCACGAGAGTATGCCAGCTGCCATGAAAAATGTGAAAACTCAAGTTGCTTGCTTTTCTTTCGACAAGAGCTATACAATACATATTAACACCAGGTTGCAAAGCTGAGACAATGTTGTCACGTTACAGACGAAAATCATCTCTAAAAATTAAGTTCTTCGTCGGCTTGTGACACCGCCGTCAAGTGTGAATGATACTCAAAAAGATACTTTTCCGCAAAAGAGAAAGCAATTTCGTTTAGATAAGCATCGCATGCACCGTCAACGAAAATGATGCCATAATCCACGAGTGGCCTTCCTCATCCATTTGTTGGTAACAATTGAACCGGTAAAAATAGGTTATAAACTCATTTTTTTAACCCATATATGACGGATCGATTTATTAAATAGGTTAGTTATATTCAGTAAATGACACGACCGTACTTTCACCAAAGGACGCAACCTCAAACATAATCATAATTCAACTTAATATCAACATATATACATATATTATAAATATGATAAAAAGTCATATGGTTACAATATCAGAATTTCTATAATCTTTTAAAAAGATATATACACATACAACTGGCTCAAAAACTCATCATATCCATATACAACTTTCGACCCAAAAAAATATCCATATACAACTCATATCCAAAAATTCCCACTATCAAAATGTCATCTTGATAACGATAATACTCTCATTCTATTTGCGGCTCACTAAAGAACCTCAAAAGCAAGTAAGATAAATGGAATGAACAACCACAGTCCAATGAGTATTATATCTTTTCTAAGCGGATCTAACATTCACTATGCACATTATAAAATAGTATCATATATCATCAATTCCAAATCCAATGTACAATATATGTAAAATATCAAAGGTGAATGATGTTTTTCCAACAAAACTATTTGTAGAAGATCAATCAACGGGAAAATTGTCAAATCAGTCCTAAACCTATTGTACGGCGGCCAATTCAGTCCTAAACCTTTCAAATTTGCCAATTTAGTCCTAAACCTTTTAAATTCTTGCCAATTCAGTCCTTCCGGCCAATTTTGGCCGGCCGGTGCTGACGTGGCCGCCGGCCGTCCGGTCGGCGCCGGCCGTCCGGTCGGCGCCGGCCGTCCGGTCGGCGCTGACGTGGCAATTTTTAATTATTTTTTTGAATTTTTTAATATTTTTTTATTTTTCTGCTTTTTTCTGCTTTTTTTTTCTTCTTTCTCCCCTCTGCCCGGTCCGGCGACCGGCGACCGGCGACCGGCCAGAGGGGAGGGCCGGCGAGCCTCTGGCGAAGCTCGCCCCGCCGGCCACCGGCGAGGGCGAGCCTCGCCGGCCCCTGGCTGGGAGAGGCGAGGTCGGCCTCGCCTCGCCGTCGCGAGCCAGGCGACGGCGAGGCTCGACCTCGCCTCGCCTCGCCTCGCGTCGCCGTCGCGAGCCAGGCGACGGCGAGGCTCGGCGAGGCGAGGTCGAGCCTCGCCCAGATCTGGCGAGGCTCGACCTCGCCGTCGCGACCCAGGCGACGGCGAGGCTCGACCTCGCCTCGCCGAGCCTCGCCGTCGCCTGGGTCGCGACGGCGAGGTCGAGCCTCGCCGTCGCCTGGGTCGCGACGGCGAGGTCGAGCCTCGCCCAGATCTGGCGAGGCTCGACCTCGCCTCGCCGAGCCTCGCCGTCGCCTGGCTCGCGACGGCGAGGTCGAGCCTCGCCAGATCTGGGCGAGGCTCGACCTCGCCGTCGCGACCCAGGCGACGGCGAGGCTCGACCTCGCCTCGCCTCGCGTCGCCGTCGCGAGCCAGGCGACGGCGAGGCTCGACCTCGCCTCGCCGAGCCTCGCCGTCGCCTGGGTCGCGACGGCGAGGTCGAGCCTCGCCAGATCTGGGCGAGGCTCGACCTCGCCGTCGCGACCCAGGCGACGGCGAGGCTCGACCTCGCCTCGCCTCGCGTCGCCGTCGCGAGCCAGGCGACGGCGAGGCTCGACCTCGCCTCGCCGAGCCTCGCCGTCGCCTGGCTCGCGACGGCGACGCGAGGCGAGGCGAGGCGAGGCGAGGTCGAGCCTCGCCGTCGCCTGGCTCGCGACGGCGAGGCGAGGCCGACCTCGCCTCGCCCAGCCAGGGGCCGGCAAGGCTCGCCCTCGCCGGTGGCCGGCGGGGCGAGCTTCGCCAGAGGCTCGCCGGCCCTCCCCTCTGGCCGGTCGCCGGTCGCCGGTCGCCGGACCGGTCAGAGGGGAGAAAGAAGAAAAAAAAAAGCAGAAAAAAGCAGAAAAATAAAAAAAATATTAAAAAATTCAAAAAAATAATTAAAAATTGCCACGTCAGCGCCGACCGGACGGCCGGCGCCGACCGGCGGCCACGTCAGCACCGGCCGGCCAAAATTGGCCGGAAGGACTGAATTGGCAAGAATTTAAAAGGTTTAGGACTAAATTGGCAAATTTGAAAGGTTTAGGACTGAATTGGCCGCCGTACAATAGGTTTAGGACTGATTTGACAATTTTCCCTCAACAATATCAACCATCAATGGTATATTCCATTGATTAATATCAATCAAAACAACATTAATGGTCCGTTCTATTGACTAATCTAATTCTTTACATATAACTATAGTCATGCTTAACGCCCGTGACAAAGGCGACCGTTCATATCCCCCCTAACTAGGTCTATCACCTATATTAGCTGATGGTTTGGCCTAGAACGATGTCCTGCCAACAGTATGCATACTTGCCCCTTTAATGTGTTCTAATAAATAGGTTTAAACATAATATAGGTATTAAATGGATCATAATAAATTTACAACTTATTGAGACCCAATCTATCTTTATGACTCTCTCTTCATTCTCTCTCACCTTTATTCAATCTCGTACTCACTCACTCCACACTTGCACTTCAGTTTAGGTACGAGTTTTTCCAAATTGGGTTAAATATAAAAGTGTTTTAGTAATACGAGTCGCGTTGGGTATGGATCACTAGATTTGCATTGCATGAAAAGTGGATAAAAAATGGGTTTAGTAGGTCTATTTGGATCGGGCCATTTTCTACCCGATCCACTCGTTTGACGCATCTAGTAGTAACAGTCCACTCTCTGATCAATCATCATGCTGAAAGTTAAGGCCGCAAGTGATTTTCTTTTTAAGGATGATCTTGCTTTTTAGTCTTTTTAAAGATTCTTCTGAAGCAGGGAAAAGAGAAAAAGAAAAGTTCAAGGAAAGGCTTAAATGTAACTTGAATTTGTTAATGAGCTTAACCACGTTTATAACTTATAAATTTTAATGATGATCATCCAACTTGAGTTACTTTTTAATTTTCTTTTGGAGATATGAATCGCTACTCCAAGCCCTTATGAAGAAGACATTATGATCGACGAGACTATGTACCTGGAAGATAGTCCCGGAAAATTAGGACAAATCTGCATACCTCAGTGGACCTCAGTGGTCCTCAGTGGTCCTCGTACATGAATTAACAGCGTGGTCCTCCCCGTGCATTATTGAAGCATTTTTGCAATTGATTAATCTCTAACGATAGCATTAATTATCAAACCCGTGTGAGCCCAGAAAGTGAGATCAACGAAAGTTTGAATGTTCAAACTTCTAAATTGCAGAAATCGAAATGGTCTTTGTTTTATAGTTTCGTTGTTCCTTCAAATAGCACACAAGTTGTCTGGTCTGTTGGGTAGATCTCACATGACATTCTGACATATCTTACACAGTACACACAGCAGTTTGATATGACCTAAAACTTCCCGTCGACTATGAGAACGCAGATAGGTATAGCACGTAACAAATTGGATGTGCTCACGAAAAGGTCGGATGATTTTGATTCTTTATTCCTAGATGATCTTGGAGGTCCCATGGCCAGTTAAATTATGTAGCAAGTGGTGTTAATCAATGGTTTAGGCAGTGATTTTCTCAACAAATAACTAGATTAAACATCTTCTTCCTTGACAATGATGGCGAAAGAAAAAAATCACAAAGATAATGAAGTTGGTGCACAATGTCTCCTAAGACGGGACCGTGTAATTAGACCAATGTATCTCAACAACATTGCATCTTATGGGAATACTGCACCACCAGTTTTATATAAGTTTTGTATGATACTTGCTTGAATGTTATAATTTTTTTTATCACTTAAGTACCACGTTAGAGAAAAATTGTTCACTTAAATGCCTACTTTGACAAATTGTCCTACATAACTTCTCAAAATAAATGTTAAGTTCGACATGATTTTTTTCTAAAGAAATTTAAGTCCAAAAGTGGAAAATGGAACAAACTTCTTAAGTCTAAATTTTGAATCTGACAGACCACGCATTCTCTTCTTCTTCTGCTCATAATCGTATTCATCTTCATATTTTTTACTGTCGGAGCGAGTCGAGCTCGCCAAGCTCCGCAACTCTCGCGTTTGGCCCAAGGCAATCAAAGTCCCAATTCGCTTGGCTCGGTCGTGCACGATCCAAAACATTTGGCGGAAACTCATTCTTCGATTTGCCTTTGAGCGAGAAGACGAAGCAGTCGAGAAACGAGAAGCACCTTCCATTCGATCAAGTGTTCCATTCTGGAAATCAGATTCATAAAGAGTGAAAGAGGGACTTTCAACAAGAGAGCGAAACGATTGTTTTCCACTTCTTCGTCTGTCTATTGCCCCAAACGATTCAAAAGGTAATTTTGCCAAACATTAAAGGAATAAGGGTTTTCTAGGTTTTGGGAATGGGGCTTAGGTATAAAAATGGGATGTTCTGAGAGGTAAAGGAGCTCAGATGCCGAGCGCCTTCCTCTTAAATAACGATTTTTCTAGCGAGTCGCATCGGCCAATTTATGATAAATTAATGCCATGTCGGATTTTCCGACCTCATAAATCGCCAATGGTATGTAAGTAAACAATTTTTAAAAAGTGTAATATTCAAGTGATTGAAAAAAAAAAGTTTATATCACTCAAGTGAGCAATGCACGAAAGTTATGAAACAAGTAATGTCTTTATAATATCTTATGCTTAAGAGAATGGCAAGCCTAGTGTCATGAAGCTTAAGTAGAATCAAATGAGTAATTTTTCCATCATTGTTAGAGATCATATCACATTGAATGGCAATTAGACTTTGATTTACTCAAATTTTATGTTAGCCACCGGGCTCACAAATTACCTTAGTGGGGAAAAACCACATTGGCCAAGGTTTTAGGTTATATTCATGTAATATTCATATAAAATGTTGTATGTTGACACATATGTCATTACTTACTCAATCATGCGTTTACTTATGAATGAATTTCTACCTTATTATTGGAAAAATTAAGCATTTAAATTAAAATGATTCATCTTAACATGTCATGAGTGACGTAAAAGGACAAGAATGTAAAGCACTAAACAATATGGTAGACGCGTTTTCCAAAACCAATTTGTTTGTATGCACCTAATTAATTACCTCTTGCAAATTATCTTAAAGTAATGATTGAGCTGACTAGGCGTTCAT
Organism: Syzygium jambos; assembly: GCA_031216235.1. Classification (NCBI taxonomy): domain Eukaryota; kingdom Viridiplantae; phylum Streptophyta; class Magnoliopsida; order Myrtales; family Myrtaceae; genus Syzygium; species Syzygium jambos. The sequence continues at coordinate 15,363,735 of CM062230.1, read as the reverse complement.
GGGACCAAAAGATCAGATATGATTCATTTTGGTAGAGTCCCCGACCATGTCATAATCAGAAGATTGATGTCCAAATCTCTGATGGTGATTCATAATGATCTGTATCCCACCTTAAAGAAAATAAGAAGAATAATGATGAGCAAGATTAATTTTAAAAAAATCGCTAGCAAAGCAAGCTTTCGGACATTAATGAAAACAACGTAACGAAGGTTCGATTTTGGGCGGGTAGGTAATTAATTTCCAAGTTAGTTTCCACATGCGATACAGCGAAATAAAATAGAAATTGGTATTATTGGCCGATGTAAACTTGCCCCGTGCAATAGAGAACTTGAGGAAATTGTCTAATCGGTAATGAACTTATTGTACAAATGCCACACTGTCCTAAACTCCTCAATTTCGTTAATGGAGTCATAAACCTTTGTGGAAAGGTTTATAATGTAATCATTCTAACCAATTTTCGCTGAAAATCGCTAACGTGATGATTTATCACATAAGATGGTCAACAATTATTGCACCGGTGAAAATTGATTAGAAGTGTTAGTTATATTAGGATATTTACTTGATTTTTCATATCTATCAGGATTATGTATATATCTCATTTGATAGTGCATATCCTTAATTGATTATATTTGATATTATGTTTATCTTATTACTTTAAATAGTTATTTCATAAAGCCTATAAATAGGCTTTCCATGTAGTCTATTTCATATATCAAAATATATTGAAAATTCCCACATGTCTCTCTTCCGCTTCCTTATATTTTAATTAGAGGGATTATATTGAAATTTCGTAAAAAAGTTTATAACTGAATTGTTATCCATACAATTGATTTAGAATTGATGGAGTAATTTTTGTTTGAAAACTCAATATGTGAGAGAGAAAATTAGGAAGCTGCTTGGATTATTTGATCAAGGGATATGTTCACTATAAGTCCTAAAACTTGTCACCAAAATGCAATTGAGTTCTAAAACTTGCAAAAAGTACAATTAAGTCTTAAAACTTGTTAAATTGATTCAAATGAGTCATAAAGTTAACACTGTCAAACTCACTAACGAAAAACGCTGACGTGGTTTATTTTAATATTTTCTCTCTTTTACGTGACGATGACATGACTAAAACGACGTCGTTTTGGCCAAAATTTAATTTTTAATACTATTTTTATTTAAATTAAATTAAAAAAAGGAAGGGGACAGGCGAGGAGGGAGGGCTTGCCCTCCCCGCCGTCGCCGCCGCCGCCGCCCCACCATTGCCAGGAGGGGCCGGCGAGGGTGAGGGGATGGCAAGTGGGGGTCGCTGAGCCCCAGCTAGGGGCAAGCAACCCTTGCTGATCGCAGGCCAAGGTCGCCGTCCCTCGCCCAGACTTGGCTGACGGTCGCTGGTGGCAGCCGACCCCTACCAGTGGCAGCCCTCTCCCAGATCTGGCGACGGTTAGCAGCCATTGGTTACCCTCGTCCAAGTCTGGGCGAGGGTTGGCGACCCTCGCCATATCTGGGGGAGGGCCTGTAGGCCCTCGCCTACTGTTGGCGAGGCTCGCCAGCCCTGGACAGGGCCCGGCGACCCCTGCCTATCGTCCCCCAACCCTCGCCAGCCCGTCCCGGCTATGGTAGGGCAGCGGCGGCAGCATCAGCGGCAGGGAGGGCAAGCCCTCCCTCCCCAACTATCTTCTCCTCCCTTTTTTTTTTAAAAAAATTTTAGCTTATTTTAAAATTTAATTAAAATAATATTAATATTAAAATAATGATAAAAAAAAAAGTTACGTCATTGTCACGTATGATATAACAAATAATAAAAATGTCACGTCAACATTTTCTATTAGTCAAATTTGACGGTATTAACTTTAGAACTCGATTAAATCAATTTAACAAGTTTTAGGACTCGATTGTACCTTTTGCAAGTTTTAAGATTCAATTACATTTTAATCATAAATTTTAAGACTTTTAGTAAATATATCCTTTGATCAATACGAAATGAAGCACGCTTCAGTCTTTATCGTTCACTTTATACTGGGGGTGAGCAACTTGGACCGACCAAACCGGGACCGGACCGGACCGAACTGGACCGACAAGTTTGGTCCGGTTCTCGGGACTATCGGTCCGGTTCCCGGTTCCTAAAAGCGGAACCGGTTTCTGGGCAGTCCGATTCCCGGTTCAAAGGCGGAACCGGACAGGACCTGACCGGACCGACTATTTAATATATATATTTTTTTATTTTTTTCTTTAAAAAAATTAATAAAATGTGAACTAAACTCTAAGTGAACTTTATTATCATAAATTCATTGATAAAAATTAGTAAAATGTGAATTAAACCCTAAGTGAACTTCATTGATATAAATTTATTGAAAAAAATTAGTAAAATATGAACCAAACCGTAAGTGTTTGATTAAAAAAAATCCTAAACTCTAAGTAACCGGTTCCCGGTCCTAAAACCAACCGGTCCGGTCCGCGGTTCCCAAAATTGGGAACCGGTTCTCTCGGTCCGGTTCCCGGTTCCACCTTGGAATTGGACCGGATCGGGAACCGCTCACCCCTACTTTATACGAAGACCTCAACAGTTGGATGGTGATTAGCACCTTCCTATTCAAGTACGACAGGGTTGTCGTGTGGCATCTGGTACTCGGTCGGTTTCCTCTTCCGAGGAATCTCCATCTGTTTTACAGCTCTCATCGTGCTTTTGTGATTTCGACAACCTATTGCGACTGGCTAAAGATTAATCGTTGTCTGTCACCCATCGAATGCCAAACTAATTGAGCCAAACGAGAAAAGACAGTAGCCTTGCCTGGAGGTGAGCCACCGGGCCTATTCAATCCGGGAGCCTTGCCGGAACCAGCCATATCCGGCCGGTTCACAACGGAACCGCTTCTGTTTCCAGTTCTTTAGTCTGAACAATGGGTCCATCACCCCCTAGATTATCTCTTAGTAGTCAGTTCTCTTCTCACTTCTTTCTCAATTTTCTCACTTCTCACTTCTCACGGTCTGCGGATGCTCTCTCACTCTCTGGCCGTGTCCTCGAGTCTCGTTAATGCCGTCTCGTCTCATCCCTCTCTCGGTCCCACGGCTTGCGGCCTTGCATTAGCCAGGTACTGTCTCTCTGTGTCCATTTCGTTTTCAAATTCTTCGTCGGATGTTTTGATTTTGGTGTGCTGCGATTTCGATTTTCTTGTTGTCACTTCTCGGTCTTCTTACTTCTCACTCTCACATCCGTGGCTGCCCCTCTGTCTCTCTCTCTCAGGCTCTCATCTCTCGAGTCTCATCGACGCTGTCGTGTCGTGTTGTCTCTCCCTCTCAGTCTCGCGGCTTAGGGCCTAGCCTTAGCCAGGCGCACTCTCTCTCTCTCTCTGGTCAGTGTCGTTTTCGATTTCTTCATGGAATGTTTCGATTTTGGCGTGCTGTGATTTCGATTGGTTTGTTGTCTTGGCCATACGTGCATAGAATTGGTTTATGTGTTTATGTTACCTTGTTTGTTTGAATCCTGCAAGTTCGAATTCCGTAACTTGTTGCAATCGTGAGGTCGTAAGGCCAAAAGAATGCCGAATAACTGACAAATTGAGAGCCTCCTAAAGCTCAGGGAAAGATTTTGTAGGTGTCTGTTGGAGTTTTTATGGACCTACCGCATCAATTATATCTTGAAGTCCATGAATAGTTTGTTGTATTACAAATGAAATCGAAATTAACCTGTTTTCTGTTAAGCATAGTTTTGATAGCTGTCTTGGTCTTAAACATAAGATTGGCACTGATAAGCATCATATGTTGTGTGTTGCTTGGAATATAACTTCGTGAAAGCTATCCAGCTAGAGTAAGGTTTGTGAGGCGACAATCGACCCGGCGCCCGCCCTACCATGTAGGATTTGTGACATTCCAAAATTTCGTCGATTCGTTTAACGAACAAAGTGAATGAATGGATGGTGTTGACGAGACCCGTTCATCGATAGAAGTTGGGAAGTGTCAACTTCGGGACTTTCGGACACCACCACGTCATCACCATTGCCATCACCATTTCCACCACCGCTCCACCATGCCATTTCGAACAGGGAATTTTTATAAAAATTCGAGAAGACATAAAGGTTAGTCTTCTTGTAACCCATTTGAACTCAGAAAAATATTGATTTAAATTATGTTATACTCAAAGGCGTTTTGAACAACTTTCATGGATAAAGTTTCCCCAAATTCGACCCACAAAAATCTATATAAAAATGCAAAACAGTAAAAGGTCTAGCAGTACCGATTCTAGAAATCAAAGCAAAAGTTCAAGAAGCAACCCAAAACTTGAACCGCACGAATTTTTGTTCAAGAAACCCCCAAACCAGAAGCTAACCTCCACATACACCATCCATCTCCATCAAGATACAGCAAAATAAATTTAATTCACAACTTGAATTCAAGAATGATGCACGCAATCACCATTCAAACCGAAAGTTACACACGCAAGGCCGCGCCTACTCAAAAGTTCAAACCGAAAGATGCACATGCAAGGGCCACGCCGAGCAATAACGGATTTACACAGCATAGATTAGAAAACATTCACTTGCCTATCGATACTCGGATTCCCGCGAATCTTCGTCGAAAAAATTGAAGAAACTATATTATTCTTATCTCCTGTTTTCGCTTTTGCCCTTTGTTCTACCGAAATGGGGCAAAAGAAAATAGTTAGTATTATAATGTTCATTGCACGTCCAAAACGACGACGCACGAAGCGGGCGCGGTAGGGCTCGATGGGCCACGAATTGAGCTTCAAGACTGCAATTCTCATATTGCCGACCTCCTGAGCGTCTTCGATGTCCATCGTCATTCAAAAGCGCTACAGAGGCCCAACACATTTGTCTTTCAAGTACCAAAATGATAATCACATACTCGTCTTTCAAGTACACATCCGTGATTGTATCTAAGCCAAAGGATCGGCGGCCGATCACCGAATCACGCAACATCACCAATTATAAGCACACGTCGAGATCTCCATCTGTAGTTACGAGTTTGGTGTGCGCCTATGCGCCTAGGTTCGGCGTCCCCAACACCATCACCGTACAGAGACAGTATAAACATGTTGAATAAGTTCAAATCTAACACCTGTGAGAGCGAGCCCTTTAGCCAGTGCGAAGTACCAAAGCTTTAGCATTGATTTGACACCGAAATTACTATAAACATTATTGAAACTGGAGGCGAAGTACTTATTCATTAAAACTACTCCAAAATCTAGAATTAGATAAGAGAGAAAAGCTCCTAAATATAAGATCAAGAGAGCAAAGTTGCTAAATCTAAACTAGATCGGGAGAGTAAGGAAATAAACAAAAGAAAATTAAAGGAAAAGCAACTGGAAGGGAGAGATCCGGGTCAATTCCCCCTCCCCCCCAAGAAGTGAAAGAGACGAATAAAGGTTCGGAGCAGCAGAGATGTACGTCCAAACTTAAATTAAAGCGGAAGCTAATTTCTGAGTAATTATGGCACAATCGTATAAATTTGAAATTTTTTGTAACATAAAAATTAATTTATAATTAAATATGGCACATGTACATCAATTCAAAAGTTTTCGTAAGAGAAAAATTAATTTGAGATAAATGTGATATAAATAAATTCATCGGAGATTTTTTGTGATGCTAACCCTATTATTTAATAACTTCGATAAATGTAAACATCGTAAAAGTCCATGTTTTGTTGGGAAAGGAGGCTCCGTGAGGTGACATGTCCTTGTCAAGGGAGGGGCTGACATACATCAAGGGAAGCAAGACACTCCATTCTTGTTGAACAATTAGGACAAATGCATAAATGAAACGTAAAGGTTTTTACTGCAATGGAGAATAGTCATAGATGTAATCCCAAGTGGACTAGTCAAATAGGTAAGTGCGATTGGGTTCGGTTTGGATGGATAAAAAATGAGTACGTTAAAAATCAATCCATTTAACTATTTTTGACCCATTTTTATGTAATAATATCATGGATACCCTGACCCGACCCTATCTTAATACACACTCAACTCAGGCTCCAATTTTTAGCAATTTCTCCCCTTTAAATATGGAAAATAGCATATAAAAAACAAACTAACCAATCAACAATAAATTAAACATAGAAGAAATTTCTTAAAATTTAACAAATCATGCTACTAGTGCGCATCTCATGTTGTTTCTTTCGGCGCTTGGAATTCGATCTAATTTGGGTTAATACTACAAAAAAACTCCAAACTAATACACATGTGATAAATTTATCCTAAACTAATTTTTGTTCACCGAAATCCTAAACTGACACATTTCTGATAAATTTACTCTCCATTAGTTTTCATCAAATTTTAGGGTTAATACCACAAAAAATCCAAACTGGTGCACCTGTGACAAATTTACCCTCCGTTAGTTTCCATTAAATTTATTATCAAATTGTTAAGTTGGATGACACGTAGTAGTTAACCGGTGTGCCAGTTTAGAATTTTGCCCCTCTATTTGTCACAGATTTACCAATTTGTGATTTTTCGTGGTATTAATCCAATTTAACAGAGAGTAAATTTGTCACAAGTGTACCAATTTGGGATTTTTGATAATCAGAAAGTTAGTTTTGGGTAAATTTATCACGGATGTATCAGTTTGAGGTTTTTGATTGTTAGAAAATTAGTTTATGGTAAATTTAACACAGGTGTATCGGTTTGAGATTTTTTGTGATCAAAAAATTTGTTTTGGGTAAATTTGTCATAAATATACCAATTTGGGATTTTTTAGTTTGGTGTAAATTTATCACAGGTGTACCAGTTTGGGGCCCCAAACTGGTACACCTGTTACAAATTTATCCCAAACTAATTTTTTGATCACCAAAAACTCTAAACCGGTACACTTGTGACAAATTTATCCCAAACTAATTTTTTACCACAAAAAACCCCAAACTAGTGCATTTATGACAAATTTACTCTCCATTAGTTTCCGTTGAATTTGATTAATACAAAAAAAAAATCACAAACTGGTATACCTTGGACAAATGGAGGGTAAAATATAAAATTGGTACATCCGTTAACTTCCGCGTGTCATTTAACAAAGCAATTTGACAATAAAATTTAACGGAAATAAACTTATTATAAATTTATCACAGATGTACCAGTTTGGAATTTTTTGTGGTATTAACCCTAAATTTTATCATCAAATTGCCAAGTTGGATGACATGTGGCAATTGACGGGTATACCAGTTTATAGTTTTACCCCTCAGTTTGTCACAGATTTATCAGTTTGTGATTTTTCATAGTATTAATTTAATTTAATGGGGGAAAGTTATCATAAATGTACTGGTTTTGAGGATTTTTTGTTGTCAAAAAATTAATTTGAGATAAATTTGTCATAGGTGTACCAATTTGGGGTTTTTTGTGGTAAAAAAATTAGTTTTGAATAAATTTATCATGAATGTATCAGTTTGAGGGTTTTCGTAATATTAACCCATCTAATTTATCAGACGGACCGTGCCTGGGAAGGTATGTGCTATACAAACATAACATGGTATAATTAGCACATGCAATTGATAAGATTACAAGTTGGTTTCGAGCCATCATAATTGCCTCGGCCAAGAAACTGTACGTGCGCATCCTTTAATTGACATGAATCTTTCAACGGGTAATATTGAAATGAATCTTCTATGTGTGTCACCCAAATCCAATCGCGGTCCAATCTCTCTCTTTGTGCAATTAAAATGTCGAAATTTCCAACTGCAGGTCAAGAACATGCCCGACTCATTAAACTAATTTATATTTGACCCCCATTTTTTTTATCAATTAAATCACATACATTATTGTACAAATTGTACTGAAAACTAAAAGATGGAATTTATTTGGATAGGCTTATAATGGGCGCACACGACCTTCGCGAGTTAATATATTTTTTTTTATGCGACTCGATTATTTAGGACAAATTGGACGCAACGTAATTAGAAAAATAATTCATTCATTTTTCGTCCTTGCATGACGTCAGCAGGACGCACGTGAATTAGCGAGATTGGCCGTGATCTCTAATTTTTTTCTTGCACGGTATGAAGTCCCAAGTGTAATGTCTTCTTCTTGGACACGTGGCATTAGCTCGAAGGCGAAAAAGTGAGTTGAAAGTGGATTTTAGATTTTTTTCAGAAATTATTAAAACCCATTGTTTATTGGACCTTACTCTCATCATAATCGTTTCAACTTATCTTAGATGAATCATATATCACTTAACCAATTAAGTACGGGGGCCAAATTGAATTATGACATTTTCTTCAATGGCTTGTTTATTTCGCGCCCGCGTCTGCAATTCACCATGGCACGCTCCTAACATTAAAAGTGGCCTTCGCAAGGACGAATTACACCAATTAGGCGATTGATCCGGCGGTTCGAGATTTGATTTGCAAGTCGAAGGCCGCATGTTCGATTACTCAATCTATACTCAGTGTTTAGAAACCGCAATTAGTTTACGAAGGACGATCATGGGCTAGTATGAATTGCTAGTCTTGGGCACGGGCTACTCGTAGATTCAAACTTTTGTCTGTCTCACAATCGAATATGTAGATACTTTTTTTCTGGTCAATGTAGTGCCTCGATTTTTCAAACGTGGGTCAACGAAGGCTTTTTGTGAAAATTGCATATGGAAAATATCAACTTTGACATTATCGCCATTAATTGTCCGTAATGCCGGCCAACGTGGCCTCTCGAGATAATTTCATGTAAAGAAAGACAGAATATCTAAATGGAAACGATACACTTTCTTCCAAGTAAGCAAGCCACGTCACTAATTGCGCTTGAATTTTACCGAGGAAGCAAGAAATCACACAACTCGATAAATTATTTAACAAAGACCTCACTTCAAGCTAAATTTAAAAAGTTAAAAAATATTTGATTAACAAAAATTAAGTACTCTACTCACATAATAAAATGAATGAAAAATAAAAGGATATATTCACCATGAGTCCTAAAACTTGTCACAAAAGTACAATTAAATATTAAAGCTTGCAAAAAATATAATTAAGTCCTGAAACTTGTCAAATTGATCTAATCGAGTTTTAAAATTAACATTGTCCAATTTGACTAACTGAAAAATGCTGACGTGACTTTTCATTGTTATTTTTCTATCTTACATGGTGATGATGTGGCCTTTTTATATTTAATATTATTGTTATTTAAATTAAATTAAAAAAGAAGGTAAATATTTAAAATAAAAATAAAAAAAAAGGAGGAGGATAGGCGAGGAGGGCGATAGGCGAGGAGGGCTACAAGCCCATGCTGTAGCCCCACAATCACTGACAGGGGCCAATGAGGGTTGGGGACGGCAAGTAGGGGTCATCGGGCTTTGGCTACGGGCCAAGGACCCTCGCCTAGACTTAGTCGAAGGTCACCACTGGCGGCCGACTCCTGCTAGTCTTATGTTTCATAATTTAGCCATGTTATCGTCACGTAGGAACGAGAAAATATAAAAATAAATCACATTAGCTTTTTTCGTTAGTAAGTTAAACGGTGTTAACTTTAGGACTCAATTGAACCAATTTGATAAATTTTATGATTTGATTGCACTTTTTGTAAGTTTTATGACTTAAATGCATTTTCATGATAAATTTAAGATTTTTAGCCAACATATCCCAAAAATAAAATTACCATTTTACCTTTTTATTCTTTGGATTAATACAATAAAAAACCCCAAACTGGTACACATTTAACAAATTTATTGACCATGAAAAATCCCAAATTGATACAGCTATGATAATTTTACCCCAAACTAATTTTTTGAATACAAAAAATCTCGAACCGGTACACCTGTAATAAATTTATCCCAAACTTCTGATAAATTTATGTCAAACTGATTTTTTGAGTACTAAAAATCCCAAACCGATAATCCTACGTTAACGGAACAATTTGAGATTTTTCATGGTATTTACCCTATGAATTTTCACGTGGACTTGTCACATTACCATGCAACGTCACCATGCGTCATTCACGTCAGCAAATTTGACGAAAGCTAACAGATTTTAATTTGTCACGGGTGTACCAATTTAGAATTTAATTTATGATAAACTTATCACAAAAGTATTAATTTAAGATTTTTTAGTATTAACTCTTTTTCTTTTTGTCAGACAGAAAATTCCAATCATCAGACTCTACTACAAAAACCAAATATTTTAACAAACGTAGAATCCGATCGTATCAGAGTGAACTTGTCCGCAAGCCAATGGCCGGACCTCCACCTCCTCCACTCCTCCGATCAGCTCTCCGTCTCCTCTTCCACGTCCTCTCCTTCACCCAGTGGCCGTCGCCCACCACGCCGCCGCGTGTCCAGCTCGCCGTCACCCCCGCCGCCGCCGCCGCCGCCGCCGCCGCCGTCTCCGTCAGAGACTTCGGCGCCGCCGGCGACGGCCGCTGCTACGACACCGACGCGATCCAGGCCGCCATCGACGCCTGCCACGCCTCCGTCCTCGCCGCGGCCGCCCCCGGCTGCACCTGCCGCGTCGCCTTCCCCCCGGGGAAGTACCTGACCAAGACGGTCCGGCTCAAGTCCGGCGTGGTGCTGGACATCGAGAGCGGGGCGACGGTGCTCGGGGGCACGGAGATCGGGGACTACCCGGCGGAGTCCGACCGGTGGTACGTGATACTGGCCGAGGGCGCGAGCGACGTCGGGATCACCGGCGGCGGGGTGGTGGACGGGCAGGGGCTGAAGTTCGTGAGGAGGTTCGACAAGCGGAAGAACGTGATGGTCAGCTGGAACGAGACCAGGGCGTGCCTGGGCGACGAGTGTAGGCCGAGGCTGGTGGGGTTCATAGGGTGCAGGAACGTCCGGGTCTGGAACGTCACCTTGAATCAGCCCGCTTATTGGTGGTTCGTCCCCTCCTCTCTCTCTCTTTCTCTCTGCCATTTCAGTTTGTCCTCTGGTATTTTGCGCTTTGTAGGTTTTTTCAAACAATTTGATTACTGATATTGAGTTGGTGGGGGCATGAAAACTCCTTAAATTGAGTGGAGCAGAAACCCAATTTGGCAATTGTGTTGGCCTTTGCAGAAGAAGGAAACTCCTAATGTAGATGCGAAATACAACTGCCATGGCACTGGCAGATCACTGAAGAACTGCCATGGCACATTGTAAAATTCAAGAAAGTGACAGTCTGCGTGCCGTGGTGCTTATGATTCTTTTGCCTTTAAGTTGCAGTTTTTGCAAATAGGGCGATATAGTATTACATAGTTAGAACCAGTAGTCAGGTTGGGGAAAATTCAATATTTTCAGCAATTGCCGGGGATTGCAGCTCTCTGAGATCTTCTAGGTTAAAATCATCAATGAAGTGAGTGTGGACCGTGGAAACCTAGATCATGATGTTCAAGATGAATACCCTGTTCTCACTTCTGTGTTTGCTTTGCATTATACCTCTCCAAGACCTTTTATGGTCTACCCCTGTATCGCGTTTTACATTTGATCTGGAATCCAGTGGTTTGCTGATGAAACATTACTGCTGATTGCAGCTTGCACATAGTACGCTGCGTGAATACGTCCATTCATGATGTTTCCATTTATGGAGACTTCAACACTCCTAATAATGATGGGATCGACATAGAGGATTCGAATCACACGGTTATCACGCGATGCAAGATCGATACAGGAGACGACGCCATCTGCCCGAAGACGTATACGGGTCCTCTGTACAATTTAACAGCAACGGACTGTTGGATCCGAACAAAGTCCTCGGCAATCAAACTTGGTAGCGCAAGCTGGTTTGATTTCAGGGGTCTGGTCTTTGACAACATCACTATAGTAGATTCTCATAGAGGACTGGGAGTGCAGATACGGGATGGAGGTACAACGTTTGTTCTTCTTTCTTCTGCTGCTGTAGTTACGATTCTGTATAGTGAACTCTGATCTTTACTTAGAAGAGAACTCTGGCCGTCTGCTTCTCTAAGTTCTCGTTAATAGGATATTAAAGATCTGCATATTAGCCAGGGTGTTGTCTGCAGCAATTTTTCCCCAAAAATGGATTGGTTTTACTGAGAAACCTGGTCTTTGATTTAGTAAGGTTGTTGTCATCCTTAAACTTCTCTCAAATCTCTCTTTTAGGTGTGGCAAACAGGTTGTTTTAGGATTCACTTAATTGCATCACAAACAAATGGATAGCTAGAAAGTAGATATGCCTCGACATTGAACTCTTCTTTTTACGTGATTACTAAGTTAATTGAAGCTATTTTGTGCAGGGAGAGCATATAGGTTAAATTTTCTTTTGTCAAGACAGTTAAATGCCCAATAAGCATCTTCAAGAAACTCTCTCTCTCTCTCTCTCTTTCACACACACACACACAAGATCATAGGTTCTCTGACAAAGTTCATATCTTTCTTTTCCTAAAATGGCTGCTGAATCTTGAGCTTATCTATGCTGTCTATGCAGGAAATGTGGATGACATCACCTTCTCAAACATCAAGATCACCACTAGGTACTACGACCCATCATGGTGGGGAAGAGCGGAACCGATCTACATAACAACCTGTCCTCGTGACTCCAGGTCGAAGGAAGGTGCAGTTTCAAACATACACTTCATCAACATCACTGCTGATTCCGAAAACGGCGTGTTCCTCTCAGGTTCCAAGGGTGGGCTACTGAGGAATCTGAGATTTAGTAATGTGAACGTGACTTACAACAGGTGGACAAATTACAAGGGAGGATTGGTAGACTACAGACCTGGATGCCAAGGGCTGGTGAAGCACAGCATGGCCGGGATCATCATGGAACACATCAAAGGATTGGAAATTGAGAACGTGAACATGAGATGGGCTAATAGGAAATCTGGGCAGTGGGACAATCCTATGGATTTCAGGCCCTCGACCGTGAATGGCATATCTTTCCACGATTTCCGCTCGGATTTGTACAGCCAGTGAGGTGATTGGAGGGGCGCACCATTCGTGTACTGCACTTTACTCTGTGCTTAAAGGGTTGTATAGCAATGAAATAACTTCTTGTCTGAGATACACTGGTTTGCGAAAATGCCATTCTTCGGAGGCTTTTGGTTTGGTCTATTCAGGCAAATCTAGAGTTCTCTCACGGCCTTACGCAAACTTGCTTCTTTCAAATCGGCAGAAGTATTCTAGCTACATGAATAGAAAGACGTCCTCAATTTTAACAGCTCCATGAGGAAGTGAATAGGTGAGTAGACTCATGGCACTCAGCAGCGCGAAATGGCGTTCACCCTTAGCCTACGAATTTCTCGGAAAAGGGCTGCTTCATATGTGAAGGACAGTGTCTCCATCATGTATGTGAATAAGCTGTTTAGTTCCGAAGCACGGGATCACAATCAAGAGTATACGAAGGCCAACACATGCAGAGTTACAAGCATATAATGAGGTTCGCGCCGATTATACACGGGCAGTAGACATCGACTGGCAACTGTAAAACGAAATGACCCTCTTTCGAAGCATCCAAAAAACAGAAACATGGAAAAAGTGCCCGACATATTAACATGATACCACCATCATTCAGACCTTCGAAGAGCTAGATTTTGTACCTAAATGCTCAAAGTCCCTGTCATCTATTATAAGCCACTGACCAGGTAGATGGTATTGTGTATTTTGTGCCGTAGTTACTCCCTATTTCGGTTTAAGTAATGACCTTTAAGGAAGTTTCAACAATCAGGATAGTAATTCCGGCCGAAAAGCAGAAGTCTGGACTCAAAACTTTGAAAAATATTCTACCACTCGGCTCATAGAATCATGAGGTTCGTGCATCAGCAGCTGAAGAAATCTTCAGCACTAAATTTCAAAGGTGCGGACCGCAGATTACTTCTTAACAAACAGACCAATCCCTCATCCAACAAAGCCACTAGAAAAGACGTGCAAAGGTGCAAATTCACATATGCACCAAAGAATGCAATGCGAATACAGTGAGTAGGAGGTGAACCACCCTCGTAAGGTCAAAACATCCAATCTCGTATTTTAATTATCGCAGATCGATTGGATTGAAAGCCAAACAGCTAGAATTCAGATCAACAGAAGTAGCCACAATGGAGTCCACCAAACCGACACAAATAATGACTTACACACCCAAGCCAACAACAAAATTACCGCCAATCACAACGAATAAGAGAATTTGCTACGCCGCAAGCATATGCCCCCAATAATGTGACCTGCAATTTCTACCGGGCATAGGACACCTAAGACGATATGCAGCCAAACTTATATATTCGAAATCGCGCATAGGTGAAACATGGCGCAGTTTCAAGTAAATGAGCCATCTCCTGAACCCCCTGAAAACTAGATCTTGTCGAGTTTATCAGCCTTGACAACTGGGTTGGCCTTGGCAATGGCGTCTCGTGCAGCAGTTCTATAATCAAACGGACAATCATGTTTGTCGGAGTAGCGGTGAGCTGCACAGAAGAGGCTGCCGCACTTGCAGTTGAACCCAGTCAACCCCACCCGCTTTTGGCAGGATGCACACCTTTTAGGACCCTCGTTCACTTTCGTCTCCATGCCATTGCTCGAAGATGAACCGGCTGAGAGTTCAGATGAAATGACTTTCGCGTCAACCGAGCCAGCTTGCAAGTCCAAAATCTCACTTGCCACAGGTTCTTTCCCATTTTCACTGGAACTACCCTTCACAATGCTCTCAAGTGACGATGCGGCTGCTTGTGCCTGTTCCTGCTTCAACATCATGTCCTTATGGCACTTCGAGCACATATTGGCGGTGGCGGCACTTCCAAAGAAGCCACAGTTGTTAACACAGAGGATTGGGCCTTTTGGAGCCTGGCATCCTGTCTCATCATGAGACTCCATTGTCCTGATCTCCTGCAAATAGACTACCTATAATCCCTCAGACACACAAAAGCAGAGTTACAGAAATCCAACAATTTTCACCAATCAACATAAACAAGCACATATACATACATCAAACAGCATTAGCATGAACAGGAAATGATCACGACTGCTGCACAGAAAATTTAGTAAAAGCACCAACCCAGTTGGTTTGAGATGTTCAAATCACACCCAACACTTCATTCCTCAAATGCCCACCAATGGTGAACCAGAAAGGAAGAACCTCTCGGCCCCACAGCTCGCCTCCAAAAGAGCAGTTTGATATTCTCAGTCCCCCCAAACCCACCAGCAAGTCGAGAGAAAACTTTTAACAATTAAGATGGCTAAGTCGCCGTCCATGGTAACCATCAAACTAAGGGACATATTGTCACCGCTGGACATAATTAACGCACCCAAAGGAAGTGACTGGCGATGCAGAGTAAAAATAAGGCTGCTAGTATGCCAGATTGCAAAAGACAGACGGACAGACACACACTAGAGCAGTGCCAGTGCCACCTAAAAGACCTCATAACAGCAGAACAATCCGAACCAGAACCCAGTATAGCACGAACTATCCTACAACTATGTTTTTCCGACAAAGTCAGCAACAACTCAACCAAAAAAACACCCCCAAAAATCCACAAAAACCACGAGCCGCTTCAACGATTACGTCCCAATTATCCTAAGACGTCACGACCAAACCCACCCAGAAAACAGCCGAGCGGATTCAGACCCCCGCAAACCCAACAGCACACGCGAGCAAACGAATACCATCGAACAGCAATTCCACGAAACGAGCATCGCAAGCCCTCGCGACATAAAAGCTACGATTTTTTTTTTCTCACAAAAAAATCAAGCAAGCCACAGACCTCGAGAGAGAGAGAGAGAGAGAGAGAGAGAGGGATAGGGATAGCCCCGGCCTACCTGATCCTTGCTGATCTCGGTCGACCAAAATCGAAACCACGGTCCAATCCCTGCCACGCCAAAGAACGCCCCCCCCCCCCCCACCAAAAGAAATTCAATCTTTAGGCCCCAAAACCAAATCGAACCCCCGCAAAGGAAAACCTGGGAAACGAAGAACACAGCTCTTCGAGGAGGAGGAGATTACCCGGGAACGATTCGGAGGACGCTGATCGACACAATCCGAGGACGCGAGACCAGCGAGGATCGCTAGAGAGAGAGAGAGAGAGGTGGGGGGAGGGGGGGGAACGTTTGTGAAGAGGGGTTCTTCTTCTTCTTCTTCTTCGTATTGTCTCTCTCTCTCTCTCTCTTTCTCTATCGTCTCGATGACGAGTATATATTATACAGAAGAGAGAGAAACTAGAGAGAGAGAGCGAGAGAGAGGGGAGGACTTACTTCTCTTACTTTTTCTCTGCCAACGAACGCTTTCCACCGAGCCGGGTACACACCTCCCCCACCCCCCCCACTTACCACGATGCCCCCCGCCAGCCTCGGTAATTGCCGTTCTGCCACTGCCCCCACCCCCCGGCGCGGTGACGTGGCCGCCACGCGTCGGGATCCCGACGGGGGCGGCGGGGGCGGGGCCCCACGGGGGGCGCCGCGTGGTCCCGGTCGCGGGCGGAGAGAAAAAATGATCATCACCATCGTCCGCGCTACTCTCATCTGGGCCGTCGGTCGTCGCATCACGAGATTGGCCCACCCCCCCCGGTCCTGATCCGACGGTGGCCTGCGGATCTCGACGAACGGACGGCTCGTGTGAGTTGATCGCTTGGGGCTTGGGCTTGGGCTTGGGCTTGGGGCAGTGTGTTGTCTGGTCCGCGGCGGATAAGCACGGAGCTAGTTTTTCACAAATGTCCGATTTTTTCTTTTTCTTTTCCTTCTGCTTTTTCTTTTTTCTTTGCGTTTGTTTTCTTTTCTCATAAGGAAAAACCCTTTTTTTTCCCTATTAAAAAAAAAAAATTTTAAAAAATTTTCCTCACGAGGGAAACAGTACACGGGTCGATTAGTTCTATCCTGCCCTTATAATCTATACTTAGGTATAGACGTGAGATTCATGGTATCGGCTTTAATTTTTTTTAACTCGATCCAGCAAAATTCAGTATGGTAAAAGATATCGAGATCGCGTGCCGATTCGTGCGATCATACGTGATTTTGAATGTGCACAGGAAATCGAACTTCATTGATTTGAGCAAGAGAGTGGACCCAAGATAATCGAGACGAAACTGAAAGATGCGATTCAACTCAAAATCAATCTAACTTTTCGGGTCTGCTAACGAAACCGGCGACATTTTCATCTATAGAGCTTCTTGATCATAAATATTGATCTTGCTTCTCCTGTGATGCAGCCGCACGGTTTATACTGAACAACAATCAATTTAGACACTAAGCATAAGAATACTTCTCAAATTTGTACAGGCATTCATTTAGGCATTTTAATAATCACACATTGTGTTTGTTTGAAGACGAGATCTAGACACAGCATCGAAAAATGGTGTACGAAGAACAACATAAAAAAAAAAAACAAAGCATTGAATATTTACTTCGATGAGATGCAATTGCGATCAGATCGGCCAAAACCAAAGCAAGAGAGGGAGGCGAGAGTCAAGACTCAAGATGAGACGGCAAGAGAGAGGTGTCGAGCGAGAGGGATGCTAGTGACTCAAGCGAGAGAGTGGCGTCTGAGAATCTAGCGAGAGAGTGGCTAAGAGTCGAGCTAGCGTAGGCATTGAGTGAGAGGGACGCGAGCGACTTCGGCGAGAGGGTTGCGTTTGGGAGTCGAGCGAGCGTAAGAGGCGTGAAGATGAAGAATGCAATTAGGGTTTGTGAAAGAGCGAGGAACGCAAGACTCACAATAGGAGACGAGCAAAGGGTAAGAGTCGCGCGTGTTTAGGGCTTTTTACATATTTGTAAGAACTTTAAAAAAAAAAATCAGTCCTGTGCAGGTGGTTCGAGTGGAGGTTCCGCACATGAAATTATTGGGAACCAGACCAGTGCCCCGAAATCACTTAGAACCTGCCAATTCAGTTCAATACGGGCCGTTCTACCATTGAGCAACCGAGGAACAGCATGAGGAGATTAGATATCATCGAGTTCAATTCCCGCCCTCAACTCATAATTAATGCGAGTTCAAAGTTTTCTTTATAACTCTCGAAACTTCTTCGTAGTAACTTCGTTCCATGGAATTGCACAAACATCTCTGATGGCTACATCATATGCGGTGCATCCAATCTGCATACAGATTAACACACGGGCAAAGAAAAATGTCGGGCCCATTCGAAGTATGAATTCACTCATAAATTTCGAGCATCCCGTAACGAGCACGACACCTTCGTAACAAGTTAACAACAACGTTAAGAAAAAAGAGTCATCAGCGCCGGTCTCCACCGAAAAAGAGAACTTAGAAAGGCCGACACGACGACGAATCGAAAAGAATAATATGCCCATATGTCGATGCTTTGTAGAGAGCGGGGGGAACGTTCCACTTGGACGGTCCCAAACCGAAAAATGGCAGGACGTCTCTTTTGAAAGCGCCCAAATGAAAGAGTAGATATCGTGCCGTTCTAAATAAATTTGCAAAGAGGAGTCCCACGATATATGCCTCGGTTGGAATATCATCACGAGCACCTCTTTCGATGACAATTTCCATAAAAGTCTTAAACCTATTACACGGATGTCAATTCGGCTTTAAACCTTTTTTTAATTTGGCAAATTTAATATTAATTTATCGATAATTGCCGATGTAGTCATTCCGATCAATTTTGACAGGAAATCGCTGATGTGGACACCGGCCGTCCTGCATGGCACAATCTGACGTAGACAAATTTTGCAAAATTTTAATGATTGTTCTGAATTTTTCCTTTTTTTTCCTTTTCTTTTTTTTCCCCATTTTTTTTTACTGTGGACTGGCGAGGGTCACCGGCCATAGCGAAGGCTCGCAATGGCCCTCAGCTCTCACCCACCTAGGGTCGGCGACCTCCACCGACCATCACCAAGGCCCCAGACCAATGAAGGGAAATAAAGAAAAAAAAGAAAGAAAGAACGAAAGGGAAAAAAGGAAAAGAAATGTAAAAATTCGTCCATGTCAGCTTAGGCCGTACCTTGTAGGACGACTTGCATTAACATTAACGATTTCCAGTTAAAATTGGCTGGAAAGACTACGTTGACAAATCATTAAAAGGTTGAGAATTAATCCAAATTAAAAAGTTTATAACTGAGTTGGTATCCATATGATATATATAAGACTTTTTGGATAATTTTCCTTCGATTATTTCAATTAAGAAATCCCTAGTTTTCTATGTTCAACCCATACTTAATTTTAACTTGGTTGAATGACCATTTCAATATATTTGATAAATGTTGTTTAAAAGGAAGAAAAGAGATTTAATAATTACAAGATAAAAGAAGAAAAAGAAAATGAAATGATTGAGTTATAACATTTTTAAATGTTGGTGAAGGAAATGAATGGGAAGTAGCACAAAACAACTTGCTGAACCGGAATTGAATCGATAATGAAATACCTTTCGATACATCCAAAAAGATGTTCCATTAGAATTGAATCGGCGATGAAATACCTTTCGAATATATATATGAATAGATAAGTGAATCGACAAAGCATAGGATGGTCCATCTTGATTTTGGATAATAAAGTAAACAATAAGAAATTTAAAGGTATAAAGGCCAAAGGCTACAAGGTACTTTTCCGCCATTTAAAGTATACAATGGACGGCTATAAACGGTTATGAAATTTAGAAAGATACCTTTCTAATTCTATCTTGAAAACAAATAACTTCCTAATCCTCCACAGTTAAATAAGTCACAACAATACTTATTTAAAATGAGTCACAAAGAATATCGCTACTAGATAGCCGATGATTTCATCCCCAGTGAAAATTCTTCATCGACAAGTTGTCGATACTCTTTAAGTTGTGGATTATTTTTTAAATTATTTTTTTCATTAATAACTTCTATTATTTACCAAAGGCTATCATTATCCACTAAGACTGTTACTTATCGATTATATTTTTAAGTGTCAACACAACTTAAAGTCCTTTTCTATATATTGAAATACAAATAAAAGAAAATAAGAATACGGCTAATAAAGAAAAAAAATACTAATTAACGACACGAATCCCTTCCAAATATCTTCGTATTCGAAAGGGTTATACCATATAAAATAAGCTAGATACAAGGATGAGCATTCGGGATGACTCAACATTGAACCAATCTGAGTTTGCCTTACCTGATAGATTCTAGGCCAATTCACACGGGTACCGAATAACGAAATGAAAAGGGTATCGAATAACGGAATAAAAAAAATTGAGGAACCAATCTCGACATGAATCCTCGACTCTACTAGATTGGTTTTTGAATCGATTTTCAACTTTTTCTACTTTGTTCAACAAAACAAGATAACAATATGAAAATTGCTTTCGAATCTGAAAAGCCTGAGGTATCTAAGAATGCCTTAGACAATTATACCACAGATTATTCACATAGTAATATTTCTACAAAATCATAGTTATATTATTAAAAATCATGCCTAATTCCCAAATTGATATGACTATTTCGGGACGGAATAGATTCCAGATCACCCCGAACCAAACCAACCGAACCGATCACCCCTAACGTAGACCAATCTCTTCCTCTCTTCTCCCTCAGTCTCTTTCCCTCCATCCAAACATTACATGACAATCAAAACCCTCTTTCTTTTCTCCCAGTTCGGTCCGAAAATAAGTCGAAAAAGATTCAAGTGCAACGTCAAACTTTTTCCAAATCTTGGATCCGATCATTGGACCAGGGGCTCCAGGCATCAGACATCTGAATAAATCTTTCAACAATAAGTTTGGAAGGACAAGCGACAATTTAACAGACGAGCATCTCAGATTCCCAACAGACCCAACATAACTACAAGAAAGACCTTGCTAATTCACATATGCACCAAGGAGTTTAGACTAACGCCATAAATATGCGGCGAGGAGGAAGACGACAAACCCTACAGTCGCAATACCCGATTGCAGAATGACCGGATCACAAGCCATACAACTAGAAATGCATATCAACGGAAGTAGCAACGATAGAGTCCATCAAACCAACACGAATAGTGACTTACACACCCAAGCCAACGGCGAAATTACCGCCAATCACAACGAACAAGAGAGTTCACTAGGCTGTAAGCATGCCCACAAGTAATGTGACCCGCAATTTCTGCCAGACATAGGACAGTGAGGACATTATGCAGCCAAACTTATATATCTGAAATTGCATGTAGGTGGATGGCAAAGCGGGTTTCCAGTAGATAAGCCATCTTTTGAGCCCTTGAAATCTAGATCTTGTCAAGCTTATCGGCCCTAACCACAGGGTTGGCCTTGGCAATGGCATCCCGAGCAGCAGTTCTGTAATCAAATGGACAACCATGTTTATCGGAGTAGCGATGGACCGAACAGAAGAGATTGCCGCACTTGCAGTTGAAGCCAGTCAATCCCACCCGCTTCCGGCAGGTCGTGCACCTTTTAGGACCCTCATTCACTTTCATGTCAACATCCTTGCTCATAGATGAACCAGCTGAGAGCTCGGTCGAAATGACTTTTGCATCCACCGAACCAGCTTGCAAATCCAATATCTCAGTTGCCACAGGCACTTTACCATTCTCACTGGAACTTCTGTTGACAATGCTCTCGATCGAGGAGGCGGCTGCTTGTGCCTGTTCTTGTTTCAATATCATGTCCTTGTGGCACTTTGAGCACATATTGGCGGTGGCAGCGCTTCCGAAGAAGCCACAGTTATTAATGCAGAGGATTGGGCCTTTTGGAGCCTGGCATCCGGTCTCATCGTGAGACTCCATTATTCTGATCTCCTGCAAAAGGACACCTTACATTCTATCACAATGAACAGAAGAAGAGGGACAGAAATCCAATAAATCCTCTTCATTTAATAAAAAAGAGAACCAAAACATCGAACAGCAATCGCAAGAATAGGAAATAACTATGACCCTTGCACAAAATGATTTTGCCAAAAGCAGCAATTAAGTTCAGCTTGTGATGTTCAAAATCATGCTCTACAGCTTCGTTCCGCAAATCTAAGAGCAATTATCAACCAGCAGAGGATCAAAAAAGGAAGAATCTATCAGTCCTATAGCTCGGCTCCAGAAGATGCATTTAGACATCCTAATACTATAAACCGCAACGAGCTTCTAATGGTTCAAAGACCTAGCCAGCATTTATTAACAATAAGTATCCTGAACGGAATACTGTTCTAGCAACATAAAATCACCGCCAGACATGATTGAACCCCCCAAAGGAAACAACCGGTGAGTCTTGGGTTCATTTTCAAATATCACAATCGGCCCCGCTTTTACCACAGGCTCGGCACACCACGTCACGGGTTCATTTTCAAATGTCACACTGTGAAGTACTTCCCCTATACACACCTCAGGGGACCCCCTCAAAAAAAAAAAATTAAAGAACACCTAAATGACCATATAACAGCAGAACAATCAATCAGAACCCAAACTCAGAAGGACACGAGCACATAAGTTACCCTAAGACGTCACTGTTCAGCACACACAGACGACGCACCTCCCCCAAAACCAACATACCAACAATCTCGAAGACGAGAAAACGAATAACCTCCAACCCCTAATTCCAGAAATGAATCATCACAAGCCCTCGCAACATAAACTAAAAATCTCCGCAAAAAAGGAAAAATAAAAACGAACAACAAACCCAGCAAACCACAGACTTCAAGCGGTAGAGAGAGAGAGAGAGAGAGAGAGAGCGGCCCGGCTTACCCGATTCGGCTGATCTCGCCCCCTAAAAATCGAAACTTGCGTCCGATTCCTGCAGCACGAAAGACACCCAGGTTCAATTTGAGCCACACGAAGCCGAAGAACGCACCAACACACAGGAAAAAGCAAAAGCGAAAGTCAAATCGAAGCCCCCCGAGAAAATCCCCGCGGGGGGGGGGGGGGGGGGGGGGGAGGCCAAGAAGCCGAAGGGCAAAGCCCCGAAACGACGATTACCCCACGAACGATTCTCCGGAAACGATCGCGGGAACGATCCGAGGAAGGCGAGACCAGCGAGAATCGAGAGCGAGAGAGGAAGATAGAGAGAGAGAGAGAGAGAGAGACTTCTCTCTCCTCTATCGTCTCGACGAGGAGTCTATAGCAGATGGAGAGAGAGAGGGAGAGAGAGAGAGGGGAAGGACTTCTCTTTACTTTTTTCTTCCTCCTCCTCTTGCCAACAAGCGCTTCCCACCGAGCCGGTTGCTGCCGTAGCTCAACGCCCCCACATCCCCCGCTTATTTGCGGTTCTGCCACCGGGGGACCGCCCGATGACGTGGCGCTGCGCCCTCGCCCGCGTGTCCGGCGGCGGTCGCCCGATCGGACGGCGGGGGGATGCGTCGGGGCTCGCCCGCGCGCGCGCGCCCGGGGTCCGGTCCGGCGGATCGGTGGGGCCCCCGGGGGAGCCCGTGTCTTTGGTCCTGGCCGGATGAGGACGAGCTGGTTTTAAGGTTCCACCGGACACGCTACATTGTCTTTTCTCGGCTATTTTCCCCTCCTCTTTTATTTATTGATTTCTGTAATTATTTTATTTCCCTGTTAAGAAGAAAAGAAAAGGAGATTGTTCAGGTGTTTTTTCCTTGTAGGGGGTAGGGGTGAGCATCGGTCCAGGGCCAACCCTGGACCGACCCTGGACCGGCCCAACCCTGCCGGTCCTGGTCTGGTTCCCAGGAGGACTGGGTCGGTCCTTGGTCCTGATATCCCTGGACCAGTACTGTGCGGGTTGGTCCTCGGTCCAGATAGTTTAGGGTCGGTCCAACCCGGACCAACCCGGACTATATGTATTATATATAATATATATTTAATATATTAGTTATAATTTTTTTATGTAGAGAACCGGGAACCCAATTGAAATTGTGAAATGCTGTGCAAAATTGACCAAAAAAAGAAAAGGTGGGAAACAGCTCTCACTTCTCAACCTCTCACGCGTCCAAAACCCTCGGTCCTTCTCTGGTACTCGTACTGACAACATCTTCTCATCTTCTCTTTTAGTCTTTCTTGTAAAGTCTCTTTAGTCTTCAGAGTTTAGACTCTCCATTTTGCCAAAATCGAAGAAAAAAACTTCACACTCAGTCACTCACCGCTTGCCTCTAGCCTCTCGACGCTCACGTTGCTCTATGCTCGACACTCGCTGCTCGACGCTCTCCGCTCGCGCCGCTCGACGCTCTCCGCTCGTGCCGCTTGACGCTCGCCGCTCACCGCGCGCTCCGCTTGCGCCGCTCGCCGCTCGTCGCTCGAGCAGGTGAGTCTTGACTCAAAGGGTGAGTCTGGAGTTTATGGGTTGAAGCGCTCGCCGCTCGTCGCTCGAGCGGGTGAGTCTTGACTCAAAGGGTGAGTCTGGAGTTTATGGATTGAAGCGCTCGCCCCGCTTGCCGCTCGCCGCTCGCAGCGCTTGTCGCTCGCCGCTCGCCGCGCTTGTCGCTCGCCGCTCGCCGCTTGAGCGGGTGAGTCTTCACTCAAAGGGTGAGTCTGGAGTTTATGGGTTGAAGCTGGTTATTTTTGAGTTGATTGTTGGGGTCATCAAGAAGTCTAGCTTCACGTAGTGATCTTAAAGTTCTTACAAGTTGAAAAGGAAATGATCTCTTAAACTGGAGGATATGCTTGAGGAATCAGTTGTTTCCAGTTTATCTCTTAAACTGGAGGATATACTTTTGAGTTTGTGTGAAATGGTAGAAGTTTTTGAAGAGTAGTATTGCAGTTGCTACAATGATTTGCTAGTTAAGTGGTGTGAAGCTCATTTTTTGGTTGATTGGACTCTCCTTGATCGAATGTAGGAAAACGTTTTTGTGTATGGCGTTACTAGTATTATTTACAGATGATTACAGGAACTTCCCATCTTGTTCTATATCTCTATGAGTGGTCTTAATCATTTTTATGGTTTTTTACTTTTAGTAGGTGTGAAATTTCTATTGTTGTTACTTACCAAAAAAAAAAAAAAATTTCTATTGTTGCCTCATCTTAAATTTGTTAAATATGTAATGGTATTTATAGTTTGGTTGCACATCGCCGCATTGTCGATGATATGTAATTTGAAATAGTAGGTTTTTCTTTTCAAGGAGTACAAAAAATAAAACAAAAATATTACCAGTTGGTCCCGGGTTGACCCTGGAACCGGACCAAACCCATTGGGTCGGTCCGGTCCTTGGTCCCAGGCTCAACAGGGTCGGTCCTTGGTCCAAAAAATTGAGGACCAACACTGTGCGGGTTGGTCCTAGGGTTAGGGGGTGGACCGGCCCAACCCGGACCATGCTCACCCCTAGTAGGGGGGGAACATTCACAGTTTGATTATTACTTTCTTTCCATCCTTTCAGATTTACTAAAAAATGTGGACATCGATGAGTTTTTTTTTTTTTTTTTTTTTTTGGGTTTCCAAATGGACCGGACTTCGTTTGTTTCGCGGAAAATAAACGACGTGAAAATTATTTTCCCTAAAAATACTTGGTCAATGAATTTTCTTTTCATTGTTGACAATTATTTATGTTTAAACATTATCGCGGGCGACGAAAATATTGAATGCAAGCGATCGCGTTTAAGAAAATGTTTTCAAAATCATTCATTTTCCGTAAAATAAACGCACGACGTAATTCGATGCGGCATAAATGGAAATAACTCTTGTGCGTTTGTTTCGCCGAATACTTCATCACGAAGGAAAATATTTTGCCATGGAAATTATTTTTCGAGGAAAAGGGTTAATTTTCATTTGTTTGGTGATTTATAAAAAGTATTTTTCCTTCTCGCCAGAAAGGAGAAGTCGTTTTCTTTCAATCTAAACTCGTTGTTTTGTTTACGGAAAATATTTTCTATAGATCGATTAGTTTTTCGTCGTACAAATAGCGGAAAGTCGGAAAATAATTTCTCGAAATTGGTTTTTCTTTTAGACAAATGCACGTTGGCTATTGTGATTTTGAGTATGGAGAACCAAACGGGATAGATTTGATATGGGACGTGTTTAAACCAGATCGAGTTGAATGAGGGTGGGAATTCCAACAAAGCTAAAATCATGTCAGTCGACTGGATTCTACTCCAACTTGAACATTGGTAATTAATTATTTTAGTTACTTAATTCATGGACTGAATGAACTCATTTTTATGGGAAAAATAACAAAAAAATAATTGATCTGATATATAGACAAAATCTTTCATCTATTATTATGCAACATATTATAACAAATGGGGAAAATACAAAAAAGGAAATTCAATTTATCTGATTGGATCGGACCGAACAGCAAGCCCTCAAGACCGAATCGAACCAAACGGGCATTTTCGGATTTTTTTTTTTTTGCATTTTTCTCCGACACTATGGACCTCTGTTTTTTTTTTTTTTTTTTTTGGGTACTCACCCTCACGTTTTTTTTTTTATATTCTAGCAGTAAATTTAGCCGATTGGAATGGAATTTACTGCCAAGGGAACTTTTCACAAATTCACTAGCACGACAAAGGGGAGTGGGGCGTGCTGCTTAAATCCGGTGTCTCCGACTCCTCCTGTGTCCCGGCTGGCTAATAAATCTTCTTTGTTTTTTGTCCTTTCCTAATCGAATGAAACTTGTCTGTGATGGCGAAGGTTGCAAATCCACGTCCGGTCCACAGATCAATTGATGCGGGCAGAGAAAAATATCAGGCCCATCTCCAAAAAAATATCTTTTTTCTCATTTTGTGTTGCAAGATTTTTTTTTTCTGATTTATTTCTACGGAGTGAACTTTCTTGAGCATCATTTTGTAGACGAGAAAATTGAACTTCCAGTTTATCTATCGTGAAAAATGTGACATCAGCTGTTGTTTACATCTAGAATGTTATGTCGTTCGAGAATGCGAATTGAAATTTTATACAATGTTTATTTTCACGAATAATAATTTGTCTCGACTGATTTTGATAATAGAATATATTCCATTCTCTATCTCGGCTGCCTTTGAAATTTCGCATGACAATAATGGAAAGGTAACTAAGGCTTATGTTAAAATTAGTAATACAGCCTGTACTTATGAAGATATCATTACGTATTGATATCTTTATTCATAATTTTTTTACATTAATCATCGTACCGATTTGATAAATTTATCTTAAACACCATTAACATTATTCTTTGCCTAATTAGGTATCACAAATAATGCTAGAAGGTTGGGGAGAGGAAAGGCAATTATGGTATAAGGCATGGTTGAACATGACGGTGGGATTGAGGGTTAGGCGTTAGGGTTTTGGCACTTGGGTATAAGATTTGTTATGGAGTTAGCATGGCTAGATTTGACTGTCGAATCTATGAGAAACTAATGTGGAACTTTACAACATCGCGAGTGCGGATTAAGTTGGATCGCTACAAATTAGAGGTGAACAACGGGCCGGGGTCCAATTGAACCCGCCTAGGCTCGAAGGCCAAATGGGTGGCTTACGTGACAACGTCCGGCCACCCATATTCGGCCCTAGCCTGCCACGAGTATTTGTATGCACAATGCATACAATGGGTGGGCTCGGGAAGCACCGTAGGCTCAACAAGCCTATGTTCGGCTCAGGTCCGCCCAATGATCACCTTTACTACAAACGATATATCAATTGCCGCACAAATTGAAAGTGTAAGTACATAAGATTAAAGTTTTTTAGGGCTTGGTGTAATCTGGGGCTTTATGGCCCGACATTAATGAATATCATCTAAAGTCGGTGAATTTGTGACCATCCCTTCATGACATACATTAGAAGACTATATGAAAGTCCCACTTTGATTCGGACAGGGTTTGTACGGTGATCGACGTGCAAGTTTTGAGTACTTCTATTGGGAGCTTGCCAATCTTGGATTAGGTCGGATCAAGTCGGGCCAAGCCACTCCGACCTCTCAACAGGTAAATTGAAGAGGCTATTCACTCTGCACGTCCCTTGGTGACGAATCTTTTCTCCCTGGCCTCGGTGCTCTCAGGAGGTAAACTGAAGAGGTCAATCTCCCTCCAAGATTGATAGGAATATCCATGCTTCCTCGCCGAAATAGTTTAACGAGTTTCGGGGGGCCGCGCCTAACTCGGCCCCACCAAATTCAGCTTCGTCTCGCGATTCGAGCCACCTCCCATTGAGCTAACCAAGACGAACAAAGTTATGCAAGAGCAAAACACGTATCTTCCCCAAGAAGAGCGTCATACAACGGCAAGAAACCCTTAATTTCAAAGACTGCAGGTCAGCAAAAAGCGTGCACTTTCGTGAGCCACATCCTCGTTTCGGATTTGCCACCGCCACCATACAAGAGTCAAACGTCTCTTTCAGGTTTGGCAGCGTGCGACCATCTCGATGCACCTGTTTCAAGAAACCAGCAGTACCACATGGTGTGTTTTTCCATCTTCGTTAGCGCACGTCCCCCATGAGTTGGGTGGGAAACGTCAGTCGGGTACTACAGAGATTTTAGCTGGCTAAAGCGAGTCCCCAACCGCGTGGTGGCGCTGCACTCAGCGACTCATCACCACATTCGCCGTCATCTTTTCCATGAGTAGGTGTTGCATCTGACTCATTTCTGTGCGGCTATTTATGTTATAAGAACATGCTCGTTCCTTATGTGTATATGTTCACTTGCTCCGTCTCCCTGCGGCCACAAATTCACCTCTCTCAATCTCCCCCTCCCTCTCGCGGGTACAAAATTCACTATACACAGCAAAAATGTCAGGTTCTGGCGCGAAACTCGCTGCGTTTGTGGTGCTGCTCTTCGTGTCGGGGGCTGCAGCTCAGAACTCTGAAATTGCACCTTTGCCGGCAATGCTAACCGGAGCCGGCTTCGGTCTTCCTGTTCCTTGCGTTCTCGTCTGCTGTTATGTACTTCTCAGCCTCGTTCATGGTTTTTTTCAGCTCACGTGAGGTTTACTACGAAGAAATTTTTTGCTCTTGCCGCGTAATACGACAGTGTCCTCACTGATATCGTGTACTTTGAGCTTGGCATGAACTTGTAGTGTGTGTACATCATGTCATCATAAGTGTGCCATTTACTTGAGTTCGCAAGAGACAATCATCCTGAGCATCGGATCAATTTGCAATTTGTACTCATTTTTCTGTAATTAATATTCTGAGATGTCACTGATTGAAGATTTTCCAAGATCTATTCTTGAATAAAGATTTTCATTTCATTACCATATAGCAAATCGTCGGATCAGACACATCGAGCACACACTACCAAAACAGATCACGCTTTTCCGCTAAAGCTTAACATCAAACGACAACAAAGTCGATTTTGTCATAAAGGATATCACAGTTCAAGTTGCACTAAAAACTGATATGCATTATCACAATGAATGAGAAGCGATCAATAATAATGTTAAATGGACCTTCGACATCTGAGATACAAACAGGGCTAACAGTCCAGACAAAATCGCCCACCTCAGTACTCTCTCTATACATTACCAACTCCACAGCTATTTAATTGCAGTTTTCCTATCAAATCATGCGCCTCATAACTCAAGTTTGTGTAATAAATCAAAAGATCCAGTACCCATCTTCATAGGTAGCCCGAGGCAAATCCGAGCAGATGGGGTCTCCAAGTCGTCGACCAGCCCGTGATATGCCGCATCAACTATGAACTTAGAAGCTGTCTCAAAGGACATCTTACTGAAAGGCGATATGGACTCTGCTATACCACCGAGCCTGTTCATCGGACGATAACCACCTGTGTGGGTCATAAAGTCCGCAATCAAGGTGAGGTGACGGATATCCACAGAAATTCCATATGAACCGAAGACATTCTGCACCTCCCTTATGATGGTTTCTCTGGCAGCTTCTACGCCATATGTAGTGAGCATCGCGTGGATATGGTTGGAATATATATACCTAATGTCCAGCTTATCTTGCATTTGCCAAAATGCACAAAAATCCGCTCCGTTAATGTGAAGCGCCGGAATTGCATCTTTCTCCTTGGCCTCAATTTTCTGTCTTCTTTTGGGATCTTCCCCATAGTAGATCACTTGATTCTCTTTGCAAGTGATCACTTGACAAGATTCAATCTTGCCAGAGCTCCTGAGGTATACCTTTTTCGCCACTTTCTGAGCAATCTGCATGAATAACAAGAATGTGACCTTCACAATAATTGATGAACTAGAATACAAGCCACTAAGGTCAAGTCCAGAAGAAAGTTTCATTTCCCCAAAATTCCGCAAGAGACGCAAGCACAAATCAAGATTATATAGGGCGAAGTTGCTTCCTCAAGAAGTAGGATGGAGCATGTCCTAGAAAGGTCATCGACAGGATAGTATTGTCCAAAAGAGAGGTCAAGGAAGACGAAATATGCTACACACAAAGTTTTACAGACGGGTATGAGTACTAAAATGAGCATCCTATCATAAAGGTGGTCATGGAAGACAAATAGCAAATCTATATCAAAGAGTGACATATTCCAAGAGTCTGCGAATAATTTAAGGGGACAATCTATTAATTACCTGAGCCAACAAAACATGAGGCTCATTAGAAAATCTGAAATGGACCTCAAAGTCCAATCCCTTAGCTGCCACAAAAATTGCTCTGTCAAACTCCTTGATCACTTTTGTTCTGACCCTGTTCTTTCTTTCATCATCTGACTTTGCTTTTTTCTTACTTTTCTTTGTTTTCGAAGGGCTCACAATCTCTGGTGCTATTCCTGGCGTTCCATCTTCATCCTTGCCAATATCAACTTCATTAGCCTGATCGTCGTCACTTTCTAATCCAGCAGACAGCTCCGGTTCATTCTGTTCCTCTTCATAACCATCCTCATAGTCCATTTCATCTGTAGCTTGTTTTTTACGTTTTTGCCCATCAAAACCAAGATCGTCACTGTCATTGCCATCATCACCATCATCAGCATCGTCATCTAAGTTCCTCTCCTCAGCATGCAGTGAAGCCGAACCAGACGCATCTTCATCAGTCTCGCTTGATGTCTTGGGTCTTACATCTGGTGAAAAATTCTTTATCCCACTGATTTTGGAGAGCAGAAGAAGATGATTCTGTATTGCATCTTCCAACTCCCTAAGGTATACTACTTCTAAGATCTCTTCACAGTGTTTTACTGAACAGAATTTAGGACTGTTAAGCTTCATTTTCAGCTTATATATGCGGCAGACCTGGTGATTATCCACTGCAAATGGCACAACCGCAACTTCCATACTTTCAATCATTTCGGCCACGGTGATTTTCTTTAATTTTTCAGCAAGAGAATCGGCATCATCCCTGCAAATGACATAAAGCACTGTCAATACAATAAGATAAAACACAGAAACTTCTCATGTAAATGCACATTCTCATAAGTAGTAATAAAAATTTAAAACCAAGGGACAGAAAGCAATCATAAAACCACTCAATGTCATGGCTTTGAGGCTTCAACAATCAGCCCACCATGAGTGCCATCCAAAATTTTTAATGTCTAAAAACTTACACAAAAAGCAGCAGAGCTTTATAATATATATGGTTTTTCCAAAACTGGAATGTATTAAAATGTCCGCTTATAAGAACAGAAATTAAGCCACTAGCTAACGCAAGCTACAGTCATACATAACAAATTGAAACCCAGAAATAACTTAATGGCTAAGCGGAGAAAATGCTCCATTAGTAGATAAGGCAGGTGACTTCATGCTGAGAAGATACGACAGTTTTTTAAATTTATGGAACCAGAATAAAAATCAACAAATATGAATAAGTAACATCAAACACTTAAACTACGCTTGCATGCACAAACTTGAAAGACCACTCAATTATTTTCTTCAGGGAGCAAATGCTTTTAAGTTCTAAAACAGTGAAAGGCTCAAATTTTAACCCTCTCTCTCTCTCTCTCTTGCATACACACTCATAACTTCTCCATCCATCCACCCACTGACTCAAGTATCTACTTCCACCACCTCTAAATATCCTCTCACAACAAACAGCTTGTAAGTGGAAACACAATGGATATTTCGCAAACTAGGAAACCAGTTTACTAATTTAATCATAGGCACCTATGACTTTTCTATATGATGTTTCTTCTACTATGAGTAAATCAGTTAAAACTTAAATCAACAGATTCAGATGGTCAGGCAATAAATGACCCTGATTTTCAACCAGCTGCTTCTCAAATGAGTGCAAGTGACCAGCGACATACAATCAAACAACAAAACCTCAATTTTCAACCTGCAGCTTCTCAAACTAGTTGGGGGGGGGGGGGGGGGGGGTGGGCGCGCACACCAGTAACATATAACCAGAGCAACAATTCATTCTCTTCAATTATTAGAAGTAATTGGGGCAAAAGCAATGTGCGGCAGATTGAAGTTTGAATATTTGCTTAGAGACAGGACTATCAACAAATTCAACTATTCCTTGCAATTTGCAAAAGACGAGAAAATCATCATAGAAACAGATAATTGTTCTCTTCACATTATTATTGATAATTTGATTTCTAAAGAGCAGAGTCGAATAATTTAAAGAAACTGCAGGTCAACTGAAAGTTGCATATGAATAAATGAGGCAAGAACTCCGTAATGAAGGCAACCCAAATAATGAAGATGCTCTTAACAAGTAAATGATGCAAAATGGATTTTGTCTTATGACTATGTCCACCCCATTGAATGCCTCATACAAAAAATATAGACAAGCACACCTTTTCATTGAAATTCCAAACCCCAATGTCTACCTAAGTTTCTAATGGCTTAATGCACTGAGAAGTTCTACGTCATGACATTTTATATTATCTAAAGCATAGAGGTGAATAAAGCAGCTTACTTAGACTTCCCTCTCCATAAAGGACAGGTCATAATCGGAGTCTTAATATCAGTGGACGCCGTCATTAATATCTCCTGTAGGCGTGGAATTCCAAGTGTCACATTCATTTCTCCTCGACCAGCATGATGAAAAGTGTTCAATCTGGAAAGCCACAACGTTTCATGTCATCAGAAAATTAAGAGACAAGCAAAGAAGGTGAATGCAAGTGTTGACAATAAGAACAATGTGCAATCATGTCTATATCCACAAGTGAGAAAAAAAATTAAATGTTCCTTTTCCTAATTTGGAATGCAACAATAAATTTTAGTACATTTAGAAGACGGCCCCAACAAAAAGTGTATTGGCCCAAACCTAAACATGCATTAATGCAAGTTAGACAACAGATACTCAAAAAGTACACCATAGGATAAAATGAAAAAGGGAGTGGGAATTCAGAGAAATATTGAACCAAAGAGCATTTAGAAAATATTTGGTTTTATTGTTCTGATTTTATCAGGAGTTTGTTATTTAGAGCAAAATGGGAAAAATTATTTCATTGAGAAGAAACCGAATATAAAACTAGGGAGGAGCGATGAAAGCTAATCTCAACAAGACACAAATCCATTACCATCATCGATTCTAAGCACTAAACTTCAGCTTCTGAAGTGACACTACTGCAATCTCAACCTCAAATTCTATGTCAATTATATGTAATAACTTAGTTCACTCAATTACACAACTCAATAATATGGTTAATCAATGTAATTGCGAGAATTAACCTGGACGATATATGTTCAAAGATGATCAACTCATAGAAAGCAAAAAAGCATAATTACGTCATCTGTGTTGATGGTTCTCCAACAGACTGAGCAGCAACTATGCCAACTGGTTCTCCAGGCTGTGCAAGACTTGAAAAATATTTTTGTTCCACTGACTTCACAAAGTCTTCTGGCTTTAATTTCTCGTTCTTTGCTAATTCAGGAACCGAAAGATTCCTATCACACATGAATTTTTTTGCTTTGTCCTTTAGAGCTGCCGGCAAATCTGTGATGTACCCATTAGATTTGCGAAGCTCAGTGGAATACTTCGCCTTCATAATGTCATGATTCTGCGTGATAATAATGAAGATATTATCAATGATAAAAGAAAGAATAGGTCTCACAAAAACAGAGTCAACCAGATCAAAGCTCTTACAGCCAATAGGGCATCAAATTTTGCCACAAAGCTTGTTTTATGGACGTCAATACCATCTTCTCCATAATAAAATTGCACTATGGACCCATCCGCATCTCGGACAGTATGATCATAAGAAACTTTTAGGCATTCGAGATTTTTTACCAAGCATCTCTGCAGATACCCACTGCGAGATGTTTTGACTGCTGTATCGACTAACCTGTGAAAAAGCCAAAAAGATATAAAATCAGGCAAAATCACAATTAATGTCAATTTCATTGGACACCACATCAATTTCTCAAAGCATGTATCTATGTGCCACCTCAAGCCAACTTTCAACAAATTTTATGAATAATTCCCACATTACAACTCTCGTTAAAAGAACTCCCATGTGCACTCCAATTTGTTCTCAAAGTAGTTAATCATTCAATTAGTATTCAGACGTTCGTATGCAGCGGTCACAGAACAGAGAAATCACCAAAGTCGACAACATATTAGACAAAAACGAAGTCACTTTTGTCGTTACCCATTGGCGAAAACAGGAATCTGGAAACATGTAGCCAAACTTAAAGGGCAGAGAACTAAAAGCAAGGGCTAGCTAATGCTTAAAGTATATAAAGAAAAAAACTCAATTTGGTCGAACCCCATTGCTCAATTTAGCAGACTCGCATTTCGTAACTAATTAGATGAGGCATTCTGTACCAGCAATACATGTCATAATCCTCCTCTGACTACCACTCTCTATATTCAAAATTTACTTCTAAAAATGTCCTGTCAGTTGTGCCTTGAACCATCAAATAGATTTACCAAAAGATTCATAGTTACAAACACCAACCCCACCCCACCACCTTGCCAACATATCCACATAACCGTCTCAAGATTCCATGATCAATTGACTTTTGAAAAATCTTATCCAACAAATAAGATTGTAAGCAAATTACCCTTCACGGCCAGCCATACAGTGGAAGTAATATTCTTGAGGCCGCAGACCAGTAAGAAACCGATCAATTATAAAGCCTCCAGCCCGAGATGCCCAATCCCAAGGAGGAAAGCAGGGCAAAGTCTTTCCAGAAACCATTCTAGGGACTCGTCTGCCTTCTAGCTCCTGTTGACCCAAATGAGAAGATATTTGCTGGAAATTTGCCTGTCAAGGCAAAAAATAGGAATTTCTACAAGTGCCGAAAGTATTAATGTATCAAAACATGTACCAATGAACCAGAAATCTGAATCAGAGAACTTTGTCAAACTTGGACCTAGTTTGAGAGATTTCGTGTCATTTGATGGATTTATTAAAAAATATACAAGTTTCAGAGATTAATTTCATAAATGCATTGATGTCCCAGCATCCTTGTATGAACATAAATGTAGTTATAAGCATAGTCGTCAGCATTGCGGGCCAAACCATAGGCATGATCCAACAATTAGCAAAAAGATCAATCTCGATCACTCAAAAATTTATTATAGTACAGCCCCAAGATTGGAAAGTTGTAGGATCACAGAGCATATCAGCGACAAGAACTGCTTTTCTTCTTATTTATGCACACAATATCACTCTGTAAACTTACAGAACCATCCAATAGAACTAAACAACCTCTGCAATCAAAAAGAGGTGATGCAATGGCTTATTAGCAGCTATAATTGTTTCAATTTGTTCATAACCGGTATCTTGGTCCTATGAAGCTCTTAACATTCCAGACAATCAGAGTTGAGTCTTTAAACTGCCAGCATGTAGCCTCATCAGATATTCTAATGCTCATTTCCTATTTAAACATCTGACATTTTGTTACCAACATCCTATAGTAGTCTCTTTTCTATTTCTCAGATGATTAAGAAGAAAATGCTGCCAAGATCTTGTATTTAAGTTGAGTTGAATACATCACCGAGTCAAGTCAAACCGTCCAAGCTTTATCGTGATGTCTAAGACTCAAGTCAATGAAAACCATAGGCAAAAGAATTCCAATTATCTTCTAAAAACATTCAACACAGCTGGGTGAAGTCAAGCCAGTCATAAAAGCAGATGGAAATGCATGTCACGATCATTCCATGGAGGATATATTAACCAGATACTGGAAGAATTGGAACATGAAGATGAAGAACATGTAGAGAAGACAAGTAACTTACAGTACCCCCTTTGGCCCCAGATATAGTCATCAGTGAAATGCAGTTCTTCCCAGTGAGCTTGAATAACCCTTCAGACAGCAAATTCTTCTCGATCTTTTTACTACTCAACTCATTTAGCCTACTGATCATCCTCCTATCTAGATTGGTCAGGGCTGAATCTCCATTGCCGCGTATTACTTCTTCAATTTTTAATTGAAGTTCTGCTGGGTCTGTCACACAATCACATTATTAGCCACCCGATCTCAAGCACATAATCAATCTAATACAAAGACACAAAATTCCGACAAAGATGACTACACTACATCTAGAAGTATTGGACCAACCCCGCCAAAAACCTGAAAACTGCTTCTTACGGCCAGCCATCTAAAGCCTGCAAATATGTCTGGCAAAATGTAGGCCCATTTCAATAGCTAGATGCTGAAAACACAGCATTCAGAAAGAAAGGAACTTAGAGGGATAGAACAGAAAAAAATCAACCTTTTATTTTTAATTAAAAGAAAGAGCATAACATCAAACATGATCAAGATTTATGCATCTGGCAGCCTGCAGCTAGATTTATCGCAGGGAGAATTATAGTGTTCAAGCAACAGATACGGATATCACTATGCACAATAGAGGCTATCAATAGAACTACAGAATACGATATTACTGGTTGTAAGCAGGATAAGCTTAAAAAGGAACAAGAACCTAACTAGATCAACAGCCAAAGAAAGTAACAGATTTGTTTCCATAATACTTGCAAGAAAGTAACACACCTATGAAACCTTTCTTCTGAACCCCAACAACCTCGCGGTGTACTTCCTCTCCACATCTTTCACATTCTTCAAGTTGTTGTTGTCTTTTTTCATCAATGTCTTTACTCAGCAAAAGATCATCTACTCCACATGTGAAACCATGCATCTGAATCATCAAGATCAAATTATGGAAGTTCATGCACTTGATAGAGAAAACCACCACAAAGATTTAATAATGGAACTTGCATGCTTATTCAACAGCCATTTACCTGAAGAAAAGCCGTAAATAACCGACTAAACGAAGATAGCAAAATTCCTGCAGTATTTGAACCATAAAGTTCCTGAACCGTGTGGACTAGACCGTAGTCACCAAACTGAGCCTTATCAATGACCCCACAGACTAGGTAGTTTTTGAATATCAACACAGTATCTTCACCAGGCTCTTCATTTTTTTTAAATTCATCTTGTATAAATTCTCTTGGCTTGTCCTGTTCCTTCACTTTATCCTTGTCAGTCCCCTTTTTCTCACTGGGTTTATGATTAATCGCATCTTTCTTTCCCGGTTCACTTATCTTCCTGCCAAGTTTTCTTTTAAAAAAGTCAGATGGTATCTTCCCCTGCTTTTCCACAGTAAATGGCGGGTAACCTCTAGTTAAATGATCTAGAACCGCAGCAATCAACTGCAAAGAAAGAAGGAAACAGTAATTGTCAGTATGCATATATAATCCATGATAGGTCTCCAAGCGCATGTGCTGTTATGGAATGGAAAAAAGGAAAAGACAAATCATTGGACAACAGTCCATCGATTTCAAATTTATTTTGCTTCCCATCTAGATTGATCTGATGAATCTTTACACACATGTATCAAGAATCTGCCATATGACATATTATGACCTGTTTTCCTGTCCAGAGAGGTTCTGGTTTCAAAATTGTAGGCATGGGGCAGAGCATATTCTCTTCGAAATCAACTGACACCTTTTTCCCAAGTTTCCTGAAAGAACCTGATCCAGCAGCAGAAACTCCTGAACTATAAAGGAGGTGATTGAATTCATTGTAATTCAAAAACGTATCCTTCTTTGTAAGAATTGCCGCACTGACTATGTGATCCTGACAGAATAAAGACAATAGTTATATCAAACTGAGGTTAATAATAAGGAAAGTTGATTGACAAAAAGAATGGAACCTGGATCAATGCTCTAATAGGAGAGCCATTGGTTGGTTTAACATATTGATTGTTTGCATTCACAATGTTGTAAGCTTCAGCACGTGAAATATCATCTTGTGGGAAATGGACATTCATTTCATCACCATCAAAATCAGCGTTGTATGTACTGAAAGAGCACAAACAAAATGTCCGAATGAGGTCTCACTAACAATTACAAAATGAACCTTAAAAAATAGAGCAGTCTATATCTGGCCAACCTGCAATTTGCATAATGCATCCGAAGTGTTTTCTCCCCCTTCAATACACGAACAACATGTGCCATTATACTAGGCTTGTGAAGTGTAGGCTGCATGGCAGAAATATCAAACTTCATCAACGCCAAGGAAGGACAGTGGCACTTACTGACAGACAATGGTTCAAGTCGTGAGCAATTAGGAAAAACAAGTACAACATTAGCATGTCTTATCAATACCAGTACTGCTATACTTTTCTCCATGCATTCTACATCAAAGAAAAGTTTGGCCTTTATACTAAGAAATTTCACATCTTAATTCCCGCAGTATATTCTTGGGCCCACTCGAGTCCCTCTAAGTCTCTATTTATCACATGAACGCTCTTGGTCCCTGTACCTAATATATGAAGTTATTATGGTCCTTCAAACGTAGAGAGGAACCACTATTAATATTTACTTGTACATTGCCTCCCGAGTTTACTCATAGGAACACCAAACATAGAGAGGATTACACATGAAACAAACAGGAAGCTCTACAACCTTGGGATGTTTGACGCTTTTATAGCTAAAAGAACCTTGAAAAGGTAGAATTGATCATGTATGTCACCCTGAGTCTCAGACTACTCTTTGAACCCAGAGTAAACTATTCAACAGCCAATCATCTCCAATTTATTTCCCAAATCTCATCATCTTACAAACAAGAGTTACTCAACAAAAAGATTAATGAACTATTGCTATTCACAACCGATTTCGGCCTAACTTTCACGCATCAATAATTGACAAATCTGGAAATTTGTCATTAGCAATTTTTCAGATCTGTTCTGGCATTGCCTGGCAGTTCGGAATGTCAAACTAGAGTATGCATAAAAGAAAAGTCGTTATTAACTTTACCAAATT
Organism: Syzygium jambos; assembly: GCA_031216235.1. Classification (NCBI taxonomy): domain Eukaryota; kingdom Viridiplantae; phylum Streptophyta; class Magnoliopsida; order Myrtales; family Myrtaceae; genus Syzygium; species Syzygium jambos. Next base: position 15,325,015 of record CM062230.1, on the reverse strand, counting down.
GATCACAAGAATGTGCTGGGCTGCTGGTGTGCATAGGAAAATTGATAGGCAGGATCTACTAATCCAACACTGAACAGACTCTAAATGAAAAGTTATTCATAAGTTTAGGTTCTATAAAGGATTGTTGCTATAAAGCAAATGTGGATATGGTAATTCAAGAAATGCAGTTAGCAAACGCCATTTCTCTAAATTTTAGCATTCATGCCATGGCATTCAATTTTCGTGTAATTGTTGGTTTGATTCATGCCATTAATCCCATGTAAATGGCCGAAAAGAATCAATTAACGAGAAAAAGTATGCGCCCAAATGACATGACAATAAGACTCTACTCCTAGCACAGCATCACCACCACAGAAAGAAAGTGGTAAACCCCAACCCCTCCCGAAAATAAAAAAACAATGCACATTCTTTCTTCTCCCAGCGTCAAAAAAGAGAGAAAGATCAGCGAAGTTACTATCTACAAAGACATAAAAATCAAAGGCAATTAAAAGTGACCACCCCATCATACTCAACTCACGAGCAGCCAAAATTGCTCCGGAGAACAACGGCAAAAGGACACTATTGGTGCCATAACTTGTGTACGGAGATCACTTTGGTGCCATAACTTTTTTTCGGATCACTTTGGTGCCAAAATCGGAGAAAAAAGATCACTTTAGTGACTCCGGCCAAAATTCCGGCAAAAAAAAGAGCCACGTCAGATTTCCGGCGAGCCATGTCAGATTTCCGGCGAGCCATGTCAGCATCAAAAATTAATAAAAAAATAGCCATGTCAGATTTCCGGCGGCCATGCCAGCATTGGCACCAAAGTGATCGTTTTTCAAAAAAGTTGACACCAAAGTGATCCAAAAAAAAGTTATGGCACCAAAATGATCTCCGTACACAAGTTATGGCACTTGCGGTGTACTTTTGCCAGAGAACAACTATATGCTCAATGGAAGAATGTTCAAGTAACATATTGATATCTACAGCGTACTATCAGCATAAAAATACCCTAGAACCCCAAAATGTTTAAAATAAGGCCTTGATATAAGCTGCTGAGGTTTATTTACCTTTCTCGATCATGTTGAAAAATAGATATGATCAGAGCCGTGTCTCTTCCAAAATGCAAATACTGACTATCAATAAGTTATAGTATCGCTTTTAGAATATTTCTCCAATGCAAAAACTAAATCATTCCCCAAAGACTGAGAATCTATTAGAGTTACCCATATCCCCATAACAGCTAGCACATCATGCCACAAAAATTACGTGTGCAATGAAGCATAAAAGAAAAATACAAAGAGACTAGCTTGTTAATTGGTACAAGTAATGAGAAATCTTTCTTCCTGCTGGTCATGAATTGGTCATTCTGCAGCAATTAAACAGCAGAAGAAATTGCCAAAACAATTTGGCAGATAATTTTATACAACAGTCCCGTAAGGCAGCATCTGAACAACAGCTGGAGCCAAACTACTGACATGGAGGAACATGCATTCTCTATGACACAGGAGAAAGTACAATGCCTTACGTAAGTCTATGAAAAATGACATAGCCAGAGCTGATAAGCCAAAGGAGCATCGTAAACAAATTCAAGAGAAGGGCCACATTTCTCTTAGTATCCAAGCAAGCAACATGAGATGAATACTGTCAATTATGTACTACTGTGGAGTACCTGTCTATTGACCAGAACGATATCTCCATCTCTCAAGTGGCGATATACAATTTTGCCTTCAAACTCATTATCCGAACTCTTGCCAGCTTGCGTGACAACCCCTCTCGACGAAGGTAATCTCCTTGAGATTGAAATTCGACCTTTTCGAACTGGTGGTAGTTTAAGAGTAGATGACTTGTCAATGTAGTGCGTTGCTCCTGGATGAATTTCTGTGCCATTAATAATAGCTCTCCGCAAACTAACAATATTCCAAGGAGTTACTCTCTGTCATTATAGGCGTTGAGCCAAAAGGGAAAACTCCATCAAGATCATTAGACTAAAACAAATATAATCAGATATCATGCAAAAGAAGGCAACACCAATTAGTAATGTAGTATTATTGAGCATTGTAGATTTTGTTATGGTTGGGATATAAACTTTTTACTGCCAAATTTTCAGGATTAGATCTGGAGTCCTAGTGATTTGAACACAAATTTTCCTAATAATGTGAATGGAAAGAAATATTTCTTTGCTTTACACATAGGTAGAAGGGGAAGGGGAAGTAGAAAGTACAAATAGAAACAGTTCCCCAGAAGGAAAGACCGTCACTAAATCTATTCTTTATTCCTCTTGACTGTTAGACAAACCCCAAAATATAGAGATATCTCCAGATATTAAAAGTTCCATAAAACATACTGCAATTTTTTTAACGATGAACAAAGCTACACTGTGCCAGTTAGATTCAATTTGCAAGAGGGCTTAAAGATCTTATTCTTTCATGATAAATTTGCAATGAAAACCATTTTAGAATTTTATTTGGAAGTAGATCAATATTTTCATGACACCAGATAGTAAGAACGCATAATTGAAGGAAAAATGAATCTTCAACCACACTTTTCAAGTCATGAACACAATAGCAGTTAGATAGTAAAAAATACAGAATAGGTTCGGTTTCACGAGCAGTACTGAAGACCTAATGCAGTGCATCAAGCATGCAATAGATTCACTTCCCAGACAAGTAGATGGACACCTCTTCCAAAACATATCAATTGATCATCCACATAGATCTAATCAATGAGAAACAAGCACTAAACCGACCTCCCCGTCATAAAGTGTCATAGTACATTATGCTGGTTAAGCATAAATGTATTCCAGGTTTAATTTCGGGGCCATTAATACCTTACTAGACCAATAATCAAATCCACCGCATATCAGCAGAACTTGCACTACATTATAATAGAATCGGAAGTAAAATACACCCTATATGAACTGGAGTGCAGAATTCTTCATGCTTACCTCTGGGTATGTTAATCTCAATGCAAAATAAGGGGGAATGCCGATTTCATTAACCGCTAAGTAAGGATCAGGAGAAATGACAGATCGACATGCATAATTAACTCTCTTGCCCATCATATTCTGCCGGAACATGCCTTCCTTTTTCTCCAGTAACTGGCATATACCTGAAGCCACATCTCTTTGACCTCGACCTACCACAGGGGAAAAACTATTCATTTCCTGTGAATAGATCATTAGGTGCATAAGAGAACCCAAACATGCACTCCAGCCCAAACAACCAATTTAATTAGTGTGAATTTCTTCTGCAGCATGCTTACCGACCTAAATGGGTATAGCATAGTGCTTTCCAGGTAAAAAAAACAATGAGACTCTACTCTGCAAGACAGCACTTAGAAACAAAATTTCTGCTTTTAAGCTGATAAAAATTGGAAGAAAGTTCTATTTACCATTTCATGGCCGAGTCCTATTTATCATAATCTATAAGAAGGATGATTTGATTTTAGAAAGGATCATGGTCTGCAAAGATTGGATCTTTAATTCAGTTTGTTACCTTGTCTTCAAAACTAAGATTAGAAGCCCTAAGCTTTCAATTTGGTGTGATTTTGATCCTCAATCCTCATTTGCCTTGAAATGACTGAGATTCCAAGGATATACTTGAAATAGTTTGCAACCTCTGTATCAGCTAGGTAGTTAGATTGTGATTTAGCCGCCATAAAAGAACTGTGATCTAGATTTGACACTAATGGGGACTAAGAACCAAAGATTGGGGACCAAAGAAAAAAACCGTCGACCTTTGGAGACCTTGGACATAATCTTCCCTTGGTTTCATACGGTTGCAAAGAATGAACTCTTTACTGTTTCTTGTCTGTGCACTTGAACATGGAATGAGGCACTAAAACTGTTAAGAGCACTCAAACAACTGCTTAACAAGGAAATGCTATGTCTACCAACTTAAGCTTCAAGATGCTAAAGCGACATTGGAAACAAAATGACAGAAACACACCGACCTGTAGCAGTTTTGCTATCAAAAAGAACATTTATTGATTGTTGAAGATCCATCCACCGGCTAATAAATGCACGTTGCGGCCCATTGATATGAGCATTCCGTAAGGAGATGTTGGCCTGCAATACCTTCCCCAATAGAACTGTATGTGGATGTTCCATCACCTGAACAAAAGGGAACAACTCAAACACTAAGATGGAACATCTCACAGAAAAAATTATAAGCTCAAAAAACTTTTCAAGCAAGAAAAAATTTCCACTATAGAATGGGGCTCCAACACAAATAATGCCTTATGATATGTGCTTATTGTACAGAGATCATAGAGGAGCATAACCATGTAGTCTATATTCTACAGATGCAAACTCAGTTTAAGAAGAATACAGTAAGCCTTTGCATTGCCATTTGACCCCTTCCAGTTCCTAAATTCAGTATTACTGAGATAACCTATGAAGGGATGCCATGAAAGCCAAGATCAGAGCAAATAAATCTTTCCACTGCTACAATGGGCTAGGAAGTAGATCCAGCATCTCAATCTTCTTAGCCCAAGTACTTACCTATCATAAAATTGTCATCTCAGGCAGCCAGCCTCTCCATAAACACATAACCAGGCAAACATGCAGACGACAACATACGATTCTTACTCTGTTAGATCCCAAACATAGATGCGCATCCAGTATTATGCAGAGTGAATCTGAGGTCTAGCTAGATAAAACTTTGCAATCAAAACCAAATCTTACAATTTCGATCAGCACAGATACGTCCTAGAAGCCAACAATTCCTGCTTTTCAAGTTGTTTGAGTTCGCTCGATCTTAAAAGAAGCCATTTGGACATTCAATATTCTCTTGAAAATTAATAGCAAATAGTATTGCTATTGCATAACTTAGATAATCTGATCACGGAAGATAGTCACTCACTACTTATAACTACTGAGTGTCTGGTTTGGAGGTTGTGCATTTCATCTGTAGTATTTTCCTCCCCTAATCAAACACTTATAACTACTCTAACTGTCCAGGTGGACCCATCATTCTCCATTCCTAAATTTGATAAAGATGCATCAGACTGTCAGAGAGCAGCAACATAATCCCTCAAACCTATTATAAGCTGACCAATAAAGATCAAAGATAAGATTAAAGATATGACCAAAACATCATGTTCAGCAACTTCGTACCTAGTGGTTTTAGAAACATAAGCATGACAATAATGAGCATCTCCGAGGACATCTTGTATTGTTATGTTCAGGCAACCTGACGAGATTTGACGTATTAAGAGAGCGTAGAAGCTACAAGTTCCGGGCCATATAAAATCTTTGTTTTGATAAAAAGGATTTCAGGCTCATTAGCCTTGTAATTTCTGTAAATGGTATTACTGCTGAAGTGCTAGCTGATTGCCTGAAAATTTTCATCTATAAGCTGGTTTCTGCTTCTGAAATTTCTTTTGATTACAGGAAGGAAAATTCTTGATTTTGTTTTAGTCAATAATGGATGCCTAGTATATCAGAGTACCGCTAAAGTGCTGGCTAAATGGCTAAGATTTGTTGTCGAGAAGCTTGTTTCTGCTTCTCAAAATGATTTTGTTACATGAAGAAAAATTCTTGATTTTGTTTTAATCAACTGACCAATGCCTTGATAGCCTTCTAAAATCAGCTGTCCCTAGTGTTATCAGTGAACTCTATATTGAGAAGAAATTTCACCATTTTAACTGGAACTTTCTTCTCCACATAGTACATTCTCAAAAGACATAGGAGGGGCTTTCAAAAATAAGGAAAGTTCTAAAACAAATGTAAAGGCTAGATGGCTTACAACCTTATTTTTCTGGCATTATGGCAGTAGCCTCTTAAAACTCAGTCTATTTACGAATTTTTAATTCTTTTCAGGCTATAGATAGGACAAACCTTAATGCTCTTTACTATACTTATAAAAAAAGGAAAAAAAAGACAATAATTAGCCCAAATTCGATTCATATCATATTATCTTGCTTTAGTCTACCCCACATAAAAGACGGAAACTGTATTTTTCTTTCTTTCCTCTCCTTTAAATTTCTCCTACCTTAATTGCCACAAGACGAAAGCATTGTGCAATATACAAATAGCAAAAGTGCATATCCACTTCATCCATCTGGGTTAATTCGCGTGGGTGAGAAAATGATCAATATCTCCAATCTTGTGGTTTGATAAAAATTTGGAGGTTAATTTAATCAATACTGGAAAACAAAAACATACTGCAAAGTACAAACACCTTAGTTCACCAGTTCAATTGACTTATTGTTACTAATCATGATGCATCTCTTAATCTGCGTCAAAGTTAACTGCACAAGAATTAAATCGATCTCAATTCAGAGCTTACACAAATTCTGTTCTATGTGACAAAATTTGATTGATAAGGAATGAAAGTATACCCTGCCGAACTCCTAGCACCATCCTCTTTATCCATGATTGGAAGTATAACCAAAAAAAAGAGAAAACAAAAGACAGCAACCATTTTTTGATGCCTAGTGGTCATTTAGTTTTAAGCAAGATAATGAGAAAAGACATTGCCATCTCCGAAGCAAGCCTCAAAAAAATGCCAGATTTCTCTTCACTTTAGACAGGCAGCGCAACACAAGAATAGGACTGTTAAAGACGAAGCATGCACAAATAAACCCCCCCCCTTCCCCACCCCCATTTCTTTCTCTTTCCATAAATACTAAAATTATTATAAGCTTCTCCATAACTACCAGTAAGATTCTAAATGTAAGAACTGAGAACCAAAAAGCAGAGCATGACAACTGTTTGTTTTCTTGGTTCATCAACAACAAAATCAGAGCTACATTATTGTCGCCACTCTATCCTAACGATGGCAAAATTTGTGCAGAAATGAAGATCACTTACCGAATCACCTCCCTTAGACGGGGGACGAAATTTGATTGGAGGTACAAGAACAGTCCCCAAGAAAAACATAGAGTGAGTTGCTCTATTCCCGGAACCCTGCTGCTGTATGTTACTGATAAATGAGCATAGTCGTGCTTCATTCTCCCACAGAAGTTTCATAATTTCGATAACCTATAAAAAATGGTATGCAACATTAGCAAAAGTGAAGAATTCGTGCATATGTGGACAATCTAAAATTCTTATGCAGACTGACAAGAGCGAAGCCAGATCAATGATAGAAATTAGCAAACCTCTAACGGTAATAAAGGTCTTGAGAAAAAATTCTTCTGCTTGATATACTCATCAGATAAACTTTGGCCCTTTCTTCTGTGCCCTTTTTTTGCAATGCCAATACTGTCAGGAGATACAAAAGTGGATGATTGAGTTTCAGCTTCATTTCTGCCATTATCATGGAGGCCAACACCTTCACTATTTTCCATCTCAGACATATTTTCCTCGCCAGCTCCATTGAGAAATGGTCCATCCAGCTTGTTCCCTCTAATAATGTTTCCTCTAGTTTGAGCTCCAGTCATGCCACTCTATTGTTCAACCCAAAAGGTGAAAATTACTCGTGCGTGGAATTTCTTAATGCAGGCATAATAAGAGAAACAGTAAGGAAGCAATTTGCGCCGAGCACAACAATGTAAGCAAAACAAATCAAGCAGCCGCACATACCCAGCCAAGACTTGGCATTCACTTGAGAAAGAATTCCAAATTCACATAATATATCAAAACATGAAAAAAGAGATAGCAGATTAGGTTCGTTTTAAAAGTGCAAGCAATAGTAACTATGCAGCCATGGCCGATGCAGACTGAAATTGGCCTTCGCTTAAGAATGAACTCCAAAATCCACAGAGATAAGAACAAAGTTCAGATTAGGCTATCATTAAATGTGTCATCGAAGGGCAATAGACAGGGCATACAGAAGTTGCTCAATGAGGATGTCCAAGACTAAGATGAAACTTAAACATCAAACTTCAGCTGCTTAGTTATAAAAGCTATTAGTAGCCTCCTATGTCACTCAGACTCAGGTAGTGGTGCCAAGTATGAATTTGGATCTTGGTGTTTGATTTGTCTATTTATCATGATGTGATGTGGGACACGTTGACCGTTGGACATGGACTCGGCATATAAGCATGTAAAACTTGAATGACGCATTTTTGAAAATCTTTGTTCATATCATTTTAAGGGAGATTTAGATTCTTTATAATTTTTAACAATAAGACGAGAAACTTACGATTGTTGAGTTCGCAATATGATGTTCTGATATTAACGCCACGCCAATGTCAAAACCTATAGGCATTGGTGCATCACCTAAGTAGAAAAGTCGGACTGACATCGGTACCAAGTTTCTAGATAGCTTCCGTCACTAATGTATTTTCCACAATATATTTCAACTCACCTTCTGGAGATTCTCAAACAACTTTAAAAGTCACCGAAGAAAAAACAACATACACTACTATTACTCACTTCTGCTCATAAACTCATGGATGAAGACAATTCAAAAACTCAAGCCACCGAAGCAATGCGCTTTTGGGGTGACACAGTCACTTTTTTCTTCCCAGGCTTTTTAATAATCTCCAAGTATCTACTCCCTACTTGAGTTAGCATTGAAGACCAAGCCCCAGTTCATATATTCATTCCTTTTCACTATGGTGTGTGCTTTCTGATATGTTAACTGTCAGCATATATTCTTGGCTAAAAGTGAAATTTTTAGTAGCAATAAGTCCACTTAGATTCCAGTAAATCATACACAAACACTGGCTAGTCCAGGCACCAAAAGTAAGAGCATGGAATCAACAAACTAAAATGAACCCATAACAATGACAGATAAATCAAAATCATAATAACCAACGAAAGCGAAAAAGCATGCACATATATAAAAGACTTTCCCTCATTGAGAATTCTCAAAAGGCATATCTCGACAGACATACCATGTGGAACCAGCCAAAAGTAGGTTTACTGATCGCAGGATTTTTAGCTTTGCAGTTCTTACACTCCTTATATGTTGGCTTCAAAAACTTATCCAAAACTGACATCGCTTCATTGAACTGAAGTGAGGTCCATCCTCCCTGCTTCTGATGCTCAGAGTTGTCGTGCTGCGAATCAGAGTTCACAGCTGAATATGAGATGTCACCCCCATCACTAGCCTCTGGGAGCGAAGAATTAATCAACTTGGGATCCAGTTCTTTTGCGCCAACAACATCACCTTTTGCAATGAGTTCCAATTTGGAAACACACGCATCGACCTTTGTCATACAAAACAGCAGCATTAAGAAGCATGTCACCGTACACCACAAGAAAAGAATATCTATGGAGCCATAATGTAAATCCATCAAAAAATGAAAATTACAAGCAGCAATACTAATCGCGCACTCATTTTTCCCGTGATCGGGAGTAAAAGGCAATATCGACACCAGGTGCCGTGGAATTACCTGCGTCCTACTTTCCCTGAAATGGAAGCAAAAGAAGCAGGTCCTCTTTAGAAGGTTATAGAGCGTGTTGAATAGCAAGGGGTTATAGACCGGGAAAACAAGGTCGATATAGCCGCAATGGCCGGGGCAATTGAACGACCGCTGGCCACAAGATTTACAGCTGCAAAAGAGGCGAAGCAGTTCGAACATCAACCACCCCACCACTTGAATTCCACCAGAAAACACGCGCGTGCAGACCCAACCCAGACCCAATGCAGCACGCACCGTCACTAGCGCGAGAACCGTAAAAAGAGAAGCAAATAAAAAAGCAGCAGACAACTCACGCCATTCTCTCGTCCAGCGTCCCCATCGCCGGATCATAGAGCCCGCCGGGCACCGGCCTCCCGACGTTATCAAGCAGGACGCTGTTGGCGACCTTCACGCAGCTCTGCTTCCTCACCTCCTCGTCCGTCAGGAAGCCGAAGCTGACCGCCTCGACAGTCTCCGACACACCCTGCGACGCCAAAAGAAGAAGAAGAAAAATTCACCAACACTGCGGATAGCTAGTCGAAAAGCCGCCGAAGAATCGCAAAAAAGAAGAAGAAAAGCTCGACATTTTCGAGGCAGCGACATCGCTAGGACGAGGAAGAGGAGAAGGAGGGACACAAGCGTGGAAGAGAGAGAGAGAGAGAGAGAGAGTCGACCTCTGCGGTGTGAGCCATGGCGGTGCGGACTTGCCGGAGGCCTGCGCGAGGGTTTAAGACCGACTCTGGTTTTCTTCTTTTGGGGTGGTGGTTAGGGTTTTAGCTTTGGGCGCGGGACGGTTGCTGATGGGGAAGACGACGACGAGCGTGGGCCGAACTGTGGAGCAAGTAAATGGGCCTCAAAATAGGCCCACGACATCTTATATTTTAGGGGGAAATATTCGGAATTTGTGTCTATTTTTATTTTTTTATTATTCCGAATTTAACCATGATAGGAAATTTGAATTGTCTAAATTTACGCTATTTTCCCATTACCCATCTCCCGAGTATAAAGATTTAAAAATATGGCAGTGAGTTATGAGGAAAATTATTAACCATTTGGGACGAATACTGCTTAACTTTTCCTACGCATTTTTATTCGTATAAAAAGTAATGACTGAAAAAAAAATGAAGAGAATCTAGGAAACGCCTCGATTTATGACACATTCCGATGCAATCAAGAGAGAGCATAGAGTTTAGGTACCCAATTATACGAGTTCAAGAACTTGATTGAACAATTCGAAAAGTGCAAGGACCTCTGATGCCTTTATCCCTTAAGAAAACTCTATTAAGTCGACCTTAAACGTCAACGTTTCGTCTTATATTACTTAAAAAAATAAAATAGATATCAGAGAGAAGAAAATTGAACTTAAAAAAATTAGGCCAGAGTTATGGGAACCGAGGATCTAATTACACCATAAAATAGTTCAAGAATCTGATTGAGCAATTTGAAAAAAAAAATTAGGACATGTTTGGCAACTTGCCAAATAGTAAAAATTTCTACTCTTTTGTTTCAGAATCAGTTTGGAAACAGAAATCGGTTTGTTAAATTTTTAATGCCCGGACACAATTTTGCAAAAAATTGTTCCTAGAATCAATTTTGGAACAGAATCAAGAAACAAAAAAAGTAGCTTCTTAATTCTGGAACAATTTTTTCATTTCTGATTCTTTTTTATTTTCTTCTTTTTGTTGGTTTGTTGTTGTTCTTCGGCCCACCACCTGTTGGCAACCGGCTAGGGCCGACGAAGGCATCGCGGCCTTCACCAGTGGGCGGCGAGGGGGACCCTCGTTGCCTAGGTGAAGGCGGCTTGCGGCCACGATGGTGAGGCCTCGCCCAGCCAAGGTAAAGCCAACCTCGCCGTCGCCACCCAGGTCCATCGCCTGGATGGCGACGGCAAGGGCCGCGACACCCACGTTGGCCCTGGCTTGTGGCCAGTCGCCAGCGTCGGCGACTGGCCATGACCAAGGAAGGGAAGGGAAAGAAAGAAAAAAGGAAAAAAAAAGAAAGAAATATTAAAAAAATTAAAATATTATTAATAAAATGAAATTTTGTGTATTTATCAAACGCATTTTTGTTCTTTTTCTATTCTAAGAATAAAAATTTTGGGCAGTTACTAAACGCCTTCAAATGCTTAGAAATTATTTTCGAGCACGAAATAAAAAAGAATCATTTCTGAATAAAATCTGTTTCCGAATATAAAATGATTGCCATGCACAGCCTTAAAGACCCGTGGAGTCTTTATACCAAAGAGTAATCACAATAGTGACTCTTTTAAAAAAGTGTCAATTTTGTGCCTAACACTAAGAGGAAAGAGATTTCAACCAAAACAAAAAACTAAGTGGAAAGAGATTCCTCCAAACAAAAAACTAAGTGGAAAGAGATGGGACATATTGGGCTTTTGCTTCCTAAGTGGGTTGAGTTGTTCAAAGACATAACATGTCTCACTTTTCTATTTACTCCATGCTTAACCCCAACATGCTGGATTATTTAGACCTATACAATTTGTACTTCCTTGAATAAATGGTAAAAAATGTCTCCACTTATTTTCAAATTTTAATCCCATGTTATCCTTCTCCTAATATAATTCTTTATTGTTGACACCTAAATTTAAGCGTCTCGTCTAGTAATTCAGTACATGGAAAATTAGCCCTAGACAAAAATAATAGTCATTTGATTGCATATAGTTTTTAGGAGCATGTAGTCTAATTCATTCATTGCATTTTTCGGACCAGCGGTGATGAATGGACTTGAATCAGTCACGTGGACTCGATCGTGCACAAGAAGCAAAATTCAGGCAAGGCATGGACATAATAGCCGAAATTCCAAGCCTTGAAGCAAAGGTTTTGAGCTTTAATTAAATTAAGTTTAGCCCATAAAGTTTGTTGACACCTAAATTTTGATAAACCCATTTAGGAATTTCTTGCATATAAAATTAGGGATCAATCCCGACCCCTAGAACAAAAAAAAATTAAACTGCATATAGTTTAGGAGCATTTTGCATGCTTATTGGACTGGCGGTGGATGGACTTTAAATGAATGGTTCTAAGCATAATTTGTTAGACCGAACCCATAAGAGCATTATTTTTTAGAACATGAAATGTTCCAATTGGGCAAAATTGATCTTGAGATAAAACTTGGAGAGCAGTATTATACACTGATATTGAGAATTTGGCCATAAAAAGGAATTAGCAAGGAATATCTTGGGCACATATGTTTGGCCAGGAGCAAAGAAGGAAAAGAAATAAAAAGGAAAGATGAGATTGGCCAAAGGGAGTGGATTCTCGGCAAAGTGGAAGAAAACAACAACGGAGGGAAAGAAATAAGAGGAATTTGGCCGATTTGGTGAGTCAAAAAAACAAAAATAGAGAAAGGGACAAAAAGATTAGTTAAAAAATACAAATAAGTTTTGATTGGAGTGGATGTGTTTTGGTGATGCAAGGTATTTCTTGCTATTTTTTTGTTGATTTGAATTGATTTGTCTTCCCATTTAAAAAATACAAAAAGGTTAGATAAAATTTGTGTTGGATAGCAAGTTGAGGTTATTATTGTAATTGTACTAGGCTTAGGGTTAAGCCTATAAGTACTTCTCTATCTCAGAAACAAAAAAATTAACGTATTCTTTTGCCGTTAACATGGTATCAGAGCATAATTAACACCTAAACCCTAAAAAAATCAACGCTTCTCATCAACAACTAGCTGCTAGCCATCGTAGGACTTGCCAGCAACTTCCGTGCATCATCGCCCAGGCCCGGCAACCTCAATACGGTGTCGCCCAGGGCCAACGACCCCAAATTCGGCGTGTTCCTGGCCTAGGTACCTCAGTTCGGCATCGCGTGACTTTTGTGCGACGTCACCCAGGTCCGTCAACCTCAATCCGACGTCGACCAGGTCCCGGTGATCTTGATTTGTGGTCGATTGATGGAGTGAGGGAGGGGTTTGTTTATCCTTCCCTGTTACCATCCTTCCCTGTTGATTTGGTTTGCTTTGTGTCTGTGGGGTTGAGTTGATGATTATTTGAAATTGGACAAGCAGCGGCTTCGTGGATTCTAGGCTGTTAAAACTCTTTAGGGCTACGAATTATAAATCTACAATTGCGGCGTGATCCTTTGCCAATGATGATCTGTCATCCAAACACTCTAATTCATGGTTCTAGTGTATCTCTTTCTCATCTGCTCCACAAGGGTTGTTTGGAGTCATCTTCCTTCTAATTGGGGATGTTAAATGATGATCGGTTTCATTTGCTTTGGTATTTACTTGAAGGAATTAATTTTGAAGAATCTGGTTAAGTCTATTTCCAAAACAAAGTTGGTGTGGCTGTTGGGATCGTTGAATATGGTACTGGATTTAATTAAATTTGGAGTTTTTGTGGAGTCAGAAGTGTGAATGTGAATATTGTGTCTGCATTTGAAGTAATATTTGTGAATACTCGAAGAAGTGATATAGTAAGTGGTGTATTTTTTTTACTTGATTGCATATGAGTCAAGTTCCTAGTGACTAGTGATTAGAGGTTTGTGGAGATGTCTACTGATTCATCAAGTTCTCTATCTATTGTTTCGGGATTGGTTCCTGCTAGTGCTTCTTCGAGTTTTGGATCTTTTGGTCCATATTATAGTATGACAGGTTTACACAATACCTTGTTCAAGTTGGACAGTGCTGATTATCCTTCCTGGTCAATGGCTCTTTCAACCTTTATTTACTCCAACCGCTAATCTAGATGGCTTGAGGAAGAACCACCTGAAGATCCGGCTCGTCTAGAAGAATGGAAATTCGTTGATGCTACGTTGTGTACTCTTTTGTGGGGAAATATGACTGAATCGGTTCGCCATCTTTTCATGGATTGTGCAATAGCTTGTCAGGTTTGGACGAAGTGTGCTTTATTATATTCTGGACAGAATAACATGAGTCGAGTTTGTGATACGTGAGAAGCTTTATTTGAAGCCAAAATTGGTGATGCTGGTTTGGCAGATCATTATGCTCGTTTTGCATCTTTGTATCAGCGCCTCAAGTCTTTTTTTCCACTTGCTACCACAGTTACTCAGATGCAGCAACGAGAAGCTGACATGATAACCGTGCTCTTTCTTCATAGCCTTAGTCCAGATCATAGTGCTCTTCGTCAATAGATCACCTCTCAGAGCACTCTTCCTTCCATTGAAGAAGTGTATTCTAGAGCTGCTCATTACATTTCCAGTCCCAAGACTTCAACAATTTCAGACAGTAGTGCTATGGTAGCTCGTGGAGGTCAAGGGACTCGTGATCGTACTAGTGGTCATGGATATTGGAATTCTGAAAGTTCATACCGTGGTCATGGTTTTCAAGGCAGAGGTGTCAATCGTGGTGCTGGTAAT